>BMAC01000235.1:1126477-1173559 GCA_014905375.1 Phtheirospermum japonicum
CCGGCAGTTCCTAAGAGTCGAGCAGGGCCGCGCCGTTTTGTTCCAATTGAACACATGAATCTTACTGACGATGTTACAGTTGCCACTGACTCAGACGACGAGGATTTTGTGCCTCCCGCGACTGTCATGGCTCCTGCGCCCTCAATTGCTTCCCCAGCTGCCAAAAAGGGTCGTGGACGTCGCAAGCAGACTGTATCACTTGCTAAAAAGAAGAATCCACCGGCTTCTATCAAGGTCTCTCCTTGCTCTACGGGAACTGAATATTCTAGCCCACCCTTTGAAATCGTGGATTTCTTCACAGGTGAAGTATCCAGTTTGGCTAATCCTATTATTCTCGAGCCTCCTGCTGTGCCTACACCTCCAGCCTCACAAATTTTTGACACTGGGATTGAGCAATCTCCCGATGACTCAGACAAAATTCCTCTTGTACATCTGTTGAAGTCTGTGAAAGCTACCAAGAGGAAAGGAAAAGAGAATTCAAGGGTTGTTCTGGATGATGCTGTACTGCAGGGCGATGATGTGACTGGTGACCTGTCACCAAAGCCGACATCACCTATCCCTGATGCTGGTTCTCCTTCTCACTCGCTCCTCAATGCTGCGGATGACTCTGACCCTCCTACTTCAGAGTCCTTACCTGATGAGAATGATGACATTGGTCCAGTTTCAGATGAAGTAGAGAAAGAGGATATTTTTCCTCTCTCAGCGAAATTTCTCTCCTCTCAGGCTGAGGTGTGTTTGTCTGTCTTTAAGACCCGTGGGATGATTGATGAATGGAGAGTCCCTGTTGAACTATTCAAGCGTCAAAATCTGGTTGCCTTCCTTAAGCACAAGGGCTTGTACTCGACGGTCTCCAGCGCCATGCCATTTGTTCGGGATGTTGTGGTGGAATTCTACTCTAATCTCTTGCCGTCAATTTCTGAGGTTACATCTGTTAATTTTGGGAAAGTGTTTGTCCGTGGACAGATTTATGCATTCACCCCTGCATTGATCAATACAGCGTATGGGTTTGATGCTTATCATGAGGACTCCACTGTTGATGACATGGATGCGGTCATTGGTTTCTTGTCTGGAGGGCTGCTCACTACTTGGCGTGAACAATTGCCCAGCACCCGCCTGACATCGCTTTACTCCGTCTTACATAAGTTGGCAATTTTCAACTGGGTACCATCTAAGAACTCCACGGTGCTAACTAGACCTCAGGATCAATTCCTCTACAAAATTGGAAATGGACTCCAGTTCGATTTCGGCCGGACTGTGTTTGATATGGTCACGAGGTTTGCTTCCTCTAAATCTTCCTCATCTCTCTGTTTTCCTTCTTTAATTTACAGCATTTTGGTGAGTCAAGGCTTCTCTCCTTCCGCGGATGATACCCTCACCGGTGAAGCTGAGTGGTTCACCTTGAGGAGCCAGCATCTCTCTGGAGCCCGCATTATTTACCTGCCCTGTACTGCTCCACTTCAAGTGGGTGATGCCCGTGGTGACGCCTCTGATAATCCTGTCACCGGGGATACCATGGTCCAGTTGTTGGCCCCTGTTGTTCGTGGTCAAGTGGCTCTGCTTGATGCTCAGATTGCTCAGCTGGATAGTCAGCGTGCTCAGTTGATGGCTTTGCGGGGTTCCCTGTGTGAAGCCCTTTTGGTTTCTGAACAAAAAGGGGGAGATAAAATACATGACGGTGCTGGTGGTTCTGTTGCTGCAAGCTCTGCCAGCGACAAGCAGAAAAAGAGAATAAGATGCAGAAACAGGTTTCTGAAGACCATGAAGAAGCTGAGGAAAAGGAAAGCTACTGGTGAAGGGCCATCTTCGTCATCTTGAAGGGCGAAGAAGGCTCGTGGTGTTTAGTGCTTTCCTTAGTTTGTTTTGCTGTTGGATTGTCTGTTGAACAATTTTTTGCTGTTGGCATGGTTTTTACGTATTTAGGGGGAGTTAAACTTAGGGGGAGTTTGCGTGGTTGGGTCCTATTTTATTTTAATCTTTTTGAAATGCGTCATGGTGGTTTTGTCCAAAAAGGCAAAAGGGGGAAATTGTTGGGAATATTATTTTCAACAATATTTCCTTGTTTGTAGTTTGCCTTTCTTAGGATTTTAGTATTTTAGGACTCTAGATATCTTTATTAGTTGGAGTTTAGGATTTTATTTAGTTTTCAAAATATTTAATTAACTTGTTTAACAAGACTATGAGTCTTTATTTAAGAAAAGAAAGCAAGACGCAAAAGACAGATGTGAGACGAGATCATTGAAGCAGAACGAGGACGGAACACTCTGAGCTTTGGTGGATAATTAGAAGGATTACTACGTTGCGTAACCAACGGAGAAATTTTACTAACGAAGAAGCGAAGAGTTATTGTGTATCAAAGTTTTTGATACTAATTGTTTTCTTATATTACTTTCTGTTCATTCGTGTTTTGGATCTGAACAATTTGAAAAGTAATATATTTTATGGATTTGTTCACCCAGGTTTATAAGCTCGATAGCTTATAAACTGAAATTAATTTTTGTTCATTTTATTTTTATTTCCGCTACTTTCTGAAATTCAGTTGATATTAAGTTTGGTGACGCTTATCACGAAACATAATATCATACCTGAAAATTGCATATCTACAAAACTACAATTGGGATGCTTGAATTATAATTTGATGGGATATTGAGTTAAGAATTTAAAATTCTCAGTATTTAAAACAATATTGTGAATGAGGCGGTTCCAATATTGAAACCTAGCTGCCCTCAAATATTTATTTTTTCTTTTGCTTCATCACTGAGTGGTAATTTTTGATCATCCCCACCTTCTTGTTAATTGATCCACTTTTAAATATGTGGTGATCTCAAATAATCAAGTAGCCTGGCGGATCAAGATCCGCCAGCGAGGCCGATGACACGAATTTTATAAATTTGTGAAGGCCAAAAAAAAAATAAAAATTGAATCATAAAATAACAATTTACATGCAAAAGAGGGGAAAGTTATTTTTTTTAGTTTATTATAGTGTCCATTTTTCAAAAAAAACAATGATATTGTCATGTATCAAAACACCTACACTAATTTGATAAAATGATAAAAAAAAGTACAAAATTATCTCGATCGGGTTTTTTTGTTGACATGACGTGATTCAATACTTTCTTATTATTTTTATTTAATTTTACATTGATTGAAGAAAAGAATCTGAGAAAAAGATTCATTTGGTCCATTATATTGGGCACATTCCAGAAAAAGTAAGTAACATTGGCAATGATCAAACCACGTCCACTGAGTTAGCCAATTAATCAAAAAATGTCCAAAAAAAAGTTTGGTCCATATTTTTGCTGATGTGGAGTGGTGCTATATTTTCTTATCATTTTTTCTATAATTATAAACATTACAAACATGTTTGCCCTCCCTTTCTTTCCCCTTTTTCTTTTATTTTTCCTTTAATCTAATTAGTAGAATTTGAATCAATAAAGAATTATTAAAAATTTGAGATAAATATAAAAACATAAAATAGATATTAATAAATTATAAATAAATATTGAAATTTAAAGTTATTAAGAAAAAAAATAACTAATACAATTAGAAATATAAAATAATAAAATAAATTATAAAATTATAAAATATATATATAATTTTATACGAGTAGAATTAGATTTCTCATATAAATATCTATATTTTTAATAATCTTTTAAAATTTATTTTATATTTTTTATATTTGTTTATAATTTTATTAACTTTTATTAATTAAAATCTTATTAATAATAAAAAAAATTATAAAAAAATTATATTTATTTTATAATTTTGTAAAATCTACTTTATATTTTATATTTATCACTGATTTTTTTAATTTATAATTTAATAGAATATAATTTGATTAAAGGAAAAACAACGAAGCGCGATTAGGATTTTATTTTCAATTTAATGTTTAAGAAAAAGATAAAAAAACATTGAATAACGCCAAGTCAGAAAAATATCCCAATCAAGCTTTTTTGAACCTTTTAGCTGAATTGGCCAACTTAGTAGATGTGGTTTGATGATGGCTAATGCCACATACCTTTTCTCCAATGTGACCAATATAATGGACCAAAATGAGTTTTTTTTTCTAAGTTTTTTTCTTTAATTAATGTTTAAAGTTAAGAAAAAATGATAAGAAGTATTGAATCACGCCACATCATCAAGAAATCCCGAACGAGATAATTTTGTACCTTTTTGATAATTTATCAATTTAGTGTAGGTGTTTTAATTCTAAATAATATCAAAATCTTTTATTAGAAAGTGAACAATATATAGACTAAAAAAAATAATTTTCCCTACAAATAGTATGTAATTGATTTGAAAAAGCATTATGTGTAGACGTGTCCAAACGATTCTAACCGCCGGTTCGGTTTCGACAGAAACCTCGAACCCGAACTTAACCGTGAAACCGGTCGATTTCTGGCGGTTTGCAAATCACCGGTTGACGGTTCGGTTTGGCCGATTCTTTTTCTTTTTTTTTTTTACATTAATGATTCATATTTTTTGGTTTTATGAAGTTAAAATTTTTTATCTTTAATTATTATATATGTTTTTTAAATGTATGAAATCAAATGAGAAAATAGAATAAATACTTTGAAATTTTGAATTTATTGAGAAAAAAGTGTGAAATTGAACCATTTAAAATATTTGAAGTTAAAATTAAAAAATATATATATTAGAAGAATTTTGAAATTTTGATGTTAGTGAGAAAATAGAACAAATACTTTGAGATTTTGATTTTATTAAAAAAATGTGAAATTGAACCATTTAAATATTTGAAGTTAAAATTAATATATATATATANTATATATATATATATATAAGAATTCTGAAATATTGAAGTTAGTGAGAAAATAGAACTATTACTTTGAGATTTAGAATTTATTAAAAAAATATGAAATTGAATATTTGAAGTTAAAATTTAAAAAAAATTATATTAGAAGAGTTTTGAAATTTTGAAGTTAAGTGATAAAATAGAAATAATATTTTTAATAAATTCAAAAAAAAATTAAAAAGAAATTAGATTTGAACTATTTTCAAATATTTGAAGTTAAAATTTGAAATTCTAATTTCAAATAATTGAAGATAGTTGCCTACGTATCCCTTACCTTAGGAATCGGAAGCTGTGGTGTGGGGGGTCTCATACTCCATTTACCGACTCGTTGCTAGATCACGTATCATAATACGTTTCGCTCTCTTCATCTTCACTAAAAATGTTATTTTGTTTCCGTCGATCAGCGTTGACCCATTCATGCAACAACATTTGATACTCGAGATTGTGAGGTCTAAGTTTGGGTTTTCGCTCGTCCAGCATGTACCCCCCTTCACGGAATGCTTGTTCAATTGAAAAGGTTGACACGGGAATGATTATTTCCCTCGCAATGATGTTAACAACGGGATAAAGTGATTTTCTCGATGCCCACCAATTCAGAATATCAAACTCACTGTCGGCTTTATTTTCCCCCAACGTTACATACTCAAAAGCTGTTGTTAGATAAGTTTCAAGTTCTCGAACCTCTTGTCGTCTTCCCTTTGAGTTACAGAGACTTCATTGGCCTTGAGTCTCCGAGGCCGAGAATTTGTTCGCCTGTATTTTTCACTCATCTTCTCTAACACCCATATTGATCGTCGTGTCTCGAATCGTATAAGTTTGAAAATGGGGTCCATTTAGGTAAGTGGAACGTCCCCATGAATTGATCGTACACTTCCACCCACGTTTTCAAGGAATCAGACCCCAAATATACCAACCATTTTCTTCCCCTGGTCCTTTAGTGTGAAAGCGAAGAGTCGTATTTTCACTTGATCACTTGTAAGACCGAGAAGAGGGAAAGTCAGGGTAATGGCATCGTAATCTCGGATAAATTTCAACGGATCCTCGCTCGGGAGCCCATGAAAAGTCGGGAGTTGCTCGAAGTAAAAATCGTCAAGATCGTAGTCCCACATCGCGGGGCTCAATGGAATGGCCGGTCAAGGGACACGAAAAGCGTACGGATTACCATACGGGTCAGAGATTTTCTCTTTTTTTTTTTGAAAACAGTTTGTTGAATCTCGGGCCTTGGTCGTCGAGGTACCTTGAATACACAACCCTCAACACACGAGATTAAACGCACCGGTGAAAAATAACAATAATAAACAAAAAAAGAAAAATCACAAATGAATACTAAACAAAACAAATTAAAACAAGAACAAAGATCACAAAGAGCAAACACAAAAATCACAACCTTTAGCCTTCCCCGACAACGGCGCCAAAATTTTGAATTGGACTTTTTAAACACTTACTTTTATTAAAATAAAAAAGCTCGTCCGCAAGAGAATGGAGCGGTTGTAAGTGGCAAGTTTGACTCGAGTCGAATCTCTCGAGGAAGACTAATCGGAGGTAGTTCTCGTGTTTGATTTCACGAACGAGAAAATAACAAAAAAATTAATCCAAACACGCGGGTCGAATTGTGGTTTGAGATTTGTAGTAACTAAGATGATGGTTTAAACAAGCAATGAAATTAAAATTTTGTTAAGATTAATAAAATGGGGGTCTAAGGCTCTAGAATTGTCTCCAAAATCAATTGGCATTTCATCGAATACTTAGTCTACATGCTGGGGTTGTCAGTTCCAACTTGTAAGTTAAACACCCGACAATCCCAATTGATGGTTTTAAACGATTTTAGGCACTATACTTGTAAATTCTAACCAACTATCATCAACAAATTCAATAACGCACACTCAAAACAAACACGAATCATAATTAAAGATGGAAATCTCAAAATTAAGCAACAATAGAAACTAAGCTTTAAGAACATAAATTATTCTAATAAGAATTCCTAATAATCATATAATCTAAAAGCAAGAGAAACAAAAGGAACACAACTACTAATATGAATCAAGAACATCACAAACGCAATAAAAGTTTATAATCTAAGCAATCAAGAAATTAAACTAGTAAAGTAAAGGAAATAGAAAAACTTACTAATTAATGGAGAATATCATTGTTCAAACGAGAACTTAAACTAAATTAACGATCTAAAATCTACTAAAATCTGGAAATTTATAGTTTGAAACGGGAAAATGGGAAAATAAAAGGAAAGAAACAAAGAACACTCTTGGATTGTCAACCCCAAGAGGTTCGAGAGGTGAATCTCGTTCAACACGGTCGCGTCTCGTCTCCCTCTTCGTCTCCGCTGCTCTCCTCTGCTGTACCTTCTGCTTTTAAAGGCACGGTAGTGGGTCTATTCGTTTTATGGGCCTAGGGCTCTAAATTCCCGAATCTGTGCTGGCACATAACCCAATGTGGATAAGAGACCCAATGTCAGCTGTAACACATCAAATTGAGGCCGAATTACGTTAAAACTCCACTCGCAAGCCCACACTCGTCCTTTTTAAGGCCAAAATACGTCAAAATCCCTGAAATAAATTAAAACACGGTAAAATAAGTGGAAGATACATAAATATGAAAATATGCTCAATCTATCCAACCTACACCAAAATTATATAACAAATTCGACTAAAATACTACCAAAATATATATATAAAAATCAAGACAAATGCATACTAATTATCGGGGTGTTTGTTATTGAGATGGTTGTGCATATTCCCATATTCTCCTCCTTCTAGGAGTTGGTAAGATGATGAACAATAGTTGCAAATAATACGGTACCTCCTTTTTTGTTTTTTGCCATCTTTCGGAGGTGGCTCCTTTGCGGGTGGCGGGATCTCGATTTTTTGAAGATGTTTCTTGAAAATGTCGGATTTTAACTCCGTTGTTACCCGAGAATGAGTTTTTGTGTTTCTTGGAGGCAAATCGTGCTCCACCTCCTCTTCATTAGGCACTTCTTCACCGGCAAAGGCGGCGGCGGCTCGATAACAACTATCAATATCGGTATCAATCCAATCTTTGTCAATGTCGATGGGGTTGGGATTGTAGTCACCGACCGATGGAGTGTTGCCTTGTGATAAGATGAAGGGGTGGACATTGGGGTCGTTATCGAGTGCTATACTCTTCCACTTATCGGCTCGACGAGAACGAGAAGAACCTCCACGACTTGCCATTTTTTTTATATAATAAGGTTATACAAGAAAATAAGAAAAAGTAGTAGTATGCTAAAGTAGTACGATAATAAATTAAGGATTATAATTAGAAAGTAAGAAATATATTTGGAACTATAACACTAAACTTAATAAAATTTAGGATTAGGAAGGCTTGATATAATTAAAGAAACTTAGTAAATCACTAAATTTGCAAAGAGGGGCAATGTAGAATAGAAAGATTATAGAAGATGATAGATTGGTGTGAGAGAAATGAGTTGGGAATGAGGGGTATTTACAGCAGTAAAAAAATAAAAAAGGGGGGAAAACCGCCGGTCTTGGACCAAACGGGCCGGTTTCGGTTCAAATCGGCAGTTTGATCAACGATCACTTGATCTCGACCGTTGATCATCAACGGTCACTTGATCTCGACCGTTGATTTCAAACCAGTCATTGACCGCGCCCAACGGCTACTTTTGACAGGTTGAACCGTCGGTTTGAACCGGCCAAATTTTTCTTCTAATTCTGAAAATGGCGGTTTAAATCGCCAGTTTACGATTTGAAAAAAGGTGGAATCGGAACCGGACCGTCTTACGATTCAAACCGTGGTCAATGGTTTCCCCCACTGTTGACCAGCGGTTTGGCCGATTCGCCAGAACTGGTGTACACGTCTAATTTTGTGGGTGAGAAAGAGCTTCATGAGGACCAAGAGACTAAAAAGGGATTGTTTCAATGATGAAATTTAAACTTTTGAAATACTACTAAATGTAGAAAAAGTTTGCGATTGTTTTGTCACTTTTTTTTTTTTCTTTTTTTTTTTTTTTTTTTAGTGATTGAGCTTCATGGACACTTTTTATCCCAGTTGTAAGAACAAACCCCACTTGAAACCATGAGTCTGCATTTACATAAATCAAATGTTAACATCGAAAAAAAAAAGGTATGAACATGTTTGTTAATTAGAAGAAAAATATAAATCAAACTTAATATCACTCAAGCTACCAAGAATTGAGCTTCAGTTTCTTACATGAGAAATAAATTCCTATATATATTCTTCCATTAAAGAGTGCATGGCGTGTAAGCATGGTAAATAACCATTGCGTATATGTGTTATCACAAATAAATTATTCTCCAGCATCTAAGTGTATTCCAAACTTAAATCCATTTGCTCTTGACATAATCAGTCAAAGCCTTAATACCAGAAGTAAATGAGGCCTTAACACCAGAAGTAAATGAGAACTTAGGCACTAAAGATAAATAAAGTCGTAAATTAAAATCCCAAAAAACAAGGAATGGAGTTACAGAAAGTTATAACCCAACACAAGGGAGATTTTAAAGACACCACCATCAAAAACTAGTAAAATGGATTCTTTTTCTATTTTTTCTGGAAAAGATTTGACGTCGAACCTTGGACGAGTCATAACAACTAGAAATATTACTTTTATTTCGTAAAAGCTCTTATTCTTGGGAAGTAAATAATAAGTTTATGCGATGAAGCAAAGATTATACACCATGTGATATTAGCAGAACAAAAATTATACGCCATGAGGCTAATTTATATGTTTATGCGATGAAGCATATGCGGATCCTCTTGGGTTTAAGAGGGTACAGTTGTACCCAAAATAAATTATTTATATATAATAGGTAGTAATATTTTCAATGATTTAATGATGGTGAAGTATTTTTGAGCCTTGTTTTGAAATTAATTTTTATATCAATTTACAAGGTTCAACTCCTACGAACATAGTTTATTTTTTGTTGATTTTTAGTTTGCAAATAAACAAAATGTAACTTTTCTATCTTTTGGAGTTGAACTTATGTTTTTAAGGAAAAAGTTAAGTTGCACTAACCATCTAAACTAGAAGATTTATTTATTAAATAGTACATATTTAGTTTATAAAATATGCTGTTGTAATTAATAATTGGGATAAATTTTTTTGCCTCCTAAAGTATCACTAAATTTTGACTTTACCTCCTAAACTTTATTTTGTTTTTAAGTTGCCTCCTTAAGTTTGCGCATTTTTGAGTTAGTCTCCTAAAGTACAATTCAGGCCAAAAACTTGTCGGACGCCGTTCACGTGACTTACACGCGAGGGCACGAGCGTCTTTTCTCTTTTCAGATTTTTTTTTTGCCTCCTCAACTATCTCATTTTTTTTTCTTTGCCTCCTAAAATATTTTTCTATCAAGTTGTCTTCTCAAATACGATTTTATTTTAAATTTCCTCCTCGGGACAGTTTTTGGGCCAAAAAATAAAAATAAAAATCAAATACCTATGGAATTTATCTAATGAATGATATCTTAGGTAAATAATAATAGTAATAATAATAATAATAATAATAATATATTACTAATATTTTTTAAATATAAATAATATAATTTTTAATACATATAACATAATTATAATACACTTCCAAATACTACTACTAGCACTACTAGTACAACAACTACTAGTAGTAGTAGTAGTAGTAGTAGTAGTAGTAGTAATAATAATTTTGAAATATAATTTATAATTTTAACTGATATATTTAATAAATATAAATATATAATATGACTATTTTAGCAATAAAAATAATAATTTTTGTAACTTTTCTTTTAATTCTTATTTATTTGTTGATATATAATGTTACTTGCAAAATATATATATATATATATATATATATAATATATATATATATATTAGAATACATATAATATAATTATAATACACTTTAAAGTTATAATATATAATAATATAATACACGTAATATTATTTCAACACATATAATTTAAAATACACATATAATATATTTCAAAAAATATTATATTATATTTGAAAGTGTATTATGTTATCATATAATATTACTTGTATCATATTATAATTATTATTATTTAAAAGTGTATTATAATACATTATATGCATTTTAAATTAAAATATATACAATACAAGTAATATCATATTTCAACAAAAAATAAGAAATAAAAAAAAAAGTTATGAAAATATTATTATAAAAAGATCGTATTATATATTATATATTTATTAAATATATTAGTTAAGTTATAAGTTTTGTTCATAAATTATTATATTATAATTGTATATTATTATTAATAGTAGATGTAGTAGTAGTATTTAAAAGTGTATTATAATTATGTTATATGTATTAAAATTATATTATTTATATTTAAAAAATATTAGTAATGTATTATTATTATTATTATTATTATTGTTATTTACATATGGTATCATTCATTAGATAAATTTTATCGGTATTTGATTTTTATTTTTATTTCTTTGGCCCAAAAACTGTCCTGATGAGGCAATTCTAAAATAAAATCGTACATGAGAAGGTAAATTGATAGAAAAATACTTTAGGAGGCAAAGTAAAAAAAAATGAGATAGTTAAGGAGGCAAAAAAAATCTGAAAAGAGAAAAGACGCGTCCGGCAACTTTTTGGTCTGAATTGTACTTTAGGAGGCAAACTCAAAAAAACGCAAATTTCAGGAGGCAACTTAAAAAAAACAAAAAAAGTTTAGGAGGTAAAGTCAAAATTTCGTGATACTTTAGGAGGCAAAAAAAATGTATCCCTTAATATTTTTTTGTATATAATCTTTTCGTGTGAGAATAATATCTTCTTTGTTATGAAAAATCTTAGAAAAAAAAGAACCCACCCCACCCCCAAAAAAAGTGTACAACTATTTTTTATTTTTATATTTTGTGTTATATATATTTAAATTATATATATATATATATATATGTGTGTGTGTGTGTGTGTGTGTGTGTGTGTGTTTCTCTACCCCAAATTCAAGATTTTGGATACGCCACTGCGATGAAGCAAAAACAAATAACAATATCACCAAAAAAATAAAAGAAAAGAAAACAGTAAGTATTCAGCTTAGTCGATCACACCATTTATTCTCTATAGCAAATAGGATTAAACAAAAACCCATCTGCTCGTTATCATAATAAATATGTTGTCAATTTTAACTGCATTTAGTGCCTCAACTGTTGGCTCAATATCAAGCAAATATAAGTGTTGTAGAATTATAGGAATTGGATTTATTTCTATTCATCAATACACGGTCAATATATATAATACAAGGATGGGGATATTAACAATTAAGGCCCTATAACTAATTCCTATAACAGATCCTAAAAATAAGGAATAGAAGATATATTCACAGATTTAGAAAGAGGAATAAAATCCTTTTTAAATCATTCCTTAACACGCCCCCGTAAAATGGACATGCCGTCGACAATGGAGATTTTGTCTTGAAGCAGCTCAAAGCGTGGACGAGGTAGGGGTTTCGTAAGAATGTCGGCCAGTTGATAGTATTAAAAATCGTTAGGCGGCTGCTAGGCGCCAGGCCATTGACTAGCGTCTAGGGCGCCTAGGCGGGGCCTAAAATTTGAGAATAAATACCTTGATTTACAATGTTACATCCAACTATTTAATAGTTCAACATACTACCTGCTACACAATAAAATCTATGACAATTCAAAATTAAAAGTAATGATCACAAGTTACAATTTACAAGTTTAAAATTATTGTTCAATTCAAAGTTTAAAACAACATACATCCATAAGTTCATTAGTCAAATAACAATACCATAGCATACATTGCAAAATCAAAATAATCAAAAAATAGGCCCAAAAACGTTGTTTTAAGCCAGAAAAATTATTAAAAAAAAACTGGCCTGGCGCCCGGTAATTTATTTGGCCGATTTTTGAAAATCATAGGCGTATTGTTGGCACATAGTGCCTAGGCGGGTGCCTAGGGCGATTTATAGAACAGAACGGTAGTGACATACGAAACTGAGAGAATCCCTTTTGATGCAAGGTCACGTACAAAATGAACATCAATGGCTATATGTTTCATACGAGAGTGTTGAACCGGATGAAGGGCAAGTCGTGTAGCACCCATATTATCACAAAGGAGTCGAGGTGTAGTAGAAACTGGAATGTGTAATTCCTTGAAGAGATTGACGACCCAAGCCACTTCAGAGGCAGCGGAAGCAAGAGAGCGATACTCAGCCTCAGTTAAAGAGCGAGCAACACCTGTCTGTTTACGAGACCGCCAAAAAATCGGATTCTCACCAAAAAAAAAAGAACATAAGTAGACGTAGATTTGCAGTCAAGACGATCACCAGCAAAATCCGAGTCAGAGTAAGCTGTGAGGCGAAGAGTAGATTGGCCACGAAGGAGAAGACCATGGTGAAGAGTTCCTTTAAGATATCTGAATAACTGTTTGACTTCACACTAATCAGAGACAAATGGGGCAGACATGCGTTGGGCTAGACGATTCACAGTAAAGGAGATATTTGGTTGTGTAAAGGCTATGTATTGAAGATCACCAATGGCACTGCGCTATTCAGTTGAATCAACAAGCGATGAAGAAGAAGTAGCTTTGGGATTACTGGGTGTGCGAAGAGACTTAGCGCCATCCATGTTGTGTCGACGGAGAAGATCAACTAAGTATTTGTGTTGAGAGGAAAAGACCTTCCTTGCAACGAGCAACCTCAACTCCTAAGAAGAAGGATAGTGGTCTCAAATCCTTGAGAGCAAAAGAGGACTGCAAGTGTGAGACAACTTTCTGAATCTGAGTAGGACATGACCCGGTGATGATTAAATCATCCACATAAACAAGAATGATGAGTCGAGTATTGCCATGAGTATAGGTAAATAAAGAATGATCTGCCCGGGATTGCACAAAACCAAAGGAGGTGAGAGTGGAGCTCAGAGCAATGTACCATTCTCTTGGAGCTTGACGAAGACCATACAGGGATTTGTGTAATAGACAAACTGAAGAAGGCTGTGATGGATCAACGAACCCCGAAGGTTGTGACATATAAACGGGGACCTTTAGAGAGCCATGGAGAAAGACATTACTGATGTCAAGTTGGAAAAGAGGCCAGTTAGCCAAAAGTGCCAGGGATTTGGGCCAAGCATTGCGTCTCGAGCTATTATTGGTACAAGAGCATAGTCTATTTGTCTGGTCCATACAAAATTGGATTTTTTAGTCACCATATGTAAGATATTATTGAGAAAATATTAAAGCATGTATAATGGTATGGTGATATGGGAGAGTGAGGAAAAGTAATGTTAACAGCGATGATATGAAAGTTGTGAGATTTCGATAGCTCCAATAGTGAAGGGAAAAGGAAGATGTGGGGTTGAGAAAATTATTATTTTATTTCATTTTTAATAAAAATGATTGATAAAATACTAAAAATATTAAAAATAATTAAACTATTACAAATATTTACTAATTGATAACATTACAAAATATTTTTTAATTAATAGAATAAAACAAATCCAAATTTTTAATTATTTTTTCGATTTTTCAGAATTTAATGAATTATTATATTTATTTATTAGATTAAAAACTATAAATTACAAAAAAAATATTTTTTATTTATATTTTTTCGCAACTTTTTTTTTCATATATTTCTATGATTAGAATTTATGAATTATTGTATTTTATTTTTTGAATGCAAAATTATAAATTATTATTTTTGTTTGCTATTTATATTTTCAATTAAGGAAAATAAGGCTATAAAATTAATATAATTTATTAAATCTCCAATATAATTTATTAAATCTCCTACAACTCATAATCTCAACCGATGGATAACAAAAAAAGAAAATGGACGTGGTGAAAATTTGCTCATGGAGCCCACACAACACCGTGACAAATCAATCGGAGCGTTTCCAAAGATGATTTGCGCTTTTCACCTCCTGTTGAGCTTGCTCTTAAGGTGCGCTCTTTTTTAATTTGACTATTTAAATTTTTTAATAATTAACGAATTAAACATTGGAGGCTTACATAGAAAAATCCGGGGCACCTAAACTTTTTATTTCTTATTTTAAAAATGAACAAGAACCGTAACAATTTTTTACGGTTCCATCTCCGACATGAAAAGGAAAATTTTCTCACGAAACAATAAAGTTTTTATTAATAATAAACTTAAAGCCCGATACATTCGATACTGAAGAGTCGGCAATCTACCAATGTAAATAAACAGAAAATTCCCAAAACATATAAGGGGGAATCAAATCAATCATACAGAAAAAATTACCGAGAGAATCAGAATGAGAGGCACTGATCGACACAAAACAACGAAAATAAAGAAAACAACACACAACAACAAAGCACATCACAAATCTCTACAAAACATAATCAAATAAAAGGTTTTTTGCCACAACTAGCAGTCCACTCCACTGAGTGGAGACATTGCAATTGCCTATACCAACTGCACACGGGGTCGAAAAACCCCACCTCATCACCAACTTCAATTCGGGCACGAACAAATGAAATGCAAGACAACAATTTGGCATTAGATACTACCACATACTATCAAACAAGAACAAACTTACCAACCTACATATTCTGCCCGTCACTGTAATCCAACACAACCACCATGACATGAGTTATTACCACAAACTGTTCGATAATGATAACCATGTTGGACCAACATGATTTTTCCCCTCTTTGAACACTTCAACTATACAAACATTGGAAAGCAAAAAAAAGAAAAAAAAATCAATCGTCCCCTCTTTGGACACTACAACTATCCGATAAATTAGACATGTAATTCAAGAGAGGAGAACATCAATTTCTTGAAATCTTTAGACAAACTTTACTCTATTTTTGTTGAGGAATTTATTCTTGCAATAATTTGTTATTTTCCTTTCTTAGGCACAAAATTAATTAGTAACTCTAGATTGTGTTTCCTAGTTTATTTATAGGACTTTATTTTCCTAAATTGTGTCTACATTTTAGTATGCTTATTTACCAAATTTAGAATTTTAGGATTTTCTATTTAAGACAAGGGATTACTAAGTTTGGCAACACGATTTTTACGCACGAAATTTTTGAAGCAGAGCACAACGCAACGCAAGACACACAAGCAAGAGAAAGAACACGAAAACTACTTGGAGCCATTGTTAGAGATCGACAAGTTATTTGAAGTTGCGTGACCAACGGAGAAAGAGCTTGTTCAACTTAGGCGACAAGTATTTAGTATCATATGTTTTGATACTTTAGTTTTCATATATTACTTAATATTTTTGTATTGATCGAAAAACAAGAAAGTAATATAGTTTTCGGGTTCGTACACCCAAGTTCACAAGTACTTTTACTTGTAAACTTAATTTGTTTTATCGTGTTCTTAAATTTTATATCCACTGCATATATTTATTTTACTCCGTTTGATGTTGTTAGTCAGTGTTGTTTAACATTGTTAACAACATCATAAAAATGAGACTTATTTTCAAAACCATAGGCCCTCAAATTTTACAATTGGCATCTAGAGCGGATTACTTAACCTTTTAAGTACTGATCCTTATTTTTAGGTGCTATGGATGCTCAAGGCAACCCAAGACCTCCGATTCTCAATGGGGAGAACTATTCTCTCTGAAAACAGAGGATGCGGTGGCACTTAAAAAGTATTGACGAAAGTGTATGGAAAACCATCCTCCTTGGATGGAAAAAGCCACGTTTTACTGATGGAGAAGGCGATACCTTTCCCAAAAAAGGAAGTAGATTGGACTCCTGAGGGAGCAGCTGCTGCAAATTAGAATTCCAAATGCATCAATACCTTGCGTACCTATGTAGATGCAAGCTACTACTGAGTCATCAAGAACTACGAGTCAGCAAAGGATGCATGGGACGCACTCCAAAGTGTGTGTGAAGGAACTGCGAGCGTGAAGAAATCAAGGCTGAGAATGTTGATGTCCACTTTCGAAGCGATGAGAATGGATGAGAAGGAGTCGATCATGGACTACGCCATGAGATTGTCAGACGTCACAAACGAGTGCAGAGAACTTGGTGAATCAATAACTAACTCTCGTCTTGTAGGAGAACTGCTGAGATCTATTACGAAGAAATATAATATGAAGGTGGTTGCCATAGAAGAATCTAAAGATGTTGATAACATTGAGTTCAACACCTTAGTTGGAAACCTTAAGCAATATGAGATGAAACATCTTGGTCCCAACTCAAGAGAGAAGAATGTTGCTTTTTCCTCCGATGCTAATCCAGACAACGATGATGATGATGAGGAGTTTGATTTCAATGGGATTTTGAAAAAGATGGAATCCACCACGCTTTAAGAAGACGAATTGTCATTTGTTACCCAACGTTTCAATAGTTTCTTGAAGAAGAAGAATAGCCTTGGAGGCTCAAGCACGAAGACCAGGCCACAGGTGTCTACACAAAAATTTACTGGACGTGCTCTTCCCAGATCTCAGTCCACATCCTCAATTCCCAATGCATCCACCCCCACTAAACCTGAATCGAACTTTTTCGCTTTAAAATAAAAGGCTTGTCCGCAAGAGAACGGAGCTATAGTAGGCGATAAGCTGACTCGAGTCGAATCATAAGGAAGACTAATCGGAAACTATTTCGGTGTTCGATTTTACGTACATGGAAACGAAAATAAAAACTAAACTAAACACTCGATCAAATTTGGTTCAAAACGTTCTAACATCTACGAGCAATAAATCGAGAGTCTTTAAAAACAATTATGAAAACGAGGGTCTAGTGCGCCGGTATCGTCTCCACGATTGGGGTTGTCAATCCCGATGGTTCTAAATGACCCTTAGCACACTTGACCGATAAACTTAACCAACAAGCATCATACTAGAACGATAAACTTAGCCAACAAGTATCATCATGATCAACAATATAATTTCAGCCCAAGCATGAAACCAAAGCATGAACATGAAGACTTCAATACAAGCATGAAATATAAACATAAATTAATAACAAGAAAACAAGTAAAAGGATTACACTAAATTATAGTATCAAAGTTCAACATTAACATTCAAAGGAAAACCAAAGCTACACTATAAAAAACTATTAAATAAAGTGCAGAAAAACATATTATCTAAGAAAGTATCAGCCATCGAACGATCTTCAGCGGCGAGAAACGGCCTTGAATGACGGACGGCATAGAAACGATGAAACTACTAACTATCTAACTCTAATTTTGCATGAATTGAAATGGTGGCATGAACCGAGGGTCTTCTGTATTATTTTGACCTTTCCCCCTTGTCCCAGCACATTGAAAACGAAAAAACCACCGGCCTTTTATAGAATTTTGAAAATAACCGCTCAAACTGTCGGAGCATCGATGGTGCGTCGATCGATGCGAGCTAGGCTGCACACGTCGACCAGGCAGTGCGTCGATCGACGGAGCTAGGATCAACGCAACAGAACATTTGCGTCGACGGTGCGTCGATCGACGCGGGCCAGGCTGCACGCGTTGACCAGGCAGTGCGTCGATCGACAGAGCTAGGATCGACGCAACAGAATATTTGTGTCGACGGTGCGTCAGTCGACGCGAGCCAGGCTGCGGCAGCTAGTGTCAGCATGACTCGAACACTGGGTAACCCAGTGTCAGACTGTACCTAGTGTCAGCACAGCACATTGCTTATCCAATCTTCGTCTTCTCGAGCTATAACACCAAAATAAAACAAAATTAGATTATTTCATATAAAATAAAGTAAAAACACATTAAACACCAAACGAGACGAAAAACATCAAAAGGAAGAAAAACGATAAAAAGATAAACCTAAAACACGTAAAAGCACACAACACACGATTCAAAAATACACGAAAATCACATACAAATATGTACAAATCAAGACCTCTCAGTGAGGTGCAATGTCATGAATGTAAAGGTTGGGGACACTACAAGAATGAATGCCCTAACACTCTTAGGAAGAAAAGCATGGTTGCTACTGACTTCACTGAGGATGTCAATGATTCCAAGTCAACTGAATGTCCCATCCTTGTTTACCCATGTTGTGTGGGACGACGACGTCCATGTTGATATCCTTGAAACCAACATCGTGTACTTGAATGATGAAACTACTGATTACCATAAGGAATACGAGCTGCTAAGTGCTGAACACCAGCGACTGTTTGTCAGCTGGGGAAAACAGGTACTCGAGGTCAAGGATCTCATGAAAGAAGTAGAAAAACTAACCAAAGAAAATGATGATCAGCTTGACATAATTATCCGTTTGGAAACATCTCTTACCAAGAAGGATGCTGAGTTAGAAAAGACGAACACTGAGTTGACAAAGGTCCAAGGAACCATATCAAATCTGAACAAAGGCAAGACGAAACTTGATGAAATCTTAGAGATAAGCTTCCCAGAAACCTCGAAGCATGGAATTGGTTTCAAACCTAATCAGCCAGCGCAGGTTTCAATTCAAGAACAAAAATCTTCTAAACGACACAAAAGGCGAAGGAGACAGTTTGTATGCCATCATTGTGGTGAACCAGGGCACATTAGGCCTTTTTGCTGGAAGATCATAGGCGAGAGAAGACACTTTAAGAGAACTAATGCGGCTGCTGTTTTGCATGTAATTGTTGTGTTTTTCTCGTATTTTTAATTAGGATTTTATTTTGGTTTTAACGGTTTTTATGTCGTTTAATTTAGGTTTTTAAGTTGTTTTTCTAGTTTTGTTGTTTTTCATGTTTCTTGTCAATTTTATGTTTATTTGGGTTAAATGGTTTCAATTAATTGGAGGTTTGGTGTAATCCTTGGGTTTTGATATTTTAAAATTTCATTTAATAGGTGGATTAAGGAGTTGAATTCAAGTTAAGGCATGGAAGCCCAAACTCAAGCCTATTCTTGCCTACTTGCATGCCTAAATAGGTGTGAAAATGCTCCAAAATTGCCAAAGTTTCTGGAATGGTAGCCTAGCCGAGCCTAGGCTAGTTCATTCCCATGCCTAAGAGCTTCAGCACCCCTAGGCAGCAACTTAGGCCAGCAACCTACTCCAGCGCCCACCCAGCAGCACACCTAGGCAGCAACCTAGGCAGCAGCCTAAACTGGCGCCTAGCCACCCCAGCTCAGCCCAAGGACGCCCCAGCCAGCCCCAAGCACCCAGGCTCGCCCAAACTTAGCCACCTTGAGCCAAGACCGAGCCACCTTGAGCCATCTTGATCAACACGGGTCAATTGTGGTCAAAATCATGAAATTAAGCCTAAAAAGCCCAAATTGACCCATTTAAACCCAATAAAAATTATTATAAATAGCTCACAACTCTCATTTTGTAAAAACACACCTCCTCCCAACCCAATCTTGGGTTTGGGACTTAATTTCTCTCTCTTGTTCTTAGTTTAACTTGGAAGCTTTGCCTTGGGTTTGTAAACTCAAGATGAATCCAAATACTCCTTTGGATTTTTACTTTAATGCAATTTAATTCAAGCTTGTTTCTCTCCTTAATTCTAGTAAGCTTTCTTCTATTTTATGCTTGGTTCTTCAATTTATGCTTTTTGCCTTAGCTCTTTGATTTCTTGCTCGATCTTGTGAATTGACTATAGAATCTTGATGAGTGACACATCTAGGCTATAGATCGGGTCCTTGATCATTTTAATCTTGAGTTTTTCATATGCTTTATTTTAAATCTTATTTTTATGTCTTGTTTCATGCTTAAATCCTAGATCTACTCTTTGTTGCTTGTTAGTTTCCTTAAAGTTTTAAACTTTCCCGTCTATTTTCATTGCTTTATCCATTCATGCTTTCAATTTTAGTCAATTTGCTTTATTTTAGTTTTTATGCATAGTTGTACCTTGTGCTTGCATGCTTGTACTCGGTGAAATATTGCATTTTCTTGCTTATTTTCATTATTGCTTTGCATTTTCAATTAAGGCACACGACCGAGGCATCCTACCAATTCGCACTTTCATTTTCTAGTTAAGTTTAGCTAGGTTAATTGCTTTATTATCATTTTCTTTCTATTTTTCAATGCTCGAAACACATTGAAACTCACAATCGAATTGAATTCCGATAATACCAAGCCATGAACCCGTTGATTCATTTCAACACCACGAAAACTATGAAAACAAAATGGCGTCGTTGCCGGGGATTCGATAAATCCAGTGTTAGTTTCCGTCATACCAACATCAATACCAACACCAGATTCAAACAAGTGTGGGTCAAAAAAAATAATGTCAAGTGTAATATGATCCATACCTCCCTGAAGTCCCATGTCCCTGAAGCCTGGTATTTCGATAGTGGTTGCTCCAAGCATATGACTGGGTCAGAAGAGCTTGTTTCCAACATTGTCAGATTTCGAGGTGGAAAGGTAAAGTATGGTGGAGGCACAATGGCTAAATTGTTGGTCAAGGAACTCTCCATGTTCGCGGCGTTGTAACCCTGGAAAATGTGTTGCTAGTAGAAGGACTTACTGCAAATTTGATCAGCATAAGTCAACTGTGCGACGGAGGCTTTAGTGTCAAATTCAACCGTGAGAAGTGTGAAGTCTATGAGGAGGATGGTCCGTGTATCCGTGTTGGACAAAGAACTTCAGATAATTTTTATCAAATCAACAGTGATGCCTTTTGCAAGATATCTCAACTAAGTGATGCTGAGGTGTGGCATCAAAAACTAGGGCATGTCAATTACAAGATGATGGACAGGTTGGACAAAGAAGAAGCAGTGACTGGGCTTCCTAAGCTCAACACCAAGATCACTCCTGTGTGCAAGGCATGCCAGAAAGGGAAGCAGGTCAGAATACCACATCCAGTCCAGCAAAGTCTCACTACATCATCTTGCCTTGAACTCCTTCATATGGATCTCATGGGACCACTTGAAGTCGAGAGCCTTGGTGGTAAGAGGTATGTTTTGGTTATTGTAGATAATTTTTCTAGATTCACTTGGGTAGAATTTCTAAAAGAGAAATCTGAAACTTTTGAGGCATTCAAAAAACATGCAAAAAAACTGTGTGTAAGGTTTAATACGAACATTGCTAGGATTAGAACTAATAACGGTAAAGAGTTGGAAAATGCATCTTTCTATAAATACTGCACTTTGGAGGGCATAAGTCATGAATCTTCTTCACCTATTACTCCACAACAAAATGGCAAAGCTGAACGCAAAAATAGGACTCTTGCTGAGATGACCAGAACTATGCTCATTTCAAATAGCATAGCAAAACGTTTTTGGGCTGAAGCAATGAGTACTGCATGTCATATTACAAATAGGGCTTTTTTTAGACCAGGGTCATGTGCTACTCCCTATGAGTTGTTGATGGGTAAGAAACCGAACTTGAGCTATTTTCATGTGTTTGGATGTATTTGCTATGTGCTCAACGATAGAAATCATCTAGCTAATATGGATTCAAAGAGTGACAAGTGCATTTTCATGGGGTATTCCCAAAATAGTCATGCATATAGGTTGTTTAACCTTAGAACTCGAAGCATGTTTGAGTTAGTTAATGTCAAGTTCGACGATCTAACAAGTGGAGTCAAACCTACCGAGGATAATGATCTGATTTATGATCAAAACCCTCAAGAAAATGTCACTCCTACTTCAGTTGATAGTACAGGTATTGAGAACAGAGATGCAGGTGCTGAACCAGGAGAGTTGAGAGATGTTGATACCAATGTTGATACTGGGATCTCAACATCAGAACCAACATCAAGCCAAGCCGTCGTAGAATCAGATTCTGATTCAGAAGACGAAAATCCAGCTGATCCCATTGATCTTCATCAGAGAGATATCCCATCCAGGATTCAGAAAACCCACCCCGTGGGCCAAATTATCGGTGATTTAGATGAAAGGAGTACAAGATGGAGACAGATAAATTTTAAGGGGATGGTCAGGTACGTATGTCTGTCTACTAATTATTCTAAGATTCGTGAGTCTTTGTACCTTTCTAAAATAGAGCCCAAACGTGTGGAGGATGCACTCAAGGATGAGTTCTGGATAATGGAGATGCAAGAAGAGCTGGACCAGTTCGCTAAAAATGACGTTTGGGATTTAGTTCCACGTCTAGAAAACTTCCACGTGACAGGAACTAAGTGGATATTCAAGAACAAGACTGATGAGGTTGGCAACATTGTGAGGAACAAAGTTCGACTAGTTGCACAAGGGTATACACAAATTGAAGGGATCGATTTTGATGAAACATTTGCCCCTATTGCCCGCATTGAGTCGGTAAGACTTTTGCTTTCTGTTGCTTGTTATATGAAGATTTCATTGCATCAAATGGACATTAAGAGTGCTTTTTTAAATGGAGTCTTGAATGAAGAAGTGTATGTTGAGCAGCCTAAAGGATTTGTGGATCCTCAAAACCCAAATTTTGTTTCAAACCTGAAAAAGGCTATTTATGGTTTAAAACAATCTCCAAGAGCTTGGTATGAAAGGCTAACTCAACATTTGCTTTATTTAAACTTTAGACGAGGGAAATTTGATAAAACTTTGTTCCTTCTTAAATCCAATAAGCACATCTTAATCGTCCGAATTTATGTGGATGATATTATTTCTGGATCCACTAACGAGCAGATGGTCAAGGAGTTTGTTACTCGAATGTCCGATACATTCGAGATGAGCATGAAAGGTAATCTCTCATACTTTATTGGTTTACAAATCAAATAGCTTGATGACGGTATTTTCCTTTCCCATACTAAATATGCTAAGAACTTAGTTAAAAAGTTTGGTTTAGAAAGTGAAACTCACAAGAAAATGCCACTGGGCAGGGCTGTGAAGCTGTCGAGAGACGATGTTAGTAAGGGTGTTGATAACACCATGTATAGAAGTATGATAGGGAGTTTGTTTTATTTGACAGCAAGTAGACCAGATATTATGTATAGTTTGTGCTTATGTGCTAGATATCAGTCTAATTCAAAAGAGTCACACTTAAAAGCAGTTAAAAGAATAATAAGGTATATTGCTGGTACAACTGAATTAGGTGTATGGTACACAAAAGATACTGGTACTGAACTTGTAGGGTACACTGATTTGGATTGGGCTGGTATGTGGTAGATAGAAAGAGTACTACTGGGGGATGTTTTTTTCTGGGTAACAATTTAATCTCTTGGTACAGCAAGAAGCAAAATTGTATTTCTCTTTCTACAGCTGAAGCCGATTACATTGCAGCTGGAAGTGCGTGCACACAATTACTGTGGATGAACCAGATGATAAAGGACTACGGTCTGAACAGTAGTATCTTGACTGTACTGTGTGATAATTCCAGTGCCATTGACATCTCGAAGAGTTCAGTCCAGCATTCTCGAGTCAAACACATTGACATAAGGTACCACTTTATTCGAGACCTAGTTGAGAGGAAGATTGTTAGCATTGAGCATATTGGAACAGATAATCAGCTTGCTGACATCTTCACTAAGGCATTAGATTTCGAGTCCTTCTCGCGTTTGAGAAGAGATCTCAGTATGTGCATTGTCTGAACCAATGTTGGTTTGTGATGTTGTGACACCCAAAATCAACATCAGTCACAACATCTGTATACTTTTGCATGCATTTTTATCTTTCTTTTCATACATAATCCTAATACATTGAGTTTGATTGAAAGTGCAATAAGGTCTTGTGTTGCAATAAAAGTGATGGCAAAAAGAACCAACCTCTTCAAATAGGTGATTGTGGAACTTGCCCGCAGAAACTGGTTTTCTTCCAGGTCCAAAAACAAGAGGTTTTTAACAGCAATTGCTGAAGATTAAAAGATTCAAATCCCTTCAAGGATGAAGAAAATCTAGATACAAAATGATCCAATCTTTAAATATCACCTTCTTGAGAGATCTTGACGTAGTCATTAACTTGGGTTAAGGGGTAAGTTTCCATTGACTTCACCTAAGGCAATGTGTGTTTACAATATCAGTAATAAAAAGCAACATTGGATCAAGTCACTGAAATCATAATATGTTTTTGTATATTCTTTTAGGTCATGATTTTTAGGCATCCCGTAGGACATTCATACTTTGTGAAGATGCCTTCTTGTTGTGCGTACTGTTGCTTGTGTTCTTGTCTTTCGTGAAATCTCTTAATTTTGTTTTGAATCTAGCTAACTAAGTGTTTCAGTGGAGTTGAAATCGAATGGCTGGACAGGTAATAATGAGGAAAATTTGGTAAGTGAAAATAAACATTGCACAAGTTTGACATTACTAGGCTAATGGTTCTTTAAATCTAGCTTTGTATTTTCGGCCGATTTTGTAACTTGAGTTGTGCATTATTTTTTTTTTTTAAAGGGAGACAATGGCGTAGTGGGTTTGATCATGTTTCCTACTTTAAGGGGGAGTAGTGTTTTTAAAGGAAATAAAATCGCAATTGGGGTCAAAAATCTGCTTCTGGGTAAAATTTGGGATTTTTCCTTTTATTTTTCCTTTCTTCTCTCTCTTTAGCAACGGTCCTTTTTTTAAAGTATAAATACCTGTTCTGATTTTACCGTTTGATCACCTTCCCAATTACCCCTCTGCAAACTAAACTCTTCAGCTCTCTTAATTCTCTCCAATTATTTCTATTTCTTGGTGCTCTTGTATTTCTGAGAATTTATAGGATGTCGAACTCGTCGCCGTCCTCATCTGTTCCAGAGTTGCCGGCAGAGGTTCGTCGCTCCGGCGAACAGGTTCCTGCGCCCTATCCAAAGGTTGGTGGGCTGGACATACGCGAAGAAATCGGTGGTGGTTCCTCTTCAAACCCACCACCGGTATCAACATCGCCACCACCCTCGCCGGCGCACGATTCCCACGCTGTTGTTCCAGTTCCGTCACCGATTGACGTCGTGCCTGAAGCCCAGGTATTCCCAAGTCAGTCAGGGAATGAAATTGATGTTGATAATCCCCCGAATTTAGCTTTTGTAGCGGATACTTTCGGTCGGGTTGGGAACCCTACTCTGAAAAGATCACGGCGCCTGCGCAATATTCCTCCCAGAGTTGTGCCGCCTGCCGTTCCGAAGAGCAAAGATGGACCCCGCCGCAATGTGCCTATTGAGCACATGAATCTCGCAGAGGACGCCACTGTAGTGTTTGATCCTGACAATGATGATTACGTCCCTGCTCCGGCGGAAGGAGCGGTGCCTCCATTGCCTTTGACTCCTAGTCCATCGGCGAAGAAGACGTCTCACCAGAAACAGCTCTTGAGGAAGGCCGACAGGAGAGTCACTAGCTCTACTGCGACAGAGTATTCATCCCCTCCCTACACTGTTTTGGATTTTATCACCGGGGAGGTCACTAGCTCTTCAAAATCGCCTACCGATGTTCCTCCTCCGTCTCCAGTTCATAGAGATCAACCTGAGCTTGATTCTGATTTGTTTGAGTATTCCCATGATTCCTCGTTTGATGTGCCTCTTCGAGATATTCTTAATGCTTGCAAGAAGGGCAAGAAGAAAAAGGAAGTTGATGAGGAGGTCAATGTTGCTCCCCATGTTGGTTCCTCTATACCAACATCACATCATTCACTGTCTGTTTCGTCCTCCAGCGCTGCCTCTGTTCCGATTGCTTCTCGTGCTCCCACGTGGATTTCTTCCGACGCCTGTGCTCACTCCCAGTCCTCCTCGGGTACTCCTTCTCAGACCCCTGAGCTTGAGGATATGGTGACTTTTTTGGAAGAGTTTTTGACTGCTGAAGCTGCTGAGTTGTTTGCCACTTACCAGACCCGCCACATGATCGCCGAGCGCCGAGTCCCGGTTGAGCTATTTGAGAAACACAATCTGATTGCCTATCTTCAACACAAAGGTATGTATTCCACCATTTTCACGGCCATGCCTTTTGTACGAGATGTCGTTGTCGAGTTTTATGCCAATCTTTTGCCCTCTATGGTTGATTTGGAGTCTGTCAATTATGGCAAAGTATATGTACGTGGCAAGGTGTTTTCTTTCACTCCTGCTTTGATTGATGAGTTGTTTGGCACTGAGCCATACCGGGGTGACTCGACGGTTGATGATATGAATGAGGTGGTTTCATTTTTTTCTGGTGGTCTAGTTAATGCGTGGTTTGAACAGCTACCTAGTACTCGTCTTTCGTCTCTTTACTCTATTCTGCATAAGCTTGCTATTTGTAATTGAGTTCCCTCCAAGAACACAACATGTGTTACGCGACCTCAGGCCCAGTTCTTATATAGGCTTGGGAGAGGGATCAAATTTAGTTTTAGCCAGCATATTTATGATATTATTGCTAAGTTTTCCACCACGATGTCCGCGGCCTCGTTGTGTTTTCCTTCATTGATTTTCAACTTGCTAGAGAACCAAGGGTTGCCGCTTCGTCCCGATGATGTGCTAACAGGTGAAGCTGATTGGTTTACTTTGAGAAGTCAGCATGTTACCGGTGCCAGAGTCATTGGTCTTCCTTGGCAGGCGCCGTTTCAAGCCGATGTTGGTAGTGGTGTTGGGACGGACGATCCCAACATGGTCCGCATTTCTGCACAGGTCTTTCGTGCACATGTGGCTTCCATTGATTTACAGATGACTCAACTGAAGGCTCTTCGTAGTTCTCTCTTAAAGGCCCTTTCACTTTCTGGTCAAAAAGGGAGAGAAGATGTTGACGTGGATAACGAAGCTGTTGATGAAGATGTTGCTGGTGATGATGTTAGATGTTGTTGCTGCCGAAACCTTGGCCAGTCTTACTCAGAAAAAGCGAAGGAAGCGAATTCGCTCTCGCAATAAGGCTATGAGGAAACTGAAGCGAATGCAGAAGAAGAAGAAGAAGAAGAGGAAAGAAAGGGGTGAAGGAACTTCGACATCCCCTCGTCGTTCAAAGAGGGTTCGAAATCAATAAGTTCCTTTATTTTGTTTTGTTTTATTAAGTGATATTTTGAACAATGTTGATTTGTAATGTTGGTTTGAACTTTTAACAACATTGGTTGTTTTGTTTAGGGGGAGTTTTCCAACTTAGAGGGAGTTAGAATTTTTATGTTTTTGCGTCGTAGTGTTTTGTTCAAAAAGGCAAAAGGGGGAGATTGTTGAGGAGTTTATTCTTGGCAATAATTCCTATTTTGTTATTTGCCTTTCTTAGGCACAAAATTAATTAGGAACTCTAGATTGTGTTTCCTATTTTATTTATAGGACTTTATTTTCCTAAATTGTGTCTAGGTTTTAGTATGCTTATTTACCAAATTTAGAATTTTAGGATATTCTATTTAAGACAAGGGATTACTAAGCTTTGCAACACGATTTTTACGCACGGGATTTTTGAAGTAGAGCACGACGCAACGCAAGACGCACGAGCAAGAGAAAGAACACGAAGACTACTTGGAGCCATTGTTAGAGATCGACAAGTTATTCGAAGTTGCGTGACCAACGGAGAAAGAACTTGTTCAACCTAGGCGACAAGTATTTAGTATCATATGTTTTGATACTTTAGTTTTCATATATTACTTAATATTTTTGTATTGATCGAAAAATAAGAAAGTAATATAGTTTTCGGGTTTGTACACCCAAGTTCACAAGTACTTTTACTTGTAAATTGAATTTGTTTTATCGTGTTCTTAAATTTTATTTCCGCTGCATATATTTATTTTACTCTGGTTGATGTTGTTAGTCAGTGTTGTTTAACATTGTTAACAATATCATAAAACTGAGACTTATTTTCAAAATTATAGGCCCTCAAATTTTACAGTTTTAACTGCGCAAAAATTATCATACTACGTGAAATGTTTTTAGGAACGATTACCTTCATTCTCATCGCAAAATATAAAAAATTTGGAAAATATTTCTATTATTTATTTATTATTAAGGTGGACCACTATTTGACAATTTATTATATGCACCTGTACGTATTTTGCTAGATTCACCCTGTAAAAATCTGTTATCATTCAATTATACATGATGCCATATGATAGTTATACGTGATGATATGTGACAAGAATTTAGAGTTTAGGTTTATTTTCCTATTTTAGGGTTTAGTTTTACGTTTTAGGGTTTAGTTTTTCATTTTTAGGGTTTAATTTTTCATTTTAAGGTTTTATTTTTCATTTTTTTAAATTTAATTTTCTATTTTAGGATTTCGACAAAAATCTATCATTCCGCCAGTAATATGTGATGGTATGTGTTAGTTAAATGTGCTGATATATGATTGCAATTTAAGTTTTAGAGTTTAATATTCAAATTTCGGGGTTTAGTTTTCTGTTTTAGAGCTTAGTTTTCCATTTTTAAGTTTAGTTTTTCGTTTTAGGTTAGTTTTTTTATTTTAGAATTTTAGATTTTAGATTTAGAATTTTAATTATTTGTGAAGATATGTATCAATTATGTAATGCTATGTACCAGTTATATGTGATGATATATATCAGTTATATACGATAATAAATTAAATTATTGAGTTCACATTACATCCAGGTTCACATCATAATGGCAATTTAGTCCTTTTAAGGGTTATTTTTAAAGGATTAATATAGTTCTAAAACTCGGATATTTAATTTAATCTTGACGAATTATGCACTTTTGTCGTAAACTACTCATGATGTTCAAATGAATAATTTATATCATACTTAATTATATATGCCCATTGTTAATCACTGTTATGTATTCAATACTTTTATATATAGAGAGAGAGGGAGGATTGGATTCAAATGAGAACCCCGTCATTATATGTGAATCTAGGGACTAATTCTGGTCTTAGATCTAATATTGCACACTGCAATTATATGTCCAGGTTCATTGGGCTTTTTACACAGTACTGTAGTGTTAAAATCAGTCCAGTTTTTTTAATTTAATTATATATAGGGTTGGGTTCAAATGAGAACCCGTCATTATATGTGAACCTAGGGACTCATCTTGACCATTAGATTGGATAATCTTGATGATTGAGATCATGACATGTCAGCATGGTAATAATGTAAAAAAATACATTAATTAATTAAAAATAGTATTTTTGACATATATCAACGTTTACAAAGAGCACTACATTGTTCTTTGAAAAGTACAATAGATTAAGAAAAAAAACACTACGATTGTATACAAAAAAGCATTGCAAATTTCGTCTATTAACTGCAAATTCAAAATTTTGAAATTAAACTCAAATCTTCAACAAACCATAACTTTTTCAAATTTTATTCGTTTTGAATGAAATATATATCAAATTAATCACATTCTCAAGATCTACAATTTAAGATACATATTGCATGTTTTAAAACGTAAAAAATATATATATATAATTAAATTAAAAAAACTGGACTGATTTTAGCACTACAATACTGTGTAAAAAGCACAATGAACCTGGACATATAATTGCACTGTGCAATATTAGATTTAAGGTCAGGATTAGTCCCTAGGTTCACATATAATGACGGGGTTCTCATTTGAACCCGATCCTCTCTATATATATATATTTCGTTTTAAAACATGCAATATGTATCTTAAATTGTAGATCTTGAGAATGTGATTAATTTGATATATATTTCATTCAAAACGAATAAAATTTGAAAAAGTTATGGTTTGTTGAAAATTTGAGTTTCATTTCAAATTCTTGAATTTGCAGTTTATAGACGAAATTTGCGATACTTTTTTATACAATCGTAATTTTTTTTTTCTTAATCTATTGTGCTTTCTAAAGAATAATGTAATGCTCTTTGTAAACGTTGATATATGTCCAAAATACCTTTTTTAATGCATTTATGCATGTTTTTACATATTACTATGCTGACATGTCATGATCTCAACCATCAATATTATCCAATCTAATGGTCAAGATGAGTCCCTAAGTTCACATATAATAACGGGTTCTCATTTGAACCCAACCCTATATATATATCATTATTCCCTTACACATTATCCAAATTCACAAGATATTAAATTGACATAAAACATGTAAAAAGTTAAATATATATATATATTATATACCCAAACTTATAATGACAAATTAGATGTTTTAATATTCTAGCAATCTAAATCTTCAAGCAGTCCAATATATAGGAATACAAAACTAAGTTATAGATTGATCAATAAGTAGAAAGAGTAGTGGAATACGATGTTTGATCAATGCAAGTTTCATCTAGAGCTAGCTAAATGGCACCGGAACCGTATTTAAAATTATTTAAAATCGTAACTGAAATTATAGTTAACGATTTAAATACCATAATCGTGATCAATGGTTGCGGAACTAAAACTGGCTTTAAATGTTTATTTTTTATATGTATTATAACTATAAATAATATTATAAATTATATATATAATTAAATATTTTTCTAATATTTACATAATAAAAAAATAAAAATAACAAATAGATGAATACAGTTAAAACTGTAATAACCGGACCAAAACCGCCTGTTTTTAGTTTGGAATCGGAATCCGTTTTTGGAAACTGGAAACCGGCGATTTCGCAACTGTAACCAGGTCTAGTTTTATCGTCATTTATTAAATTATAAAATTGTAGATTTTGTCCTTCTCAAAATCATTTATATAATTTTATTCCAATTTCTTTTAAAAGTTTGGATATTTAATTAGTATCGCAATTTACACATGACATTTCATACCATTCATTCATTGATGGTGGGGAGGCCATAGATTTCCAGAATTAGGGAATTAGGGTTTTGGTAGGGTATAAACACTTTTGATTCTTTATATTTTACCAAATATATAAGAAAATATTTTATTTAAAGATATTTGAATAACATGCTTATATGAATAAATCATGGTTATTTCCAGCATAGCTCCATTGATTCAACACATTTATACTTTTTCATCTCCTCGTGAACTAGGGTATGACTTTAATCCTACCATTCATTATTTTTACACATGGGATACTTCTAGAAATATGTGTGCTTATATGAATAAATCATGGTTACTTCCAGCATAACTCCATTGATTCAACACATTTATACTTTTTCATCTCCTCGTGAACTAGGGTATGACTTTAATCCTACCATTCATTATTTTTACACATGGGATACTTCTAGAAATATGTGTACATATTTAGTGAGTTTGACAGATCTTGATCCGTTAGGAAGACATGACACGAATTTTATACAGGCTAGAAGCGTAATTTGAGGGATTTTTCCAAGCTTATTTCTCTAGCTCTCCTCTTCACTTCTCATTTCCTCTCTTCAAGCATAGCGTTTGTCGTCGTCAGGATCGATCACGAGTCTAAGTCATAAACACCACTGCTCTTTTGTGTGTGTGATTTTATTGTAAGAATTGACAGAAATTTATGTAAATTGTAAATAGAAGACCAAATTTGATGCGGATGGTACTTCGAGTTCAGTTGCCATTTGACGTGTGATTTTTTTATTGGTTTTTAATTTGGGGCTTATAAGTCTAGATTTGGAGTATTAATGTCGGTGTGTGTAATCAGTAATGTAGGGTTTGGGCAGCTTTGACAATTGAATTTTTTATATTTTTTTTAATGAGTTGTGAGGGTGTGAGTGTGAGGAGTAGAAGATGAGCAATTCAAAGATTCATGGTTCGAATTCTAATCAAAATATTCTATTAGGGGTTAACAAAATAACACTTCAACAAATAGCTAATTAATGCCATCCAACAGTTACTTAGAACACCAACACTGCCAAAATGAAACCTAAAATACAGTCCAAATCGAGAGAAAAAAGAAAGTAATATTTTACTTTGAATGCAACAAAATTTTCCTACAGCCTACGATAAAACATTCAACCCACACAAATAGAATCACAAAGAACATAACTACCAATCGTTTTAATCCTCATTCTGACTCTCATCTTTGAAAAGCTTGATCATGTCATCAATCCGAAGAATAGTGATAGCAGCTTCAGTAGCAAACTGACGAAACAGAAAAATCCGAATCAGCATTTTCTACTGAAAAAAAAAAAAATCGAAAATCAGGTATCGATCTCTCACCTGTATTATCTTTACTTTGCTCATTGCCGGCTCAATGACTCCTGCTTCCAAGTTGTTCCGAACGGTACCTTTTATTAGGTCTAGACCCATGCTGCGCCACCATAAAAAGAAGCCATTCATGCAAAATACAAACAAGTATCAATAGGGTATTTATAATTTTCAAAGATAACTGTTTTTTTTAATTAAACTAAACCTAAGGCCTAACCATAGTGCTCTATACAATTAAAGGAGCGTTGAACCTTAAAAGATCCTTCAAATATGATTATAGAAAGGGATTTAAAAAAACAAAAAGAAAAACACTCATTAGGACAATGGGGAAATTAAAATTGCAAAAATACGAAAGTAATACAATTGCTACATTACTAGTTTTACAGACTGTTACTTAGAAGATATGTTTTTTATTGGGATAATTAAAAAAACTAACCCGAGGCTTAGTCTAATGACAAATTACAAACAAACCCATCTATCTTTTAAAATTACTAATAATCCCCTGAGGTTTGTGTTACCTTACAAATAGACCTCCTTTGACACCTCTTCAGGGTTTTTTTTCGCAAGACAAACAAATGTATGGGGATTATTTAACTTTTTTTTTTTGTAATTAGACTAAACCTCAGGTGTAATTTAGTAATTAACCCTATTTCATTTTATCTTGGAGAACAAATAACATCAACAGAAATAAGTAGACTGTCAAGCTAGCAACAACAGAAAGGTACCTCGACAAATGTTTTTTATCCGCCTTGGTTTGTGCAGTGTGGTGGTAAGCACGTAGTTTAGCAACCAACTCAGTAGCATTTTTCGCAGCATTGACGGCAAGCACCTGAATAGAAAAACATTTCAAAATCCACTTTCAGATGCAAAAAAAAGAAAGAAAGAAAAAAGACAACACATGAGATTGGGTATTGAAATGATTCATGCGTGTTTTCTGGTAGGACCTTGGGTATGACTAATAAGGATTCAGCAAACTCGGCAATCGCCAGCTGCTCCCTGGACCCTAAAGTTGTAGCCAAATTCTCCAGATATACAGATAGTGCCGCCTCAACTGCACCTCCGCCAGCAACAACCTTGATTTCCACAAAATTTCGAAACCACAAATTAACTTGGGCCCAAACTAGCTATCAATGTTTTCATAAGACAAGAATATTAACACATAATAGACTTGGAGGTTTAAAGTTTTTATTAAAAAAAAAACTAAGTTGACAAGAGGGTTGGTTCTGCTTATATTTTGGCCCAAACGTTAGTTCACTTGAGAATTTGCTGATGTCATATTTTTTCAATTACATCTCAACTTTTCAAAATATTTCAAATAGCCCAAACTATTTGTCTGGTAATATCTACAAAAACTAAGGGATGTAAATGTAAAATGCAAGAAAAAAAGTTGGGGTGAATTGTATTAGTTAGAAAAGTTGAGGGTATATTTGATGACATCAGAAATTTTCATTAGTTCCACTAACGGCAAGTGAAAATTGTAAGGCGGATGCAACTTCAAGGGTAGTTTTTGTTATTTTCAAAGTTAGGCAGTTGGATGTGTTTATAATTTGGCCAAACCTCTAGGGCTGTTTTCTTTTTTATTAATTATCCCTCAATGAAATCCAGAAGCAGAAGCAGAAGCAGAAGCAGAAGCAGAAGCAGAAGCAGAAGAAGAAGAAGAAGAAGAAGAAGAAGAAGAAGAAGAAGAAGAAGAAGCAGAAGCAGAAGCAGAAGCAGAAGCAGAAGCAGAAGCAGAAGAAGCAGAAGAAGCAGAAGCAGAAGCAGAAGAAGCAGAAGCAGAAGCAGAAGCAGAAGCAGAAGAAGCAGCAGCAGCAGCAGAAGAAGCAGCAGAAGAAGAAGAAGAAGAAGCAGAAGCAGAAGCAGAAGCAGCAGAAGCAGAAGAAGCAGAAGAAGAAGCAGAAGAAGAAGCAGAAGCAGAAGCAGAAGAAGAAGAAGAAGAAGAAGAAGCAGCAGCAGAAGAAGCAGAAGAAGCAGAAGCAGCAGAAGGAGCAGAAGAAGGAGCAGAAGGAGCAGCAGAAGAAGCAGAAGCAGAAGAAGCAGAAGCAGAAGCAGAAGCAGAAGAAGAAGAAGAAGCAGAAGCAGAAGAAGCAGAAGCAGAAGAAGAAGAAGAAGAAGAAGAAGAAATGTCACCGCTGCATTAGAGATTAAATTTTTTCTCCTTATGCCGTGGTTCCAACTAAGCCAAGTAAATTTTATATAACAATAATATTGAGCATATAAACAATGGACACTGCTATACCAATAGAAGAAAAAATGCATAAATAGTAAGCTAAGTGCTAAAACCAAGAGTAAAAACAGGCAACTTACAGACTTTTAACTAGGATAAAGTAATCGAACAAGAACAAATGCTTACTGTATTGGATTCCAGAGTCCTTTTCACAATGCATAAAGAATCATGTAGAGCCCTGTCCATTTCATCAAGCATGTAGTCATTGGCACCTCTAAGTATTAATGAAACCTGAAAAAAAAAACATTTCGAGTTCATATACACTCCATAGGATTAAAAATCAGACATGTTTAAAATTTTTAATATCTTCATTTCAGAATGGATCATTATATTGAACCAATGCAATATAATAGACATAGCTCCCCCATTAACAGCAGAAAGCACAAAACATGAGTAGCAACTGAAGCATTTCAGCTTGGGAAAAATGAAATCACGCATACCGCACTTGAGTTTTTGGTTCCTTTTATCATAATCACATCGTCATCAGCAATACGTTCCTCCACTACTTCATCAGCATATCCCAGAAATGATGAATCAAATGTTTCGTCACCTTCCATATCTGCGAAAGTTGAAACCTGTCCAGAAAATACAGTCCCATCTTTTATGTCAATTTTTTTTCCTTTTGTCGTGAAGCTGAATTAGGAAATCTGGACATTTCGTTATTTCAATATGTTATCTTTCAATTTAAACTAAATATGAAGCATATATAGTGCATTAAAAGTTATGAAGAATGTACCGCAGTTGCACCGGTCGTCTTGGCAACATGGCGAAGGTCTTCCTTCCGGACACGTCTCACAGCTATCGCACCAGCTTCCACGAAATACTGTACAAGAGATTATTTAACAGAATGCAAAGTACATAAAAATTGATAAATAATATAAACATATGACCGTGTGGAAAAATTATGCGGATATTCTATTGAACATTTTAGCACTTGGAAAATAAGTACAAAATACATATCTAACAAACCATTTAACAAAAATTCAAGGGTTTACATAAGATTTAAGAAATCTGCTGGAATTAAATGTTCAAAATAGCATGCTTACCTTGAGTGCCATGTCATCGATTCCTTTTGTAGTTAAGACAACATTTGCTCCTGCCTTTAGAACCTTCTCAATACGCTCTTTTGTCATGTCCGCTTCTCTGCACGATAAAAAGCTCCATCAGTCATTACTATATTATTATACGTTAAAGGGGCAAGGGACATTTTATTGTGATAGCTATTTTGATGAAAATGCTTTGCAGCCACAAAAACCATTCATTAACACGGGACATACAATGTCAGCTTCTTCATTTGAAACAATAGCTTAATGAAAATAAATAAAATAACCTTTGACGAATCTTTTCCAACTCCCTGGGGTCAGTGACCAAAACTTGGACACCCATTTGCATCTTTGTCTTTTGAAGATTAAAATCGAGACAAGCAATTCTGGCTGGAGAAACCCTCAATGGCATCCCTTGTGCAGCTCTCCCTGTGTTGAGAGCATATCCTTTAAGTAGATAGCTATCTCTGGCACTTTTCCCATGGGCTTTAAGAATATTGATTCCCTGAACAACAATAAGATCATTTGAGCTCCCTCTTTTAGAAGAAAGGTTATAATGATAGTTCTAACTAACTTTATCACAAATTCAAGTAGTTTCTCTTCATATCCAGTCATCCCATCTGATTTAATTTTTCACTGAATCCAAAATGATTTTCACACAGAATGGTAAAGGAAAAGCAAAATTAATAACACCCAGGTTTTCTTACACTTTCTTTTGGGAATGTTTGTTCTAGGACTCAAAATTCTGGATTCGGATTCTGAATCCCATTACCCACTTGTTCTAATATTCGAAATTTCAATACCTACCCAATAATTTCTGACATAATTTGACATCAATTATAAAAATTATTATCATTACTCAATTTTTAATTATATTTAATTTTTTTTAATACAGCTAAATACAATATAATAATACAAAATCACCACTTTCAAACATGATTTGACATCTACAATAAAAAAATAAAAATAAAAAAAACACAATTCTAATTCCTACAACAAACAAGGAATCTTATTGTTCACGGATTTCTGAATACCCAAGATTTTGAATACCAGGATTCAAAATCCCAACAAAATCTAAGATTTATTTGGGGCTCACTCAGATGTCAATTTTAAGCACTTTTAGAATGTGTCAAATGCCAAGTACCCTCAAAAATAAATAATTTAATATTTGATAGAAGTATCACAGATATGTACAAGCTTTAAAACCAATATAGGAAATTTAGCTTTTCAATAAACCCAAGATTCAAATCCAGTACTGAAGTCCACAAGATTATTTGGGTCTTATTTTGGGGGTTACTTTGATAGCATGACAGAAGAAGATAATACAGCACGAGAGTATTATCCCAAACGAATAGGACTTGGAACAGAGACATACAATAGAAAAGAACACACACACACACACACACACATGCAGGAACAAGAAAATGCTCAATTGTACACCACCAACCTTGATTGGATATTTAACTTCCCCTCGTGCATTTGTTATTTTTACTGCTTGTACAGCTTCCACAACCTAAAAGTGAAATTAAGTTGTGTTATGACTTGAAATAGATTAAGAAGACACACAAAGTGTGGACTTAATTCACAGCAATACAGTACAAGCTTCATTTTCAGGTTTCCAACCATTCTCTAACTTACCAGATGTGCAAAGAAATCACTATCCCCAGCTATCAACTTTGAGGACATGCTGGTCTTGGCACAGTTTACAAGAGAATCTTTCCCAAGCTTTTCTACCTTACATATGAAAAATATGTTAGCCAATAAAATAACATTGTATCACATCTTATCAAATTAAAGGCAGCACACAAAGCTCTGGCAAACTAGTTGCAAAATTATATATATCTGTTCAATTCTTCATAGCCTATCATTTTTCACGTGTAATTCCTCTTACCACGCCTTTTTAGGCAGGTATTCTTGTGTTCATAAACATTAGTTTTAATTCGTGAACAAAAATAAATGAATAAACAAAAGTTCTGAAGGATCCTAATTGCAAGGAAAGATTACCTTTACGGCCAGTTTCTCTTCAATATATTTACATGCTTCCCTCATTGCCAGCTGTCACAAAATCATTATGCAATTACACGAAGCATGAGCAAGATGAACCATCAATGAACAATAAAAGATAAGAGTACAATGAAAAAAGAAATTAAAAAAAAAAATCTAACCCTGTATCCACTGATTATGGATGTCGCGTGTATCCTATTTCTCACTAAATCATTAGCTCTCTGTACAAAACAAATGTCAATTTAATACTTTTATGTTAATATACCCAACGAGCAAAACTCAAAAGGACTCGAAATGAGGCGATAATGCTGCTATCACCTTAAGAAGCTCTCCAGCTATGATAACCACAGAGGTTGTGCCATCTCCAACTTCCCGGTCTTGTAATTCTGCCAACTCAACGAGGACCTGTGATTATCACGACGAAAATTATTTACAGATAAAGACATGTTCAAAAATTGGGTTCGTATTATTTAGGAGAAAAATGGATCAAATCAATCACCTTGGCAGCTGGATGCTCCACTTCCACCATCTTCAGTATTGTGGCACCATCATTAGTGATTGTCACGTCACCAATATCATCTACAAGCATCTGAAAGTACCAAAAACGGGCCCTAAGTTAAAATTATAAATAACAAGTGAATAAATACAATTATTCAATCTACAGTGACGCCCAAAGAAAAAGAGATGTAGAAATGAGCTAAGTGGATCTTTTTCGTTCTTATTAAGTTTAATCACTACTATTTATAATTTCATCATAAGCACAATGGATTCAAAACTGAATTGCTGTAGAATCAAAAATCCAATCGAATAGCAAACTCAAACTCCGAATCAACATAATTTTACAACACAGCAAGAAATTAAACCGAAAGTTACCTTGTCGAGCCCAACAGGGCCAAGCGAAGACTTGACAATGTTCGCAATTGCCTGGCATGCCATCACTGCACATTTTCACCAAATTAATAAATAATTAATTTTAAAAAAAAAAAAAACGAATTCGCAAACAGAAGAAATAGAAGAAACATATTCAAACACATACAAAACAGTGCATAATAAATTGCATTATTTAGTACGTAAATACATACCATTTTGAGTGCGAACGTCCTGTCCAGATTGCCGTTCGCCGGAAATATCAGGGGCCTGAGAATTAATGGCCATCGTAAGTTATTCAACACACACAAAACAAATATATTACAGATCGGCTTGATGGCTTCGCTTGGCTCGGCTCTCTCTGTTTTCAGAGTTCAGAACTCAGTCCATTCGGAGGGTTTTTGTGCGAATATTTTTGGTGTCCTACGAGGACGTTTTTTTTTTAAGTGCTGTGAGCAAATTTGGCTGGGCTTGGGTGAATGAGTTGGGCTGGGTTGAACCAAATGAGAGCTATTGGGTGATCCTAATTTTTTTACTCTCAGAAATTAAACCCCAGTTGAGATAAAAATTAAAGGAAGAATTTATAAAACTACCTATTTAGAAAAGAAAAGTTTAAAAAATACAATCACTTCACAATATTTATAAATATACGAATTATTACGGTAATTTATTAATATACGATAACTTGTACACTCCATCTGAAGAAGAAAATTGTAAAAAAATTCCAAATACTACTACTTGAAAAAATAGAAACACAAAAACTCCAAGTACTGCTTGGGGTGAGATGCAAAAACATGGGTAGATTTTTGAAGAGTGAGTAATAAATTAAAAAGAATAAAAAAAATCTGGCATAATTGTAAAAACTTTCGAAAGTTAACTTAGTATTTCCTATAATTTTTCCAAATTAAAGCTGCAACTGTTTATGCTTTCGTTTTGGAATATTTGAAAATGAGAAAGAACGAGAATTATGTAATGATTGAAACTAATTTAATATAAAAAAATAAGTAAAATAATGACTGAAAATAATTGATAGTTAGATTAATGTAATAATAAAATTTATAAAAACCGCGTAATAATAATTGGTGAGTCAATGATTTATTTTAAAATATTAAACATTTTCAAAAAATTAAACATGTTTCACCCTTACTTCAAACATATGGTTGATCTTATTTTTGGATAATATTATTTAGAATTCATGTTTTATTTTGATATAAGCATTTGATTTGATGTTTTTATAAATAATATATTGTATAAAAAAAAGTTATTATCACACTCTTTAATATGAACTTCTGGCTTCGCCTCTAACTACGACAGTTCATCAATTTAATTGTTTGCAGTTCATCACACCGTTTTACTGTTAGCTTATGATGAATGGACATTTCAAAATATGATATTTTGTTGTGTCGTGTTCTATTTTATATTATAAATTATGTATTATAAATGTATTTTCATGTCCTCTTTAGTGTCCAATTCTCGTGTCATGCAGCCCAACTATTAGCAATTAGCATGGGCACTATGTAGTTGGGTCGTAATTTTAGAAATTGAGTGATTAATAAATACAAAATGAATGAATGAATGATACGTTGGAATGGAAATGGAGCAAACTCAACGTTCTATGGACAAAGATGTCCTTTTAATTGCGACATTCTATATATATTTTTCTCCAAACTGGAAAACGACTCCAAGCAACCTGTGGTCGACCTAGATCTATGTTTATCCTTCCACGCACGCCTAGTCACACACGTGTATGTGTTTTTCTTCTTCTGGATTTAAGTTTAATTAATGAACGGAAGCAGAAATTATATCCAAGGATGCGAGTCTCGTGTTTTTATAATTTTCATAGCTTACAATTTTTGTTTTGTTATTATAACTGATATGGAAAGAATTAGGGCATGACAGCATAAATTCATCAATAATATGGTAAATGAAAAACTTCTTTCTTCTTTCTATTATTTGCTAAAATGATGATAAAATGATCATTACATTCTTAAAATAGGTACGAAAGTTTAGAATTAGAGAATGAAGGTAAAGAAAATGTAGTTTTATTCTTTGAAAGACTACAACTCATAAGATTACGTAGCACTTAGTCTTTAAATAAAATTAAATAAAACTATTCTAAAAATTAAATAAGATTATATGCTAATATTATAAAGGAAATTTTTAAATTACCAAGGGTACAACCGCTTTCATTCTTCACACACACACAACAACAAAATAAAAAATAAAAAAATCTCACTCAACTATTGAATCTCGTGATAATAATGTAACTATATACGTGCAATTTTGCATTTGTATATGTATAATTTAAAATCTACTTGATGAGGCACAAACGGGTCAATAATTAGCCTATGAAGCACTAGGTACGAGTATGGGACACTGATACGATATGATACGAATAAGAAATACGTTATATGTTAAAATTTTAAGAATACGGGTACATTAGATATATACATACATATATACATATACATATACATATACATATACATATATATATATATAAATATAGTAGTATTAACTAAAAAAACTAAAATTTTAAATGTGATAAGTTTCAAAAACACATGAAACAAGTATATTATTTATACAATAAAAAAGTATTTTATTTTTTTCTTAAAATCTATAAACATTTATACTATCTCTCTCAATTTGTGGTGATTTCATATTTGGATGAACTAAGATTCTTATTATATTTTATTTATTAAATCCAGGAGTCGAGGCGGTCGAAGTCTTTTTTAAAACACCATATTGATACGTGTCCGCAGAAGCTACGCCAAAAAAACATTCAGATAGCGCTTCTTTTTTGCTTCGGATAGCGCTTAAAAGTGCTATCTGAATTAGTGCTATCTGAGAACATGGTCTTTAGATAGCGCTTAAAAAACGCTATCTTATATTCATGTTAGATAGCGTTTACTCAGAAAAATGCTATCTGATATTCACGTTAGATATCGTTTAACCAGAAAAGTGTGTTATCTGACGTTCACTCTACATATCACTTCCTCTACAAAGCGCTATCTAAACTGAATCTCATATAGCACTTCCCAAATGAAGCACTATCTAAAGTGAATATTAGATAATACTTTTCATATGAAGCGCTATCTAAATCTATATCATATAACACTTTTTTTTTTTTTGAAAGAGCTATCTAAATTTATTTTTCATTAAACCTCTACACTCATTAAACTTGTACACCACGACACAAAAGAGAAATACAGGATATAAGTTCATCAAAAACTCATTGTCTAACAACAAAACCTTAATAATACATGTACTTATATAAATTCATAAGCCAAATCGTATGCTTTTAAATTTTGGATTCAGACTATACATTTTAAACTAAGAATAAATAGCATGTCTACGGATGCAAATATCCATGCATGTCCCACGTATCAATCTTATGTTTYAAAATTATCGATCGRAAACTTGAAATGAACTTCGTTAAACTCTASAAKCTGCTCTCTTCCAATAAGCCTTTTCTTCTCGTAGTAAATTTATTCCACCTACGAAAAAAAATAAAAGGCTTAACATAAACAACTTTAACCGCACAAAATTAAAGCATTTCCAAAGGGAAAAAAAGAAGGTAATTAGATCTGGATTAAAGAAAGAACATGGACTCACATAGGAGTTTTGTCAATTCTTATTGTTCGCAACACTTCGTAAGGCATTATCCATGCCTTCTCCGCTGAGAAAGTTTGAAACTATTTCAAAAACATAAAACTTACAACTATAAAAATAAAAGACAATATCACATCCTCTAGAAAAGTGAAAAGTAACCTTTTTTTTCTACCTTCTCATTAAAGAGACACCACATAATCTCTTACATAAGTCAACTCAGTTGTGATTCAAATCCTGCATTACCAGTGCAAAACAATAATAATATAATAATTTTAAATTATTACGGTTGTGCTTTGGGACAACATACTTCACTACTAAGACATTTTCCATGCTTTAACCGCTGAGAATGCTTAATTAGTTCTTAGCAACTACATGCATCAAAATCATTCAACATCATAAACTGAACTTAGTTGTTTATTTTCTTATTACAATGGTGTTTGAAGGTTAAACTATAAAACTATTGTATCATATTAAGATTTTTAATATTGTTCAAATATGTTTTCTCCTATACAGACACTCTTAAAATCTATTGATAGGAAATTTGTGCACCCTATGTGTAAAAAATAAGTGTCCATATTATAAGATAGAAACAATACCTCTGCACGTATAAGATATATGATGACAAAATATATCTAAAGAAAAGGAAAAAAAAAATAAAACAAACTTTTAGACTAGAGAATTGTGTACCTTGTAGGTACTAAATAAACAACCTTTTAGACTGGAGATTWGTGTAACTTGTAGGTACTAAATAAAAAACTGCTCCTTATCATGTACATACTCAGGTAGATAAATATCCATAACCATATGTCTGTCACAAAACTCATCTACATTCAACAAATGGTAAAAATAAATGACCTCCTTACTTGAATAGATGAGTTGTTGTTAGTGTAGTTTTTCGTTTGTTTGTTTGTTTGTTTTTTAAGGACATACAATATCATGACCACTTAAACATCAAGAGAAGAGTGCTGATGTTTCAATTTCAATAGTATATCAAGAATCTTGCATTCAAACAACTATGACCATGCTAGTTCAAATTAAGATTGGCAGATTTGCTAAACAAGAACAATTTGACAAGATGTATCCAAGTTGAGCAACGAAAACATTTGCCAATTCAATTGGGTATCAATAACAATTTTACTATAGATATAAGATGAAGTCCATATGTGCTCTTTGTCTTGGAACTCCTTTGGGAAAAAAAAACTCAAATGCAAGCAGAGCAACAAAAAAGTGGAGTTTAAAAAAACTATTGCATTAAAGGTCAAACACGGGCTAGAGTCCCATCATTTTCCACAAATAACAGTTCAAGCAAAAATAAATTCTAAGTAACTTAAAAATATATAAACAAATAAATAAATCAAGAAAAGAGTACTCAAAAGTAATGGCCAAAAATAAATACATGAAAAAACTACTGGAAGTCTAAAACACTGAAAAACTCCTAGAACATTAAAATTCGCAGAACTCACCAGGTCATTCGTTTGGAAAAAATCTTCAACATCTGAAAAATGGAAAAAAGGAAAACAATGAAGAAACCCCAAGATTTAGTAAAAATAATAAACAGGTTTTTGACCATCAGAGCTTTCTATCTGATTTGACTAAAACACAATTAAAATCCAAGGTTAACTAAAAAAACCAATAAACCTCAAAATTTAGGCCAATCCTTTAACTGGACGGACTACGGGGAAAAACTCAGCAACGGCGACAGGTATAAGGAATATAGAAAAAAGATGAGAGAGGTGGAGRAGGAGGAAACTTAACACCGGTCATAGGCGGTGTCGGCGTCACTGGGTTGGTGGTGAGGAGGGTTTTTTTATTTTTTCCAATTACAGTTATGTGAATTACCGAAAGGCAGAAAGATCTTTTATTATTCTTTCTTTTTTTACAATCATACTTTTCGAAGTCATAAATCACGACGATTCTTCCTTATTGAGGAATATTACAGTCTTTACGATCTCAAAGCATTTAAACCTGACAGTATTCACCATAAAGCATAGTCTCTTAATTAAGAGTTTCTTGTTGGTTGCACTCGTAAAGCGAGCGATAGCTTAAGAGAGCAGCGCCAAACAAGTAGGGTCAATAGTTCAGCATTTAGGCCGTAACATTTAGCAACAAAAAAATCTTTAACCCAACACTAAACCTTGCTTTTTCGATAGAATGGGGGACTGCGTGCAGGAGGWCGCGAGTGAGCGAGTGAGAGCCTCTCGTGAGAGAGTAGAGTAATGGGCAAGGCTTCACCGCCCTATTGGTAGGAGAGGTTGAGTTAGCAGAGAACTCTTGTGCGCAGGTGTCCAGCTATTATTGACCTGACCCTATTACTTAAGCCTACTTTCTTCAAGATACGAAAGGAGTAGCCGGAAAGGCTCCTTATGCGAGAAAGCTAAACCGGATGATCCGGATCTATCAAGTGTGCCACGAGTGGTAAAGACCCTTTTGGGAAATGAAAGTAACTAGCTAGTTGAACAAGACTCAAGGGTCGAACTCACTTTCCTTTTTGTTTGAGTAGAGGGTAGAGAGACTATTTCACCAATCGAAACTGGGGCTAGATTCCCATCCCRGGATTGAGTCGAGAACAGAGATCAGGATTTGCCTTCTTCCGCCTAAGGCAAAGCCTAGGAGACAAATATCTTTTCTCACAGCAATGAGTGGTGTACATGGATCTTGATCAAACCTCTACTAGGATTTCAATTTCTTTTTCGTAACCACTGGCCTGTTCTCTAGTAAAAGCAACTGAACGGGAAGTGGTTTAGGAAAGGAYTTTAGAATCGGATGCGCTCGCCCAGCGAGAAAGGCCCTGACCCTGCCAACCAAGAAAAAGAAAGAAGAAAACGAAAGGAGAAGATAACTAGCCAAGTCAATTTCGGGCCACCAAACCCTGCAACTGATGAAAAGGCCCTATGGAGTAAAGGGAAGCGTGTACGTTGTCACACTCCCTGCCTTCCAAAGGTGCCTAGAGGACGGGCCAGAAAGTCTTGGGCTGATCAACCCCTTCGTACTTCGATCCAATCAATCGATCGATCAAGAGGCTAATCTCTTTTTTTTGTTTGGGCCGGTAGCTAAAAGAAAGTCCTCGCTTTCTCTTGAACAAGGGGCATAGCATTAGCTTCCAACAGGATAAGAAACTTGAGAGGATCGACGAACCTGAGAGAGGGATCCAGAATCTGAGGAGGCGACTGGAGGAAGGGAAGCAACTGGGCTAGGCTGCTGATCTTCTGGAGTAGCCTGACCCTGGGAAAGAGACTGTAATCGCCGCGGAGAAGAAAGCTGCTGGCCTGAAGAGTGAGGCTGATCCGTAACATCAACTGCAGAACGTTTTGCTGGAAAACGTAAGGATCATTCGTCCGGAAAAGTAGATTGGCGGGCCCTCGCCCCCGGCTTCTCCGACTGATCTTTCCGGAACGCGAACGTGTTTTTATGAAACTGAAATACGGCCTCATTTTGAAGAGTTTCATTGAGAACGTCTCCAAGCACGTGCAGAAGAAATCTATCGATTGGCGGTATATAAAGTGCAAAGACATGACTTGAAATATTTGGAAATTCGATCACGATATCGCGGGCGACCTCCCTGTAGTCGGGATCGTGAGGGAGTGGCCCGCCAGGCATGGGGTCATGGTTTAGGTCGGTTCCATTCCCTCGAAGGAAGGGCCTTACGGCATTGGCTAATCCCCCCCTCGCCCCGGGGTCGAACTTCCCTCTGTACTATCTGATAAGTTGAGGTACTGCTGCCAATTCCCCGAGCCGCCCGATTCTGTGGAGCTGGAGGGGCCTTCGCCCGGCCCGTCGCATAAAGTGACGCCCGGGCTTTTTCTAAAAAGAAAAAGGATAAAAAAAAGAAAAGCAATGAGATGCTTTTTAGCATTATAAGTATCAAACCTTGGAAAATAAAAAAAATGCCATTGTAATAAAGTTAGACAAACAGAAATTACGAAAGATATAAGAAAAACAAATCAATTTCAAATCTTGAGGGAACTGAAAATTATAATTGTGGAAGGAGACAACGTGTAATAGGAAGGGTTTTATTTTAGATACCATAGGATTTGAACATAAAACTGGATGTGCTTTTTTGCCGGTAGGATACGCGGCTAGGTTGAGCACCTGAACCCTTATCACATCAAGGTGACAGGATTCGAACCTGCAATCTTCAGGTTATGAGCCTGATGAGTTGATCCCGACTACAGGGAGGTCGCCCGCGATATCGTGATCGAATTTCCAAATATTTCAAGTCATGTCTTTGCACTTTATATACCGCCAATCGATAGATTTCTTCTGCACGTGCTTGGAGACGTTCTCAATGAAACTCTTCAAAATGAGGCCGTATTTCAGTTTCATAAAAACACGTTCGCGTTCCGGAAAGATCAGTCGGAGAAGCCGGGGGCGAGGGCCCGCCAATCTACTTTTCCGGACGAATGATCCTTACGTTTTCCAGCAAAACGTTCTGCCAGTTGATGTTACGGATCAGCCTCACTCTTCAGGCCAGCAGCTTTCTTCTCCGCGGCGATTACAGTCTCTTTCCCAGGGTCAGGCTACTCCAGAAGATCAGCAGCCTAGCCCAGTTGCTTCCCTTCCTCCAGTCGCCTCCTCAGATTCTGGATCCCTCTCTCAGGTTCGTCGATCCTCTCAAGTTTCTTATCCTGTTGGAAGCTAATGCTATGCCCCTTGTTCAAGAGAAAGCGAGGACTTTCTTTTAGCTACCGGCCCAAACAAAAAAAAGAGATTAGCCTCTTGATCGATCGATTGATTGGATCGAAGTACGAAGGGGTTGATCAGCCCAAGACTTTCTGGCCCGTCCTCTAGGCACCTTTGGAAGGCAGGGAGTGTGACAACGTAC
>BMAC01000235.1:1173584-1193638 GCA_014905375.1 Phtheirospermum japonicum
ACTGTGAGGGAGTGGGCCGCCAGGCATGGGTTCATGGTTTAGGTCAGTTCGATTCCTTTGAAGGAAGGGCCTTACGACATTAGCTAATCCCCCCTCGCCCCGGGGTCGAACTTCCCTCTGTACTATCTGATAAGTTGAGGTACTGCTGCCAATTCCCTTATATAACGCCTCTTAAGGAAGCGATATCTCTGTAAAAATTAATATTATAAGACAGCGCATAATGTTAGCACCTCTATCTCTTTATTTCCTTAGATAGCGTTGTGTATAATGAGCGCTATATTCTCACACATTTAGATAACGCTTATAAATGAAGCGTTATTCCAAAGTTGCGGGTTTTCTTAGATAGCACTTATTTCTTAAAATGCTATCTAAATAACGCTATTGGAATAATTTTCTGGCGTAGTACGGATACTTCTATGAGCACTTATTGACTTATTGATTAGACTACTGCATATGTAGCACGGATACTTATTAAGGCTTAATTCTAATTATGGGTTTAACTGATTATTCATTTTCCAAATAATAGATAATAACTCATGCTCAAAATCTATACGATACCATTACAAAGATACAAATAAAATTCATTATATTTCTGGAAATGATTACGGTGCCTTCACGGTTCCATACACACCACCCCTCGTGTATTTACATCCATCCATCTTTTAATATGTATACCCTAAAATTGATCCAATAATTATAAATAGGTAAGGAATGGTGCATTCATGGCACCGTAGAACTTTCCTATATTTCTATCATTAATTCTAAAGAAACAATGCAGTGTTCTTGAAATTTAAATGTGGGCAAACACTTGTGTTAGGCCAGATTAACGGGTCATGACCCATTAGGCCATCTGACTCGATACTATAATGTATTGATTTTTGTATTGTGGTGTATTGATTTTTATACCGTAAAATATTAGTTTTTTATAAATTCTCTGACCCGTGCTATGATGTATTGATTTTTGTACGGTATATATTTGTACTATGATATTTTAGTTTTTTATTATGATATATTGAATTTTGCACTATAATATATTGATATGAAATTTAACCTAACGAATGATCGATTAGTCCGAGATAACAAGAGTGTTGCCCTTTAATGTGTTGCACAAAATGTTCAAATCAGCGGTTTGATCAGAAAGTAGATCGCATAATTAATCTATTTAAAGTCTCATTAAGAATTTTATAAACTTATTTATTTAAAGTACCTTATTACATAAGGCAAGAAAATGTTTACATATAATTAATTAAAACTTTTGACTTTTTTCCTCATATCTCATTAAAAACTATTAATAACTCCGTGTCCTGGTATATATATTAATTAATATTGAATTATTATAATATATATTATATATATATATATATAGGAGATAGTGGGGAGAGAGGCCACAAAACCAACTTCGTCAGTGCGTGCGTTTGTGTTTTCTTCTCTTCTTGAAGAATCAAAGCCTTGGCTTTTGTTTCCTTAAATCATTTGTTCCAAATCAAAAATAAAAAATAAAATGAAGAAAATGGTGGATCTGGAGAGTACTGTTTGTTGTATGTGCGGTGACGTGGGCTTCTCCGACAAGCTTTTCCGATGCTCCAACTGCCGCAACCGCTTTCAACACTCGTAAGATAAACACACATATACCCACCACGTGTATGTGTGTGATTTCAAAGATAAAAAATAATATGAGAAAAATAAAAATAAAAAATCTTTTTTTTTGATCAGGTATTGTAGCAGCTACTATAGAGAAAACGCGGAGCCAATCGAAAAATGTGATTGGTGTCGATGCGAGGAGAGAGATTCATCATCGAGATCAGCCCACTCCGGCGATAAATTCAGGCCGCACTATGGTGGCGAGGCGGCGGAGAAAGTCGCCGGGAAAATTCCCTCGCCGCGGACCACCACCCGCAGGTACAAGCTTCTGAAGGATGTCATGTGCTGATTAAGAATTGCAGTGATAGCTATAATTAGTTGTTTTCAAGTGTGTTTAATTTGGGGTTTTGACTTATTGAGTTTTTCTTTAATTGGCCTATATATGTAAGACTGGATAATTACACAAATTGTTACGATTAATGTACATATAGCTTTTATAAAGTAGAATTAGATATTTAGATGTTCCTTATCTGAATCTGATCAATGTATAGTAATATTTATTATTAGTACACGACATTACTATCAAAACTGGATGATATATTAAAAAGCGATTTTTACATATTCACGCAAATCAAATAAGTATATTTAATATGTAAATGTATAACAATATGAGTTTTACAAAGTTAATTCTGGTTCATCACTTCAACACTGCAATGAATCCATGAATTATTATTCTTTGTTATTTGTCCTCCATGGGAGAGAGGTAGTGATGTGTCTGAAATAATTTGAACACTTAGAATCGGGTCGACGCCTAGTTCGATATTCAATGATGTAGTCGAGATGTTAACGTGCGCATTTGGTCGGGTTTTTTTTTCCTTAAAAATAAATAAGTCCATTATTGTTATTTATTTTCTCGTTTTTAACAATGTTGAATAAATATGAGCTGGAGGATTTTTCTTTTTTTTAAACATTGCTTGGACACAAACGAGATTGGGCTTGATAATTATTTTACTACATAATTTTACTAATTTTGTATAAGTTTTTTTAGTTTTTATTATTGTTTACACTGCTCGGATTAAGATGGGGGTGAGCTTGGGTTCGGACCCGGGTTGATCCCCTTGTCTTACGCTATTGCCAACATTCTACGTAGTTCGGCTTATGATAGTTTGACATGCAAAACAAGTATCGGTTCGCTTTCAATATAGATACTCTGAAAGTCAGAATGTTAAACTGATCGATAAATGAGTGAAAGTATACAAAAAAATTATTGTGAATAAAATAAGAGTTTGAATGCCTAAGACTTGAATGTTAAACTGTTCGATAAATGAGTGAAAGTATAAAAAAAATTATTGTGATTAGAATAAGGGTTTGAATGCCTAAGACTTGCCTATCAAGTAAGAAATCCACCTTTCTTATGTAAATTAAGTCTCATCTTACCAAAATGAGATCTTCCATCTAAAGAATCGAACCCTAATAGTTACCGAGCCTTAGAGCTCCATATGTTATGCATCGGAACGACCATTCATAAGGACGAATTCACCACTTATCGGGCCGAGTTGGTGTCAATTAGATCGGTTACCAACACGATTTGGATTGGAAAATGCTAGATTGGTAAGTATCAATTCGGCTCAAACCATTTCAGCCGAGCTAACATTATTAACCACATGTAAAAAATGAATGCTTTTTAAATTTATAGAATACAGTATTTACATGTTTTTTTAGCGCATTTCAATTAACGATTCAGATGAGTTTTGAAGAAAGTATTTTAAATAAATGTGGATTTTACGATTCAAGATAATAACTCAAAAATCAATTAAAATTGGAAGCTCAATAATTTGAAATCCTTTTATGCAGTCTTGAGAAATGACAGCAGTCACAATTTTGGTCATTAAAATGGATATAGTTGAGCTGATTTGCAAATGAAGTAAGGTAGTTTTGTAGTAACCCCCATGTGTATGGGTGTCTCCTTTGATTACTGAACAAACTATATATCACACATGCTTATTGCTTGCCTTCACACATTTCGTACCTCTCTTTCCAACTTTTAAGCAACAATTTTAACATGGGTTCATTTACAACTTTTCCTCATTAGATATCCAGACATTATTACTTAAGAAATGCATCCATGATTTATTGATTAATTAAGTACTCTTCTCAAATTAATTGTTTTAAAGGTTTGATTTTGTTATAAATTAATTATCATTTTAAAATTTTTAACATAATTTTTCTAACTTTATTCCTACATATTTTTAAAAATTAAGACAAATTTATAGCAATAAAGTAATTATAGAAAATAACTTTTGATACAAGTTTATATTTTTTGGGAGATACTAATTCAATATTATTCCTTGAATATGTCTATATTAGTTGTATGTCCTTATTTTTTGACAGAGTGATTCTACAGATGTTTGTAATTCTGATTAATTGCACTTTCTATACTTTAATTTCGATATGATTCCATTTCAAGTTTTATTTTATTTTGTACATTCTTTTAAAAATATATCAAATTTTATATTTTTAATTCGCTTTCACTTTTTTTTTTCTCAACAATCACTCAAATCTATTTTAAAATAATTATTCAATTATCTATCATTACTACACATTATTTCATAAATCTTACTATTGTCACACCCATATAAATTTAAATACCAATCATTATTTTACTATTTTTTTATATCAAATCAGATTTAATCATTACATTTTTTTCATATATTTATTCAAAAAAAAAAAAAACAATAAAAGAATCATAAACCTCCCGATTACACTTGTGTGGTTGAGAATGCTGGATGATGACTCACACCCATCGACACGTGGAGTTCCCCTTTGACTGACAATTGGTCGACAGATCTTGCCTAGATTGAAGCAATTACATTTTTAAGTTGTGGGGAGCAAGATAAAAGTGATGGTGGGACAGACAATGATCATGGGCAATTTGACTAAAGATATGCTAGAAATGGAATTTTAATTACTTAATTCGCTTTTTAATAGAATGATAAAAGTTAAGGGAGAGGTCTCTTGTACGAATGTTACCAAGATCACAATCGGTGATAATATTTCATATTTTAATTAATATTATCAATTTTAGTTATAAATATATCATTTTTTATATTAAAAATATTATTTTGTTGAAAAAAAAATAAAGTTAGTGTGCCTTCGTCAATAAGTAAATTTAGGTATTTGTTATCTTTATGTATTATGTAAACATGAAAGTGTTTGATGAATAAAAGAACCGTAATCTCTATTGTTCGTCTCTTTTGTGTCTTCTTCTATTATACTTTTCCTTTTACACGTTATCAGCACGATCCTCTGACCTATTGAGAGTGATCGAGAATAAGCATTCATAAACAAAGCAACAATTTCACAATTTTCGTAGGTCGAAAATCTAACTGCGTTGTAAGTTTGAAAAATCGTTTTCTCACGTTTCAACCGTTGGATCGTGATACAATTTTTACAGCACCTTTAAAACCTTTTGAATTACGTTCTGAACGGTGGAGATCGGATTCCAAAATACGAAAAAATATATATATAATTCCGAACAAAGCAGATTTTGTTTTCGAAATTTTCTGTGCAGCGTTTTCAAAACAAGATTTCTCACAATCGAACCGTTGGATCAAGCCAAGATTTGGATATATTATTCCAAGCATATACCAGTTTGATATGAACGGTGGAGATTTGAATATGGGACTGAAGAATCCGTTAATGAATTTTGAATAGAGTTGATTCTGTTTTCTGGAACTGTCCGCCCAGCTTCTTTTAAAAATTAAATTACACACAATCTAACCGTTGGATGATGCTGGATTTTGGATATAATACTCAAAAGATATAGTGGCTAAATCTGTATGGTGGAGATCGGGTTTGAAGATCTATGTCATCAGAAACATATCGCGGACAAACCTATTGCAAAAACAAAATTAGGAAAGAATCGTGACTTTCTTTCAAGGTAACTCGAATTACCCTATTATTTATTAAATGCAACTAATATATATTTGGTTATATGAATATATGGCATGGTATGTATTATTGTGCATTCTTATACAAAGTATTTATATATATATATATATATATATATATATATATATATATATATATGTTACCTATGATTATATGCATGTGATGTTATGTACAATAATGACAAATATAAAATTTTGCAATACATTAATGATATTCATAGAGTACATAATATATTATCACTTATGCTTTTAGATGATTTCTTATTTAGAAATCGTAAATAAAGTTATTTACATGATTAGATGAGAGACTGATCATGATTTTGCATATGTTTAGTTAATCATGAATTTCGATGAGTTGGTAAATTCATGTATGTTGGTAATTCTCGATGAATTGATATATTCATTTATGTTGGTAATTCTCTTCAAGCTACTTTCAATATATGCATTATTGATTGTACATTTGCATATATTCCTGATAATGAAAGTTCATGAATGATAGAGAATTGTATAAATAAGTCTTGTGATAAAGTATATTCACATGATATCAAAGAAAGATTCTGACATACTTCAAATTCACTATCTAAAGAAATTGACTGAACTAACTCAATCTAAATATAATTTAATATACTCAAAATAAATTGAGTACTACCATAATTGGTTTAATGTGAAAACTATAAGAACTATAATTCCATAATAACATCATACACCAACCCCCAACTGGCAAAGAAGAAACTAAGTCAAGTTAGTTATCTAATGAATTTGAGACTTTATATTGACCCCAAATCTTATATGGAAGTATATGTAGTTGAGAAATTTCAATAAATTTTGGAATTTGCTCTAAATGCATATTTTGAGAATTTTATGAAATACTACTTCCAAGCCAACGAATTTAGTGGAAAAAAATGTGTTTGCTTGCTAAAAAGGGTCAATGACTTTGATGTATTGCCACTAAAAACGTGTCTTACCATATGTCGAAAAGAAAGTCACTTTAAATAATAATAAATAGTTGAGAGATACGATCTCAATCTATTTTTTTCCCCACTTGATCAAACATACGGATGCACTTGTATAATACAAATTATGATAGTAAGTCATTAAGAGACATGCCATTATTTTTCATAATACCAATGTTAGACCTCTGAATAAGTAAATTTCTTGAGGCTAACTAGGATCGATATGAATAGTGGAAATAACTTCAAAGTAAAGGAGAAAAGACACGTTGGTCCCTACCTATGTGGGAAGAATGAACCACAAGGTAAGACAAGTAAAGAGTTCGTGAATTTATTGAATATCCCTACCTATGTGGGAAGAATGAACCACAAGGTAAGATATATAAGAGTTCGTGATATTTATTGGTCGTGGTAGAAGTCATGGAGGTTCTCAAAACAACATTGCTTAGTCAATGGATATCCTCTATTTTGATTGATGAAATTTGTTTGTTTCTTACTTTAAGTGATAGTATAATCAATCATTCACAATTAACTATTGTACTTTATTTTGAGTTATATTTATGTGATGTGGCCTGATTTAATTTTTTTTGGCTTATTGGTAAAATTTGGATTTTATTCTAAAGCATTGAATGAATTGATTTTACTTACCACACATTCACATACAAGATTCAGGAGTATACTATTAAGATATAATGTAATATATCTAGCAAATAATCTGAAATATTAAAATGACAAGTATTTCGTTCAAATATCTCTGAAGAATGTGAGAATTTGTTGACGAATAGACAATTATTCACTGAATTGATGTTTATATGTGACAAAATTCTGATGCCTAGTGGCACATTGATTAAAGTCACAAAATCTCAGTATATACCGAGAGCGAAATGAACCTTATTAAGTTTGATGATATTCATGTTGATGATTATCATTATGAAATACATTATGAGAATGGAACTATGCCTTTAATTTATGTGGAAGAAAACACATTTTAGAGTCAATCTAGTAATTTTACTTTACTACTTTTTGATTATTGAATCATAATATATGACCAACTAAGAACTTTTGGACACTGACTCATTCAAGTCTTGACACGACTGGCATGGATTCTTTGGTCGTCGTGATATGATGGTCCATATTATAAGAAATTAACATGGACATCTTTTATCTTGAGTGAAACACAAGACGGGATAGAAATTTGATGCACATATAGTGTCGAACTAATGATGTTACATTACAGCTAGTGCATTCTAAAGTATTAGGAGCACTACATACATTCATATCTCAAAAATTTATCACTCATTTTTTTCAAAACTTGTTCATTAGAAAAATTGCATGATTGAGACTTGCATATGCTAAAGATACAAAGTATAATATTCAATTCTTATAATTGATAATTGGTAATAAATGTGGACATAACAATTTTAAATGCGGATCATTCAAGTATTTTATGATTTTGGTCGATGTTTCGGCACGTATTGTCCATAAAAATGTTGCATTTGCAAAACTTCTAGCACATTTAGTATGATTGAGGACTCACCACTGATTAGCACATATTTGTCTTTATTTTTATTAGTATATTAGTTAGTTTTTCTTATTGTTTTTGATATAACTTGGGTAGATTAAGTTTAATTTCGTAATTTTATACTTCCATCTTATTTTATCAAATTATGATTTAGATTGATGCAAATAGGTGATTATTCTCTGTTTTTCATCTTATAGCTAAGTAACCGGAGGAGCTCAGCGCAAGAGAGACGAAGTTCAATAATTAAGAGCTAAGAATCGAGCGTTCCGGTGAAGAAGTAGCAGAAATTAGGAGCTAACGGTAACCTTACCGCTACCATTGCCGCTATCTTACCGCTGAAGATGGACAGAGAGCTCCCAGACCTAACTAACGGTAACCCTAACGGTATCTCTTACCGTTGGTTACACCGTTACGAACTGACAGAGAGGTTAGCGGTGCACTTAACAATTACTTTCTTACCGTTATCAACACCGCTACAGATGGACAAAGACTACTTTAGGAGGATTAACGGTATAGTTAGCGGTAATCCTTACAGCTAAGTCGTACCGTTACCGTGCCCAGAAACGCATTTTTCCCTAACTTGTTCTCCAAGACATGGGAAAATTATATAAACCTCTCCTAAATTCATCCCAAATAGACATATATCACCACCATAACCCTATTTTCGGTCCATAGCCTCAAAAACAACACACCATTAAATTCCATCATTGAAGAAGAACAAGATCGAAGATTCAAGAGTCACAAGTTTCAAGTTCCATTCTTAGTTCGTGATTTGATTTTCGGCCAAGATCAACACGTTTTCTCCGGAGTAGCTGGAGGATTTACTTCACTTCTTAGTTCAAATAAGTATTCTAAACTTTTAAATTATTTTCTTAGTTTAATTCATGCTATTAGGTAATTGCTTTAACTTATTGTTCTTGAATTACTTTGGATATCGGATTCGTAAACTTTAGTTATAATTTAGTTTATTTATTTCATGCTTGACTGATTGAGATTTATTATTCCATTTACGTTTTGTTTGAGATAATTGATTATGTTTATGCTTACTATTTTCATTGAAGTTCTATGCTTTAGATTTTGTTATTGCTAGTAAGTTTCATATATGTTATTTTTTTGATTAGATCGATTACTTGAGTTTGATTCATGCTAATTGGTTTTTGCTATTTGATAAGTTTAAATTCATGTTATTTAATTTCTTAGATAATAAAAACAAACAAACCCCCCAATTTAATTAGCTTTCATGTTACTTTGTGATTAAACAAACGTTTGAGATTCCGATTGCATGTTCCTTGAGATCGACTTGGTTTAACTTATCACCCTACATGCACACTCGTACTCTTGCGAGCGAGCTTTTGAATAATTGACAGATATTTATAAAAGTAGGAATACAAAAGTTCGAATCAACCACCCTTATAGAGCACCCAAACTCATAATGCTAGAGAGTTTACATCAAAAGTATTCGATGTCTATTGCATTCTAATCAAGATCGATGTAATGCATATTGTACCCTAATATGTATATATAATAAGGTCTCAAAGAAGAAACCGTCTAAAAGAATATAGATGGTGACTAAGATAATATTTATACGCACTCATATATTTGTCTCTGCACAGGGTTATGCAATATTGCACGTAACTCTTACTTATTCATTTATGAACCCCTGCTAACCAGATATTTTGTGTACCAGTTGGTAACTAGATATAAGCCTGATAATTAATATCTACGCATATTTGATTATGCAGTATATGTGCCTATTGCGCCCCCACAATGCATTCATATGGGTTTCTAAAGACGATTAAGTATTTATGTTGGATATGAATCTCCAACAATCATCCGCTATTTGAAACCTTAGGCAGACGATCTCTTTCTTGCTAAATTAGCATATTTGTCACTCTAATGAGACAGTCTTCCCGTCGTTAGGGGGAGATAAGAAATAGTATTTTCTAATGGAACGACAGGAATAGTTTCATACTATGTCTCATTATGATCCCCGCATTTCACAATGTAACGTGAAAGTAAAGTAAAGTGAAGAATTGATCTTCAAAGTATAGAAGACTCCATTTTTAAAGTGACTAGATCATATATATATATCAGCTGTAAATGTGTCTGCTAGGTTAAAGACCCCATAAAGAGCACAATGTCCCAAATTAAGATATTGCAATCATACTTAGTGGAGGTGTGGTTGAGGTCGTGACTCCCAAAAGGAACAGGGGGAGATCACTTGGTTCGATCAATACTCGCCCAAGGAATAAGAGGGCATGTATGGCACAACTTCAATTGATCATCAATGAAGATAATTCCTCTCATGAGATTATCTCTGGTTATACTTATGGCCATGAATCATTACTGGAGGACGCTCCGATATTTAATATGATTTCAGAGAATAAAGAAATCTTAATGTACTATGAGAGTTTATATAAATTGATGGAAAGATTTTCCACACACATTGATGATGTAAACAATGTTGCTCAAGGAATCATAGAGCACGATGATATCGAGCCACGCTCTATTGAAATATCAATATAGAGCAAATTGACCTAAATGTAAAGAATCAATTCAGGTAGAACTAAATTAACTGACAACACGACAGTTATTTGGTTTGGTAGTGCTAACCTCACCAAGTGTAAAGTATGTAGGACATAAACAAAGTTTTATCAGAAAGCGTAATGAGAAAAATAAAGCCATGAGATGCAAATCTAAACTTGAAGCACAAAGTTTCTCACAACGCCCTGGAATTGACTATGAGGATATGTACTCTCTCATAATAGATGTTATAATTCTAAAGAATGAGAATGCAGTTTATACCTGTGGATACATCATATCTCTATGGGGATCATGATTTAGAGATATATACGAAAGTGTTTGCTGGCCTTTCGTTGCCAATGCAAGTGACTCTAAGCCACGGAGTGCATTTGCAATTAAATTAAAATACTCACTTTATGAATTGAAATAATCCAGCCGGATGTGGTATAACCGTCTAAGTGACCACTTGATTGGGAAAATATAATCTATGCCCTTGCATATTTATAAAAAAATAAGTTTCAAATTTTAGATTATAGTTGTATCTGTCGATAATATGAACATAATATCTACTCTTAATAAAATAAGAGATATCGCTAGTTATTTGAAATTCTTAATTTGAGATAATGAATCATGGGAAAACTCGGTCATGTTAAGGCTTTAAACTAAAATTCGAGTTTGTGGAATATTAAATTCTACAGTTTGCACATATCCAAAAGATGATCAGGTAATTAAATATGAATAAGTGCAGTATGCTAGCACTCATATAATTGGTCAAAGTGAAGATATAAGGAAAAATCAATTTCGTCAGCGGAATGACGAAGAATTGGTGGGAGTTGAATTCCCTTCCTATGTACAATATGCGCATTATTGTACCATTACTAATATACTTGACCAAATATTACTTTCTCAAAACTGTTATCTTGATTTAACTCAAGAAAGCGCACTGTCACTGGAATGGAATCAAAATGTACTTTGATACATAAAAGAAACCATTGACGCGAGTTTATTTTTCCCATTCATAAATATAATTGGGACTGCAGATGGTCTTGTAACCCTTAAAGAAAATATTGAGTTTACTTCCTACTGTGAAACACCAAATATTACTATTATTGATGATGGTTACCCATTTGATCCATGTAAATATATCATTATCATACATCAGTTCGTGAGTATCTATGGTAAATTTTATGATCATACATATGTCTGAGAATAATGGCTTGAACTTTATCACTGAACAAAAGGTGATAATACGAGTAATATCACCACAACTCTTCTACAATCAACAATTATGCACTTTCTCAAGAATCAAGTAAATCGAGGAAGTAGAGACTTTCAAAGTTTTCTTGATAGATGTACATATCAAAGAGAGGTGTAGACTTTAGGGGGAGTCTCAACGCAGGTGTTGTGTACTCTTTTTCCTCAGACCAAATTTTATTTTTCTCATTGGGTTTTGTTACTTGGCAAGGTCTTAACGAGGCAATAATAAAACACCATTTCACCGTTTGACTTGGAACAAGGGGGAGTGTTGAAGGAAAAACACAATTAGTGTGCCTTCGTCAATGAGTAACTGATGAAGCACAATTTAGGTATTTGTTATCTTTATGTATTATGGAAACATGTATTTTGATACCCTATATAAAGGGAGTCTTTGATGGATAAGAGAACCATAATTTCTATTGTTCGTCTCCTTTGTGTCTTCTTCTATTATACTTTTCCTTTTGCATATTTTACTTATTAATTGTATATTTAACTAAAAATAATAAAATTATGCATTCCTTTAATATTTACTTTTGCCTCTATAAGTATCACTTTGCATCTTAATACATTATTATTATCATTTCTTTTACAATTATCACTCATGGGATTAAAATTATTAACTTGCATCTCACACAAAAATTATCAATTTTCATTTTTTGAAAATTATCAATTTTAGCCTTAAATATATTACAAAGGAAAAGGAGTGAAAATCAATCACACACATTAAGATCTAGGTTATGGCACATGCAAGTTTAGTCAAAGTTAGCGTAGACTTTTTTGTGTGTGATTGTATCAACGACTCCTCTTCTTGTGGGAGAATAATGCTAGAGTTGGTTAAAAATTAATTCTTACCACTTCAGTTATAAAAATGAATTTTGTGCAAAAATTCATTTTATGCCAAAAGTCATAATATGGGCATTGATGATTTGACATCATAAAAAGTGACATGGTCTCAAACATGATCTAATTTTAGATTTCACTTGTGACTTGATAACTTAACAAATTAATTCTCAATATCAAAATAATAATAATAAGGGAAAAAAATATTTTCCCTCCAAACTATCACGATTTTCACAACTTACCATATAAACTATTTTATGGGACAATCAGTCATATAAACTATGCATTTGTTGCAAGTTACCCCCTCAAACCAGAAATTGAGTGGTTTTGTACACATCACCCAGTTTGATCAATGGTACTTCGGTCATTTCACTCCTTATTTCTAATTAAATTTATATACTTTTATAAAATATAATTATATTTATTTAAATTGTTAAAAAAATAAATATTATTACAATTATTATTCTCTCACGAAAACCTTCTTTTACATTAATGGCGTTTAAGAAAATGCTACCTCAATGCCTTTTTTGCATATCTAGATTCACCAACGCCGTCGTAACTAACTGCCGCGTTCATCGCCGTGCACCACCGCCTTATCCAAATCATTGAACCATCCAAAGTCCCTGACCAATATCGCTCCAGATCCAGGCAACGATGGCATATGTCGGCGATACCTCCACCACCACTCGGCGGCGGCGGCGGTGGCGGCCTCCGATCTAGGGTTCCTTTCGACCAAAGAGAAGCTTCTCGAAAAGCTCAGGGAGATGGACATTACAAGACAGAGGATCCGGCTTGACTGTCTGAGGCCGGAGGCGGAGGAGATAATCTCGATGAAGGTCGCCGTGAAGATTCTCAAACTCTCGCAGAGGCTTAGGCTAATTGAGGAGGATTTTATTTCTTCTCCAGAATTTTTGGAGATTTTTGAAAAAGATTGCTCGAACATCGTATAGTTTGATCGGTGGTGGTAAGTGGTGCGGCAGCGCCGTAAAGTGCCTGACTATCACTTCGAACTTGATTTCTTTTGATCCAAATAGTTGGCTCGAGATATTTAGGGTTCCGCTAGGCTTTCAGCTACTATATCCGATTGGACTTGAATTAAGGAAGGAGATGGTGGGGCGATGGTGACGCTGGCGTGGCTCCATCTGTTTTGTTCTCTATCTCTCTCTCAAAATTCTTTTTCTGAATATTTGTGTGTGGAATTATAGGCTTTGATGGTAGTTCTTGATTTCAAGTTTTACGAAGTGGCGACGATGGCGGATTGCAGACAGCGGCAGCGGATTCGACAATGCTGCGAGTGTTGCTCTCTCATATTTAACTAAACATAATTACATTTTATAAAAAATATATAAATTTAATTAAAAATAAGAAGTGATATGACCAAAGTACCCTTGATCAAACCGGGTGATGTGTACAAAACTACTCAATTTCTGGTTTGAGGGGGTAACTTGCAATTCGCGCAAAGTTCAGATGGCGGTTTGTCCCAAAAAATAGTTTATATGGTAAGTTGTGAAAATCGTGATAGTTTGAAGGGTAAAAAGTTTTTTTCCCTAATAATAATTACTAGACCTTTTCAATTTATTTTGGAGGTGAAGAAGACCACTTACATTGAAAATTAAAAAAAAAATTGATAATCTAATTTGTGATCACATAAAAAAAAAAAACTAAAAAGAAAACCATACTAAATATTTTATCACATAATCATCAATGAAATCAGAACATTGTAAATGTTCTTAATGATTCCACCGAGCGTGTTCACGAAAAGATATTCAAAGTTGAAAAGAAGTTAATATACGATAATTAATTATAGGGCATGGATATACGCACCCCATTTTTTTTATTAGTTAACCCCATTAAAAAAATTCATCATTAAAATGTCAAAATTACCCTTAAACCTTAAACACCTCAACTTCATCTTCTTCGACCCTCCACCACCACCCTCTTCCGCCCCGCCACCACCACCACCTCCGTTGCCTTCACCACCGCCACCACGGTCGCCGCCACCTTCATCTCTACCCTAAAATTAATTATTATTTATAAAAATGTGCTAAACATGTTTGTAAGTAATCATATTACTCAGGTGCCTGATTCATTTATTAGAAATGGTAGTTGGACTTCTTAGACAGAGGCATCCCAGAGATGCGCTTCATATCTTCCCATCCATCTATGCCTGTTTCAATGTTCTAGCATGCACTCTATTGATTTTTTAGGATTCTATTTTTAAGTAGGGTATGCGTGCATCTCAAATGATGGTTTGATATTAAGTAGAGGATTTGTTCACCAAACACTATGAATGGATATCAAACATAAATACAATATTTTCTTTCAGACGACATGACGCGATAATGAATTTCAACAAAAATGGGAAAATAATTACAAAACGCTCGCCAAAACATTAAATTCTCCACATCTCAAACAATTTTAAATTCTAATCATAAATAAGCATTATAAAAACATCGTGAATTGGAGAAAGCCATATAATTAGATTAAGTTATATTTTATATAAATAAGTATTAGTTAAAGATGAAATTAATCCAAACATATTTCTATTGCAAAATTTATATGTCAATTGGTTTTGTGTGTTTTGTGAACTACAAATTATAACTGTATTGTGGCACTTACAACTAATCTATAAATGCAATGTAGTCGTTGTCAATTTTTCTTATACACACTTGGTCTCGAATTTCTAGCGTAGGTTCAATAATCAGTTAGGCACATTGCAGAACTGGAATTTAACGTTAAAAGTAGAACTTGAATTAGTAGTTTATAAAATAATTAAAATAGAGTTTATATAGATGGAATAACTATACACATCTAATCAGAAAATAAAAAAGAATTATATATATGCAAATGTGATACAACAACATCTTCATCATCGGCTACACCCCTAGTTGGCTGGACCACCGGAATTTGATGCACCAAGGTTCTCATCCAAGAAAGTTTTCATTTCCTTGAGGGCGAGGAGGTTTGACTCGATCTTGGCGGAATGTATTCTAAATCATCGACAGTAGACTATATACACCCATTCATGTATTGTAGGTCCTTTGTTGTTTGTTCATAGAGTTTCATGAAGAGCCGCTCAACCTTGTTTGTTTACATTTAATGAGGTTTGAAAGGTGTTTTTGAATGTCATTATGTTCCATTGGTAGACGGTTCAAAGAAGATGCAAAAAAAAAAAAACAAAAAAAAACAAACAAACAAAAAACCCACCAAAGATGTACAAGAAATAAGAGTCGCAGGATTGGTAATATAATTAATATATTAGGCATTCTGTATGCTTTATAAAGATATGAAATGAATCTTCACCTTCATGATTTTTTTAGAATACACACACAAAAAAATGAAATAAAATCGTCCAGATTTTTAACGTTCGCGCCATTCAAGTCCATTGGCACTAGTTAAAATAACAAGAGAAAATTATTTTTTGCCCCCCAATATATACGATTTTTTACACATTGCCCCCCAAAATATTTTTTGTTCCACTTTGCCCTCCGATGTACAATAATTTTCGATGTTGCCCCCTAAAGTTTATTTCCGGCAGAATATCCCTTCAAGATTTCGTCGGCGGGGATCTGCGGGGCAAGTGCAAGAATCTTATAGTTTGGAGGGTATAGTGCAAAGAATCTTATAATTTGGGGGGTAAAGTGCGAAAACCTTATAATTTGGATGACAAATGAAAATAATATTAAGGGAAAAAACTTTTAGCCCCCTAAACTATTTCGATTTTCACAGTTTACCATACAAACTTTTTTTTTGGGATAAACCACTATCTGAACTATGCGTTTTTTGCAACTTACCCCCTAAAATTAGAATTTTGGTGGTTTTGGATACCAAATCCGGTTTGTTAAGGTTTTTTTTTGGTAACTTCACTCCTTATTTCTAATCCTCCCCCCGTTCTTTGCCCTAATATACAATTTCTACAATAATAACGGCATGACGGTTCTTTAATCTACGAGATGTCGTTGATGATCTTCTTCGCCATGGAGAGGAGGTCCGTCATGCCATTGTCATTGTAGAATTGGTAGATTAGGGTGGAGAAAGGGGGGAGGATTAGAAATAAGGAGTGAAGTTACCAAAAAAAAAAACCCTTAACAAACCGGATTTGGTATTCAAAATCACCAAAATTCTGATTTCAGGGGGTAAGTTGCAAAAAATGCATAGTTCAGATGGTGGTTTGTCCCAAAAAAAAGTTCGTATGGTAAACTGTGAAAATCGAAATAGTTTGGAGGGGCAAAAAGTTTTTTTCCCTAATATTAATATTGGATTTTTATGTAAAACTATTATTTTTATTAAAAAATAGAATTTATATCTCATATACATATATATATATATAAATAAATAAATATATATATATATATATATATATATATATATATATATATATAATGATACCATAGTAATTATTAATATAGTTAAAAAGATATTATTAAAAAACTATCTTATAAGAAAATTATAACTGCACTTGGACGCAAATATTAAACCCGTCTTTGCCCTTTTTCTCTATGTAATATGGGGATACAATCTTATATAACAATGTACTCGTGATTAATATAGTATTTAATCACGCTTTTTTTATACAAATAATAATATCGAATGATAATTTGTTTTTCTTATATAATATTATAATGCATATATGAAATACACTTTTATTATTTTTTTTCAATCATAATACATAATAATATAGTATTATGTTATTTAGCCTAATAATTTACATAATACTTATTCGTGTGTTTCTTATTTAATGATATAAAAGATGTATTGACAACATTTATATTTAGAAAAAAAAATTGGAATTGTATTGACAACTTTGTGAGTGTATATGTGTGTGTGTGTAAGATAAAAACTACATCTGTCCAGAAGACGTTTTTAATGCGAAACCTAACTGATGCATCTGTCAAGAAGACGTTGTGCATCAATTTTCATGGACACTAACTAAGTACATATCAATAATAGGGAATTAAGTAAAAAGTGAACAATTAATAAACCTAACCTCTTCCACCTAGACAAATAAAATGACTCGATTTTAACTGAATTTTATTTTAGTTTAGTTTTTAACCAGAGTTGAATTAAGGATTAAAGTTTATGGTTGAATTAGGGATTAAGTCTTGGATTTGGGGTTTATTTCAAAAATATAGTTAATTACATTATTATGATCCATTTATATATTATAGACAATTGCTAGTTTTGGGGTTAATTGATAACTAGAATTTATATATTATAGTTACTTTAGGCTTTAATTGAAGTTTCTGGTCGAAACATGGTTTATTTCAAAAATACAAATTAACTACTTACATAGGGTTCAACTAGGCGGTATTTTGTTATTAATGTTGAATTAGAGATTTATTATGGGGTTAATCGTACAATTAATATTTAATTATAAATTGTAGAATCTTTTAATGCTATTTTGTTTGAATAGACCCTCATGAATTGTGAAATATTGAGATTATCTTATGTTTATTTGTGTTGTTGTTTGGTGTCATGATTGGTTGGTTTGTGATTCTATGATGTTGTGGTGACGTCGGTAATTGATGACGTGGTTTATGATACCGGACGAGAGGTTTTGTCATCCAATCATAGATTTGAGGCTTTGAAATGAGGTGATGATCTTGAAATGTATTTTGAATATTGTGTCTAATACATATTTTCTATGGTGATTTTTAATGTTGTGTTGATAACATGTTAACTTAGTAAAACCAACTAATAATTATAACTTAGTTCACAAATCAAAATATGTCATTGGTAATCTGTTAACTATCAATGTACTCTCAGGTGCACTACAATATATGTACTTAGAGAAGTAAGGAGAGATGCTACCAATTTTAGTCCCACAAGATAAATACTAAGAAAATGTATTACCCGATGTCGATTTCTAATTATATGAACCGATTGATAATGATTCGGACAAACTTGTTCACATGGATGATGATACAAAAAATGGGTTACTCACTAACAATGATACAGATGAAGTTGAGTTTTATAATAACTTCAATAGTGAAAGTGTCAGTTTAGGTGACTAGTATAAATGAGTGATTGATATAGTTGAAATTTATGTTATGTTAGCATTATATTGTTTTTGATTGTTGATATAGTTGGATTTTGTAAAAATGCTCATATTGCATTATTTCTCAAATGAGGACCAGGACGTGGTGAACATTATCCATGCCGAGCATCATCGTCTACAGGACGATTGGGGGATCTGGCCTCATTCTCTTTGTCACGCCATCACTTGAAGGATCATGACGAGATATAGTGCTCATTTAAGAAAGATCATACACTCCACCAGAGATCATTCAAGCCATGTCGATGGGTGCATCTTTACCAGATGGTCGGCACGAGGTCTATTTGATATGCCCATTGTAAGTAAATTAATAATTATAAATTTCAAATTATCGTTACAACTAATTAATGTTCTTGACTATATACATTATTTTAGTTTACATTTTACCATGCATAAAATTTCCATGAAGTACCGAGAAATCCACGAGGGTTCCTGATTCACACCGTAACTTGTGGTAGCCCGATATCCAGGTAAATAATTAATGCACGTATAATTAACAAACTTTGAAGGGAATCTTATATATACATATATCATAACTTTTCTGGTTTTTAGAAACCTTGTTATTGGAACCCAGATTTATATTCGAACGTCAATGTGAAGAAGGAATTTGACGTGGGGATACATAATAATTATGACTAATGGCCTAACAAATATAAGTAGCATTGGAATATGAAGGGGACGAGGACAAAGAGCATGAGAGAAGACACTTGGATGTGAGCAAATATTTTTATGACTTTTAGTCTTGAAGCACTAATACGGGTACGAGACATATGTATAGTACGATACAAGAACAAAGATACGTCATGTGTTGAATTTTTAAGGATACTTGTATGATATAAATAATAAAATATATATATATATATATATATATATATATATATATATATATATATATATATATATATATATATAGGGGTGGGTTCAAATAAGAACCAAGTCATTATATGCGAACCTGCGAACTAGTGCTTTTATTATATACCAGCAGTGCTTTTATTATACAATCACAGTGCTTTATTGATATTTTAGTTATATAAACCAGCAGTGCTTTTATACAATTCTAAGGCTTTTAATCAAATAAGGAAATACACAAAAAATCTGATCCATCCATTTAATTAGAATTAACGCCCATAATTAACCATAGGTTCACATTTAAGGACATGGTTCTCATTTGAACCTATACACACACACACACAGCACACACACACACACACACACACACACACACACAAACATACACACACACACACATGTAAAATATTACAAATATATATGGTTGTGGTGGTGTCGGTGGTTGGATTTGAAATTACAATGCTTAAAATTACAATTAAAGTTGCTGGATTTTTTCGTTCACGTCGAACGGTAGCATTGCCATACTT
>BMAC01000235.1:1206114-1233135 GCA_014905375.1 Phtheirospermum japonicum
CTTGAGTGCAATCCTCCACGCGCTTGGGCTTTCACTTCACGTTCAATACACAATATAAAGTAATATATGAAAACTAAATATCAAGAAACTTGATACTAAATACTTGTTGCCGGAATAGCAAGATCTTCTCCGTTGGTCACGCAACTTCAAAGATCTTGTTTGTCACGATCGTTGGCTCCAAGTAACTCTATCGTGTTCTTCTTCTTTTGTGCGTTCTCCTTGCGTCGTGCGTCCTCCAAAAATCCGTGCGTCAAACTCTATAAAAATCGTAAACCAAGTGTAGGAATACTTATGTCTTAAATAGACAACTAAGAATCTTAAACTTGGTAAAATCCTAAAAACAAATTCTAAACACAATGTAGGAATAATTAAAGTCTTGTGCATAAAATAGGAAACATAATATTAACCTATATCTAGTTTTCTAACTTATTTTGTGCCCAAGAAAGGCAAATAACAAAATAGGAATTATTGTCAAGAATAAATTCCTCAACAGCCCGCAGAGATGACAGACTCGAAGAGGAGATTAACCGTTACGGATCCCTATGAATTTACCTTTTGTGAGGATGTTATCTCTCCCATTGATACGCTTTTTGCCTTTTGCGAGGAGGATATCTCGCCTGATAAGCTTTTTACCTTTTGTGATAAAGATAGCTCTCTCATTTATAGGCTTTTTAATGTACTGTTTCTTCCCTTTTGTTTGTTTTTCTTGATTCCATCATTGAATTCTATACACATGATCCTCAATTGGGAATGTTTGTTCTAGTTTTCTTGGCATGCATACTATACAACAATATGAAATGGTGACATAGAGATGATTTGTTACAAGCGTAGATGAACGTACAAACTAGAGTTTTTTTGTTTTTTTTTCAATTAAAGTTTGCCCTAGGACATCCCGTCAAGTTGCTGGAGGCTGAAATATTAAAAAATCAGTCTGATTTTCTTGACACGGCAAAACACCATATGAAAGGTTTTTTGAAGCTTGTTGAAGACGGACATCCGATATCCGGTGACGATGCAAAAAGCTTGTTACGTGGAGTTTGGCTGAATCCATGCTTTGTTCGTTCTCTTGGTGTAGCTATAGTTGAGGTATTTCTTTCGAGCTTTTTGTTAAACATTACTTTAAAAAAGTGTCGGCACTTTTAAACCAAACCACGTCCTCATTTTCATTTTACATGTAGGACCGGGATCTGATCGGCTCAGTTGTGTGTTATTCAAATCAAGATTCAGTTGCTCATCGAATGGCTAATATGGAGGCAGATCCTTATTTCAAGTCTTCTGTGATGGGGTTGAATGAACCTACTTCTACTAGTACCTTTTTAAGGTCGGTTTTTTTCCTTTTTTTTGGGCTAATGTGTTATGTTGTGGATCTTATCTCATTAACCGGCCATTAACATACTATTGTACCCAAGGTGAAGAATGGTATAATATCCATTCTTGAGCTTCATCAAACTTGTTAAATCGGGCATAGCCTTATTGTAGCTTTGCCATTGGCTGCTAACAGAAAAATATGCGGCTGCAATGCAAAGAAGTATTATAGCAAAGTCTGATTTTGTTATTAGAAAAAAATGTGCGGTTGAGATTGATTGATTTATGAAGTAGATATATTTGTATAAATATAGTTTGACGGAATGTTATGACACACAAATTTCTGTAGACGTGCATGACATGTTGACGCTATAAGACATGCTCAATTGTTTTTGCAACTATAGCTATTGATTTGTAATACTCGTAATATTTTCGTCGTTGCATTACACACGCTTGTTGTAATACGGCAGGCATTAAGAGTCTGACTTACACTTTTTTTTTTCTTTGTTAATTTGAAGGTTATTCCTAAGTATTTTAATTGGTCACTGGGGTGATGAAAGTCTGCTCACGGAGTTGGATAATAGAATGGGAAAATATGTTTTTGGACGGCGATTGGACATTATTGCTAAAACCAGAGCTAGTGTTATTGAGCGTGCTGGGAAAGAGGATGTAATTGAGGGATTTTCATTTTATATCGAAGACGCTAGTCATGCCAAGGTAGACTCCCAAGTTTTTATGTATATATGCTTTTTTTTTTTATTAGGAAATAAATAAGGAGATGCTTAGAAAGAACTTTTTTTTTGTTCCCTCACATTTCTATAAGAAGGAGAGTGTTTTGAGCCCATGTTTATAAATGAAATATCCAGGATCTGGAGCCTTTGCGACAGTTGATGATTTCTAAATATGGTCAATGCGAAGATATAGATATAGAAGCTATACTTGAGGAGGTAAATGTTTGAGTCCATGTTTATTATATTTTTTTATTTTATTTATGTATTGTTGAATCAGGTAGCTTCATACATAAATGTGCGTTTCATTTGCAGATGAAACATGAATTATCAAATCTTTTGAGTATCAGTCAAAATCATCTTGGTTATGATGGGAAGAAGACAAATATCGAAATTTTGTTAACTAATGGTCGCTATGGTTTATTATCCATGGGCCCAAGTAATAGGGCCTCTTGAAGAAGATTCTTCGTGTTGGAATGTTATAGCTCATGTTTGTACCCAGCATAAATTTGGGGTGATTGTGTTTTGATCGGCTGGCTGTTTATCACCAGTACTTGTTATCACATATCAATTTCGCTATTGTACTATTATTGCATTGCTACATTTGTCGAATTTATTTATGTAATATATTAGGAGCATTGGTGTAGGGTTTAGTTTTAACGATGTGATTATTCATGTTTTGGTATGTAGGCTGCTGCTATTATTTTAAAAGACTAGTTGTCATGGGTCGCGTTTCATTTGCTGTTGTTTGAGCCAAGGGTTTTGTAAGCTGTCGTGTATATTTGTTACTCTATCAAATAGTGATTAATAAGCAAACTGAATTTATACCTGGGAAATCATTTATAGTAAATGTGACGTATCGTGATTCGTGAGTTACTTTTTGAAGTATAATACATACTACAAGCGGCCCCGTGACAGGTAATTGGCTGCAAAATATCCATCTATTCAATGTATTGGATGTTTAAATTGGCTGCAAAATATCCAAAATATAAGATGTATTGTATTTTTTAGGCTGGTTTTTAACAATAGTTCCAAATTTGCCCTTAATTAATATATTAATTATTTTTATTTTTCCACTTATCACATGAAATTAATCGGATTAATGTGATTAAATTCTTTTGAGTTCCAATAGAAATACATTAAAAGTCCGCTAATCTATTAACTTTTCACGAAGAGATAACCGAGTAATCCATTAACATGGCTCCATGCATAATTTCAAAAATTAGATCAAATTAAAATTTTCAGTTTTGAATCCAATTTTTATTTTATTTTATTTTATTTATTATTATTATTATTTTTATTATTATTTTTTTTTTGTGCGCAAAATGTTCAACAAAAAAATGAATTTGAGTTCACATAATTTTGGTTAATTATTTTTTCGTTTATATTTGCACACAATGTTTTCTTCAAGGTGCATTAATGAGTAATGAATAAAAAAATCGAATTTACCAAAGTGCAGTTATTCTGGAGATTTATCCGATTCGCCTATTATGATCTTTCCCCGTTTCTCCAGTCCATAAAGCACATGAAGCGCAACCAAATCAAACGAACTCTTCTTATCAGCTCTCGCCTATCCTTTGAGCTTAATCTTACCAGAATCGGGGATCGTCAAGCTTATTCACGACTCGAAACTATTAAAACCCGTTGTATCGCCAAGCTGCATGGGCGTGCTGCAAACATGCAGTTTTTGTTTTGTTAGCTAACAACACGAGCAAAACATATTATAATAAAAATTAATAACATATTAAGAGATCTTTACAAACAAATCTGGATTTATTCTTTTTTTTTTTTTTTCAAAATTGCATCTATTGGGGATATTATTAGTGATACGGACCTAAATGTTCATACGTGATATTATTTGATATATGTGGGTATTTGTGGTAAGCGACCTCATTTCCTGAAAGGAGCATTTCTTCTGGGAGGTGAGCGAGCTGTATGGTTTCTTTGGAGAGGTGGAAGAGCTGGTTTGTAGAGTAGCGACCTGGCGTATGAGGATGAGTTCTCATATAGTGTCGCGACCTCCTATATTTTGTGTTGGGTGCTTGAGCTCGGTTATGGGTTTTGTGAATATCAAGCCCACGGGCTTATTATGGATGGTTTATGGGGTCCTGGCGGACTATATGGAGGGAATAATAGGCCCAGGTCTATTATGGTAAGAGATCTATTATTCATGGGAACTTAGCATACAGGAGGAATCCTAGTTCTAAGTCGGTCCTAGTGTCATGGTATTTATGGAATTGTGATGGTAGAAGGAAACTCTGGACTTGGGGAATACTTCTCTTATCTCTATAAAAGAGGTGCATACCTCTCGTTATTTTTATCTTGCTTTTATCATATTTTAAGCTTTTACTACCACTTGCTTTTGACTTAAGTATCAGAGGACCTTCACGGGTCTGACATCCAACCCGTCTGAAGGTGCTGTTTTGCAAGACCGGAGAGGTCGCTAGGAGGATCGTTGAAGGCTTAGCAAGTCGCTAATCTTTATTTTGAGGTTAGTACCCCCTATTCTTGGTAACCAATCTTTTTGGTTTTATCAAGTGGCGCCGTCTGTGGGAAAGAGGGACATCGAGTTCTTGGGCGAAAGGCGTGAGAAATCTCGTAAACAAATTATGAAGGATAGCAACATATTACCCAAAACCCTACACTATGGTTTTGGATCGAACAAACCAAAGAAGAAGAACAGAGCGCCAAATGGTAAGCAACCGACAGAAGATTTGGAGGCAAAAACGCCGGATGCTGCGGCACAGAAAGCGATTCACATAGGAATAAAGGAATGGAAAGATCTACCCAAGGATAAGCCCAACCAAATTAAAAAGGGATTCCTAGATGGGCTTATGGATTTCGTGCCTCTGGAGAAGATGGAAGAGTTGAACAAGTACCTAGCAGGCGAGCTGGGTACTCTGAAAGAGAAGGATGATGGACCTAACAGCGAGCAAGAAGAGGGGTCGGCAACCAGGAAGCGAAGCAAAACGAAAGGTCTCTCTAAGAGACCTTCTCATGGAAGGAAAGTTCGGAGTAAGCAAAAATATGAGGATACTTCCAGTACCTCCTCGTTCACCGAGTCTAATACTCATAAACGTAAGCGTAAAGAAAAGGGGGTGAAGGTGAGGCGGAGCCATTACAGACATCGAGGTCGCCGACATAACAAGCATACTAGTGAAAGTGGAACACAAACCTCCGATACGGATGGCGAATCTCAAGAAAAAACTCGTAAGATCCACAGTGGATATAATGAAGGAAATGGTGAGAAGAGGTGGGGCCAGAGAATAAGGCTTTTAGAGAGATGTAGGAGGCCCTGCTAAAATTACAAAAGCGAGTAGAAGGAGAGAAGTTCGACGGAGGTGATGGGCATCCCTTTTCGGATGAAACGTTGCAGGCCGCAGTGCTTAAGGGGTATAAGGCATTAGAGTTTCAATATCGGGGGGCAACGGATCCAGTCGAACATTTGCAGCTCTTCAAGAATGCGAGGATGTTACACAATTACATGGATACTGTGGCGTGTCGGGACTTCGTGTCCACTTTGAGAGGAATCGCACAAAACTGATTCTATCAATTACCATGAGGGAAGATTACCAGTTATCAGATGTTGCGAGCTGCTTTTTTGAAACAATTTTCCAGCGGTAGGCAAAATGCAAAAACGGCACAGTCGCTTTTTACTATGGTGCAGTGACATGATGAAACATTGAAGCAATATGTTAACATGTTGACGTTATAAGACATGCTCAATTGTTTTTGCAACTATAGCTATTGATTTGTAATACTCGTAATATTTTCGTCCGTTGCATTACACACGCTTGTTGTAATACGGCAGGCATTAAGAGACACTCTTTTTTTCTTGTTCTTTTGAAGGTTATTCCTAAGTATTTTGATTGGTCACTGGGGTGATGAAAGTCTGCTCACGGAGTTGGATAATAGAATGGGAAAATATGTTTTTGGACGGTGAAACCAGAGCTAGTGTTATTGAGCGTGCTGGGAAAGAGGATGTAATTGAGGGATTTTCATTTTATATCGAAGACGCTAGTCATGCCAAGGTAGACTCCCAAGTTTTTATGTATATATGCTTTTTTTTTTTTTTTATTAGGAAATAAATAAGGAGATGCTTAGAAAGAACTTTTTTTTTGTTCCTCGCATTTCTATAAGGAGAGTGGTTTGAGCCCATGTTTATAAATGAAATATATGGAGCCTTTGCGACAGTTGATGATTTCCAAATATGGTCAACGCGAAGATATAGATATAGAAGCTATACTTGAGGAGGTAAATGTTTGAGTCCATGTTTATTATATTTTTTTATTTTATTTATTTATTGTTGAATCAGGTAGCTTCATACATACATAAACGTGCGTTTCTATTGCAGATAAAGCCTGAATTATCAAATCTTTTGAGTATCAGTCAAAATCATCTTGGTTATGACGGGAAGAAGACAAATATTGAAATTTCGTTAATTAATGGTCGCTATGGTTTATTATCCATGGACCCAAGTAATAGGGCCTCTTGAAAATGATTCTTCGTGTCGGCAATATATAGAAAAATTGAGTTGTTATGGGTCCCATTGTTTATGATGAGGTTTAGTTTCTATTTTGTGAATAAAAATAATAATTGTTCTCTCTCGTTTTCTGTTGTTAGTGTGATCTTTGCGTCGTATACTTGTGTTAATTCGATCAAGAATTTAGATGTATGAGATGTTGCTTTAAAAAAATACTAAAAATCGGAAATTCGTCATCGATACTTGTATTAACAAAATATTATTTATTTTCTTAATGTATATATTATTATTTAATCATTCATGCAAGTAAAATATTATTGCATTCGTCATTGTAGACTCCGGTTTACGGGTGTGACTTCTAATCATGTGAATTATCGTTAGATAATGAAGACAATAAAGATCTGCGAATTTTAATGAGAGAGTTAAATTATCGTAAATGTCTTTTAAATTAACCGGATAAAATAATGTAACTTCAAAGATATTGAATGATGACGAGATAATAAAGTTATTTGAACGGATAAAATTGATGAATTAACTTGGAGATGGTAGTTCTACTAAATAACCCCCTTTTCGAAAAGAAGTTCTAAAAGCAACAATGAATTGAATAGTTTTTAAATGTGTTACGAGAAAATTGTTGGAACACAACATTTTGTGGTGCAGTCATGTGTACTCAATTGTAATTCTCAAATGCATTTTTTTTAATATATGGGGTGGATTATGGGAGGTTATTTTTGATATATAAATAAATGGATATATATATAGAGAGAGATGGGATTATATCATGTACTTATTTGTGAATTTAATAGGGGCTCTCCAACATAGAATTTAGTGGATTTTAGAATTCCATAATAATTTAGGTGTTCTCAATTTGGATTTTTATGGAATACATCAAATTTTGTGTTCCTCAACTTGAATTTTAATGGATTTTACGAAAATTCAGTGTTTTCAAACATTTTACGAATTTCATGGATTTCTTGAATTGATTTTTATAAAATTCTAAAACATATTTATGAATAAAATATTCTATACAAAATCCAACCTCAACCCCTCGAAATTCGAATTCCAAAACAGTAATAACAACAACAAATACTATTGTTAATATAATAGAATAAAATAACAGTACTAATAATTATTATAATAATACATTATTATTATTATTATTATTTATTGTTATTATTGAGTGAAATAGAATAAGTATAGTTTTCTCTCATGTATCTCTACCCACATATTATTTTATATATTCTTTTAAACTTTCTATAAACTTGTACCTTAATTATTATTTTTGTATGACAATAATTTTAAATTATTATTATTCTACAAATATGATTATTATTATTTTATATTTTCAGTTGATTCTAAGTTTTGTGAATAGCCACTATATATTTGCTTTGTAGTCTTATTTCGATTGCTAACATCTTTTTTTTATGAATCACTTAGTAAAAAAAGAATTATTATTATAATATTTTACTGGAAATAAGAAAGTTTTTTCAACACACACACACACACACACACACACATACATACACATAGTAATTTCTTCTATTTTTCTTAGACACCTTGAGAATTATTAGTTGATAAATATTTATTATCACATCCTGATAGATTCATTTTTGTTTAAAAAATTATGAATTATCTCCATCAATGTTATTTTTAGTTGAATAATTATTTTAGCAATAATATTATATATATATAAAAAAATCATACTTGACCATGTCAAATTACATTTATATTAATGACTTTGTTTGAATACTTGCAATTTTTTATGATTATGAAGTTATTATATTTACATAAATTCATTAATTATATGTTCATAAAATTCAACAAATTCCATTAGAATAATTTAAAATCCACACAATTCTATTGTATAAGAATCCATAAAATTTCATTAAAATCCAATAGAATTCATAAAAGAATCCATAGAATTCTTTAAAATATATGGAATTCCAAATGCTTAATAATCCTTCAAAATCTGTGTTGAGAACACCCCCCTAAGGTCAATTATGAGTCTCAAACCTAATTAAATAGATGAATCCAATTTTTTATTTTTTTTTTGTATATTTCTTTATTTGATTAAAAACATTACGATTATACAATAAGAATCCTCCCTTATTTGCGAACCTACGTACTAGTGCTTTTATTATATACAAGCACTGTTTTTATTATACAATCACATTATTTTATTAATATTTCAATTATATACACCAACAGTGTTTTTATTATATAATCCTAATGCTTTTAATCAAATAAGCAAATATACAAAAAATCTGAACCATCCATTTGATTAGATTTAAGGCCTATAATTGATTTTAGGTTCACAAATAAGGAAATGGTCTCATTTGAACTTATATATATCCCATGTTCTTGAGTCCTCTTGTTGCTCATTCATTCATACGAAAACACCATCTATATTAGAATGAGAAAGCAAGAGAAATCCTTTGAAGACGACATGAAACTCAATTAAAAACAAGCAAGAGGTACGCTTTATTCTTTTATCGCTTCCTTTTGTCCATGTTTATATTGTCGAAAGCATATATGTTTATCTCAGGTGTGAATCCACCGATTTGTCCATTTTTACGCATTTATTTCCATCAAAAACATTTCCTGAAATTCAATGATGAAACTGAAAGGGACAATTCAATATGACTCGAAAAACAATCGAGTCATTTGTTAGAAAGCCTTCGTATATTATTATAAAGATATAAAATGTGTTATATTTAAGTGACGGAGAGTATTAAAAAAAGATTAATTTACATATTTTTTTATACTTAGTATTATTTTTTAATTTGTATAATTTTATAAATTTAGCGAATTACTAATTTATCACGTCGATCCAAGTTTGAATCTATAAGAAATATTATTTAATAAAATTATCAATTAATTGAGTATTAAAGTATCAAGATTAATTCAATGTCCAACTGTTAAGCAAAATAGGCGCAACTTTTTATCTAGCCATGTACAATATTTAGAAGAAAAGAAAGGATGTGAATGTGAAAATGTAAACAAAAAATTGAGATTATTTGCAGTATTAAGAAATTGAAGGGGTATAATTATAGGAATAGCAATTTTCGTTAATTCGAGTAACACATGTTAAGATGACTAAAATATCAATTAATTGATTAACTTAAAGTTGGAGACATACATGATAGTTTCTGGAAAATTAAGGACCTCATTATAAATTTCCTGGCTTAATATAGATTGCTTAAAACTAAGGACCTCATTATAAGCTATCCAACTTTTAAGAAATGCAGTACTCTTGTTAGACCATATTAAGGGATCACTCCCGTTAGAACGGATTAAATCTGCATTCAATTTGTATTTCATATATAAACACTTTTTTCAGAAATTTGGGCTACTCCACATCACACATCGCCCCCATCCTGTCTCTACCGCATCTCCATTGCATCGTTTCTCCACCATTACACAATTTCTCTATCTTCAATTCTTTAGAAAAGCGGTCGTTCCTCCACCATTTTCGCATCTCCAGCCGCACCTTCAATTTCTGTAGAAAAACGACCGCCGTCAACCTTCAATTATATAGAAAGAGGCCGCCGTCAGCCTTTAGTTCTGTAGAAAGTGTCCGCCGTCATGCCGCATAAAATAATTATCTCCGTCGCGGAAAATCGCAGTACCCGTGGAGGTTGAATCACCTGGTAAACAAATTCTTCAATTAATTGCATACAATCAATATGATTTTGACCTAATTATAGAAAATCAATTTGATTTGGACCTAATTGTGGAAATTAAACTAGTATGCTCCATTCTGAAACTAAGTTTTTTGGCCAATTTTACAAAACTACATAAGGAAATTGAAGGCGAGGTGGTTGACTTGGGACTACACATGGTTGGAAAACCCAATGTAGACGAAGGTAATATAGTATTGGTTTTAGTACTATGATGTATTGGTCTTCTGACTGCATGGTACTTGGTTTTTGTTGTTGTGCTATGTCGAAACATTCACAGTAAACGACAATGGTCTCGTCTGAAACTATGAGTTATTATTCCATTAGTGTATTGGTTTTGAGAATGTGATGTATTGGTTTTTTGGTTGCATGGTATTTGTTCTAGTCGTTGTTGAAGGCAGAAATTTTATAGTAAAAATATCATGGCCCCATTCTTGACCTATGAGTGATTAAACTAGTATGTTTTGGAGGTGTGATGTATTGGTCTCCTGCATGGAATGTGTGTGTATTTTTGTTGCTGTATGAAGTTGGAACTTTCACAGTAAAGCATTGTCGGGAGCCCGCCTTAAATTATGAGTGATTAGTCAATAATGTATTAGTTTTGAGGTGCGATGTATTGTTATTCTGATTGCATGATCTTGTTTTGGGGGGATTAGTTTTGTTATTCAATTCAGGGGATTCTAGTGATAAGGAAGGTGGAAGTAACATTGATAATGAATCGATAAATAATATCTTGTTTAACCTTCAAATATCAAGTTCTTCAATTGGTGTTTCTAATTCATGTATTTCTATTTGAGTCCTGCAAGGGCAATTACAAAGGAGAATAAGATCAGTAACATATCAAATGGATCAAGTCAATCAAAGGAGTTTGGTTCTAAAACTCCCAATCCTCGAATATTTTAGCATAACAGTAGTTGTTAAATATTTATATTTATAGATGTACTCACATTGACTGATGTAAGTTTGTATTTTGATAATGTGATATTTAATTGTTGCTATCTTCATACTTTATGATATTTTCTTCTTGTATTTGATAAGTGTATTGGTTTTTGTATTCAAGCGTATTGGTCTTTCTGTTCAATCGTACTTGTTTATATATTTGCAGTGTGTTCGAAAAATAAAATACATTGTATAACAAACTCAACACATCTTATTGCAAAAAATAAATAAATAATAATAATAAATAAATCTTAACTTATAATATATAAACAATTACTTAATTATAGGAAAAGTTTTGTGATTGTATAATAAAACCATACATTTATTACAAAAACTCAATACATTATAGTACAAAAATCAATACACTGTTTTACAAAAACTAATACAAAATATTTTGTCAAGGATTTACAAAAAATGGGGACTCAAAATTTCAAATTTAAAGTCCTAATTTGATGTGTTTGTACTTCATATTGATAAACATATAATATTCTTCATTTTGAAACACTAATACTTTTTTTTATCAAAAAATCAATACCTTATTATAAAAAAATTAGGGAAAATTCCCATTTGATACACATTAATCTAACTTAATTGTCATACAATCACCTAATTAAGATTCATCCTATTTAAGCCAAATATTTACCGTTCAATCAAAAATAATGATATAAATAGTCTACAATACCCCTCTCTTATATACACACTCAATTAAGGTACAACCGTCATCATTCCTCAGTTTTGTTTGTTTTAAGAAAATATTTCATTTTAGTTGTTTTTTATTTTTGGCTTCAACAATTTTATACATCGATATTTTTTTATTTGTTATTCATACAAATTCAACCAGATTCGTAATTCATTTTTTTTGGCATGAAAAATTTTACACACCTTTATTTTTCTTTTCTTTTTTAGTTTATTATCCATACAAATTTCGATCAAATTTTGAATTATATTTCTTCACTTATTATTTTTGCCGATATTTTATAAAATCTGATTATTATTATACAAAATTTCAAATCGATCAAATTAGTTTAATTTACGGTCATATAAATTATATACATTCTCAATAGGTTGATTTTTTAATTTATTTTTTTTGGTATATTGTTCTTAGAAATTCCAATCAGTTATACAAGTATATATATATATATATATATATATATATATATATATATTTGGTTTATTGTTCCTCCCGATCAAAGTCGGAATTCATTATTTTTTTTTTGCTCCAACAATTTTATACTTCTTTTTTTGTTTATTGTTTTCGATCAGAGGCGGAGTTCATTAATTTTTTGTTTTTATTTTCTTTACTTCAACAATTTTACACTTTTTTTTTGTTTCTTTTTCACATGAATTTGTAGTATGAAATTAATATGAAAGTAGTATGAATTTTGTAGTACGAAATTAATATGAAGGTAGTATGAATTTTGGTTGCACGGTGAGTAGTATGAAATTAATTAGTATGGATTTTTGGTTGAATAGTGGATGTAGTATGAATTTTGGTTGCCAGTGGGTAGTAGGCGTCGGGTAGTATGGATTTTGTAATATTAAATTAATTTGAAGGTAATATGGATTTTGGTTGCACGGTGGGTAGTATGAAATTAATAAGTAGTATGGATTTTTGATTGAATGGAGGGTATTATGAAATTAATATGAAATATTATGAATTTTTTGTTGAATGGTGAGTAGTATGAAATAAGTAGAAAATAATATGAATTTTGGTTGAATTAAATTGAAAGAAAAAAATATTGAAAAAAAAACTGGTTAATAAGGTTAAATTAGTAATCTTAAGTAGTATGTTGGATTAAATGGTAAGTAAAAATATCAATGGATTATTTGAGATGATATATTTATCTATAGGAGTATATGGTCAATGCCCCCAAAAACTAATACAAAATTTGATTTATTTTGAGAAATTCATTACCATAAATTCGTGAGCACGCGTACGGAGCAATAAGAATTTTAAGAAAAGAGTTCGTTTGTCTCGACATTCTTCCTTTCCTTTTGTTTTGTTATTTATTACGTTTATATATTTAATATATATTAATTTTGTTAGATCTGTAAGTTCAAATTAATATTTTTATTGTTGTACTAATAACCTCGGTTCTTCTATAGAATCAGATAGGACTTTATTATGAAACCTTATAAATGACATGACATTCATCTGAGCCCTTAATCATTTTTTTTTCTTTTTATTTTTCTTTTCTTCTTTTATAAATACACGATGGGGTGAATGTCATGTGTTATATATAGTACTGTCAAACGGGCCCGTCCGCCGGCCAACGGGCCGGACTGCGGGCTGGCCCGTGTTATTTTTATTTTTTTTTATAAAATCTTGTTTTTATTTTAAAAATTATAAAAAATAAAATAAAAATTTTAAAAATATTATTATAATATTTAAAGTATTATAACGGGCTCATAGAAAATAAAAGAATACAAATATGCCTTCAAATTTAACCAATATAAATTATAATTATAATTATAATTATAATAAAATATAAAAAATTAAAAAAAAAAAATAAAGGCTAACCCGCGGTCTTCACAGGGCGGACCAAATAAGTCCGCGATCAAACGGGCCACCAGAAGGGCAGCCCAAGCCCGCCCATTTACGCGGGCTAACGGGTTGACCCGCGGACTTCGACCCATTTTGACAGTGCTAGTTATATAGGGCTATGTAGTGGAGCCGTATCTGATTCTATAGAAAAATTCTAATAACCTTATTACATAAAGAAATCGTGTGCACATAATTAATTAAGACTTTGACTTTATTCATCACCTTTATATCTCATTCAAATTATTAATAACCCGTGTCAATGAAACTGAATTATTATATATAGAGAGACTAAAACCGACTCAGAGCCACTAGTCTCTCCAACTTTGTGCGTGTCTTGTGTGTGTTTCATCAAGCTTGGCTTTTGTTTTCCTTAAATCATTTGTTCCAAATCAAAAATATAAAAAAAATAAAAAATAAAATGAAGAAAATGGTGGATCTGGAGAGTACTGTTTGTTGTATGTGCGGTGACGTGGGCTTCTCCGACAAGCTTTTCCGATGCTCCAACTGCCGCAACCGCTTTCAACACTCGTAAGATAAACACACATATACCCACCACGTGTATGTGTGTGTGATTTTAAGTTACCTCATGCATGTATTTTTTTGTTTTTAATAAATTTTCGTTAGTTATCGAAACTAAGAAAATCACAAATTCAAATCTCACGTCCTCAAAGATTTTAGAGGAACTTTTTCAGTTTTAGTTTTGAAATATTTGAGAAAAATAAAAATAAAAAACATATTTTTTTTTTATTTTTTTTTATCAGATATTGTAGCAACTACTATAGAGAAAACGCGGAGCCAGTCGGAAAATGCGATTGGTGTCGATGTGAGGAGAGAGGTTCATCATCGAGATCAGCCCACTCCGGCGAGAAACTCAGGCCGCACTATGGCGGTGAGGCGGTGGAGAAAGTCGCCGGAAAAATCCCCTCGCCGCGGACCACCACCCGCAGATACAAGCTTCTCAAGGATGTCATGTGTTGATAACTAATTAAGAAAAGTGTTTTTTTTTTTTTTTTTAAAAGAGAAATAAAAAGAGTTTATGGTTACAATATGAAGTATATATATGTTAGATATAATTGTAGTGATAGTTATAACTAATAAGTTGCTTTGAAGTGTTTTTAGCTTTTGATTTGAGTTTTTCTTTAATTGACCTACGTATTATCGTAATATTTGAAGCAAGGGTTTCACATATTTGTTGATATGAATTATGAAATTCATCTAATTACAGTAATTAAAACAACGATTCAATAACTTGGAATTAGTAATACGAAACAGGCTCAATTTCAATTTATATATTCTCATGGATTTGAAAATTTCAATTTCAAGTGCATAAATAAATATACACCCACACGAATTAAAGATGCAGTCACGATTATTAACAGATGTATTTTTCTATATATGGTTAAATGTTTTGGTTAGTTGGGAGTCATTAATTCTTCCGAATTAAACGTGTGTGGCTGAGATACTGGATGTTGACTCACACCCATCGACACGTGGCGATCAACATTGACTGACACGTGGTTGTCAGATCTTGCCTAGATTGTCTACTTTGGAGCAACAACATTTTCATGTTGTGGGGGGCAAGATGAAAGTGATGTTGGTGCTGCCAAGGATCATGGACAATTTGACTAAACATATGCTGTAAATTATGTTTTAAGTTTAAATTCGTACTTTTTTTAATAGAAGATAATGATAAATTGTTTTATTTGGTAAGTGAAACTAATCAAAGTTACTAAAAAAAAAGAAGAGAAAAATACACACTAATATTATAAGTTAATTAAATATAATAATCAAATTATGATTTCAAACACTTATTAACATGCAATAATTATTCATGCGATGGATTAAACAAAAAATGAGACTCCCGATTATTTTACTAGCAGAGTTTCAAAAACCGTTCAGCGAAATTTAATTGAGTGTTAAGTGGTATCATGATTTAATTAGTTTTTTACTTATAATTCCAAATATAACTTATTTCTCCAAACAAATAAAAAACCACATTATTTATAAAATATAATACTAATAAATAATGAGAAAAAAAAAAGATATGTCGTCTAGCCCACCCAACATCACGGCCAAATAGCCCACAAAGATGTTAACTACACTTTATCTCATAAATAGAGTGTTTTTTATACTTTATTATTTCGGCAAATATTGTTGTCGAAAATAATTTTCGTTTAGAAATTTTTGCACAATTAAAGAGAAAAAATTATCATTTCATGCACATTTTTTCAATATACCACGAAGAAAAATTATATGAAAGGACGATTTTGCCCTTCAATTATTCAAAAACTTCCATAAAAAATAATGTCCGATAACAATTTTCGTCAAAAAATGAACTTAAAGAAGTTAAATGTAAAAAAGCACAATTTAAGAGTGAGTTTTTTTTTTTTTTAAAACAAAGTGTCAAAATGAGTGAAGTTTAAGAGTTAAAAATAACTTTTCTCACATTTAAAAGGATTTGTAATTTGTTTTAGGGGCATTGACCATATGCTCCTATAGGTAAATATATCATCCCAAATAGTCCATTGGTATTTTAACTTACCATTTAATCCAAAATACTAAATAAGATTACTAATTTAACCTTATTAACCGATTTTTTTGTTCAATATTTTTTTCTTTCAATTTAATTCAACCAAAATTCATATTATTTTATACTTATTTCATACTACTCACCATTCAACCAAAAATCCATACTACTTATTAATTTCATACTACCCACCGTGCAATCAAAATCCATACTATCTTCAAATTAATTTAATACTACAAAATCCTACTACCCGACGCCTACTACCCACCGGCAACCAAAATCCATACTATCTCAATCATTCAACCAATAATCCATACTACTTATTAATTTCATACTACTCACCGTGCAACCAAAATCCATACTACCTTCATATTAATTTCGTACTACAAAATTCATACTACCTTCATATTAATTTCATACTACAAATTCATGTGAACAAGAAACCAAAAAAAAAAGTGTAAAATTGTTGAAGTAAAGAAAATGAAAACAAGAAATTAAAGAACTCCGCCTCTGATCGAAATTTGAATAAACAATAAACAAAAAAAAGTATAAAACTATTGAATCAAAAAAAAAAAATAATGAATTCCGACTTTGATCAGAATTTGTAGGAACAATAAACCAAAAAAAAATTTACTTGTAAAATTGATTGGAATTTCTAAGAACAATATACCAAAAAAAAAAAAAAATCAACCTATTGAGGATGTATATAATCTATATGACCGTAAATTAAACTAATTTGATCAATTTGAAATTTTGTATGATAATAATCAAATTTTATAAAATATCGGTAAAAATAATAAGTGAGAGAAAATAATATTTCGAATTTGATCGAAATTTGTATGGATAATAAACTAAAAAAAAGAAAATAAAGATGTGTAAATTGTTCAAGCGAAAAAAAAATGAATTACGAATCTGATTGAATTTGTATGAATAACAAACAAAAAAAATCGATGTATAAAATTGTTGAAGCCAAAAATAAAAAACAACTAAAATGAAATATTTTCTTAAAACAAACAAAATTGAGAAATGATGACGGTTGTGCCTTAATTGAGTGTGTATGGTAAGAGAGGGGGTATTGTAGACTATTTATATCATGATTTTTGATTGAATGGTAAATATTTGGCTTAAATGGGATATATTTTAATTAGGTGATTATATAACAATTAAATTAGATTAATGTGTATCAAATGAGAATTTCCCCTTTGTTTTAAGGCTTCAGGTGGCAAATCCATCGAGGAATTGTGCTCAATGACATGTTATATATAACACACAACTCGTGTCAAACTAAATATGGAAAATTTTAGAAATTGTCGTACCTAATGACTAATGTCATCATCCATATGTAGCTACAGAAAACATAACTATAAATGTCTTTTTGTTATTATTTTTTCTTTCTTAAAAATAATTAGTTAGAAATTGTGTAAGATAGGAGAAGCGTTTATTTTGGAGGGAAGGATATTATGAGTAATTCACCTCGCGTATAATAAACGATGTAAAATATCATATGAGTGCATTGAGAATCGGATGCGGCTGATAAAATGTCAAGGAATCTAATGAATTCAATCTTGGCACATTTTTTCCCTTTTTTTTGCTATGTTCTCAAATTGGGCTAAAAAAGAAACCAGCTTTGAATGTAGCCTATAAATTGTTGCCGTCCCAAGCCGCGTAAGGCCCATTTCATAAATTGCAAAAAATAAAATAACAAATCTCTCTTTACAAATCAATGTGTAAAATAATGAAACACAAGCTACACAGCCGAATATATAAAGTATTAATCATTTGACTGTATTTTCTAATCTCTTTACTCCTTTACTTAGGAGATACTTGGTGAAATTGGTGGGAATGAGAATGGGAATGGGTTTGATTGTGGAGGTTAATGGGTTTGATAACCCCCACATGCTTGGTGAAATTGGTGGGAATGGGAATGGGAATGGGCTTGATTGTGGAGGTTAATGGGTTTGATAACCCCCACTTGTGGGGGGTATGGCTTAACACCAAAAATTGGGCAATCAAACCCATAGTGGTTTAGTTACCAACCACCACTTTAATTCCCTTTCCCATTCCCCACTCCCTAAACCCACCAACCAAGCATCCCCTTAGTACTTTGTACCCGTACGATACACGGATCACATGTTGCATAAATATATAAATTGAATATAAGTGTTACTATTGATTCTAATCAATTAAATCACTAAGTATGTATTATTTGACATTTTTTGGTATATAATATATTTGTTATTATATTCGTAGAGTTGTCGTTCCCACCAACTTTCGATTGGTAACTCGTAAAATAGTATGTCTATTTGTAATTTTGCATACAAGATTGTAAATCATATGTCTTAGTTGTTTTGGCTATTAGTAATTTCAATTTGTATTGTTTATGCTATTATAAATTAAAAATATAATAAATATGAAGTATATTTTATAATAATAATAATAATAATAATGGGTTACCAAGCATATTTGCCCTCAGTAATATCGAGAGATTTTTACCGATGGATTAAACCTTCATTAACGACACTTTCGGTAAAATCTTCAGTAAATCGGCGTCAACATTTACCGTCACTGTTATCGAAGGTAATGTCGAAGAATTTTCGAGGGAAAATATCCCGAGCGAAAAAACCCCTCGATAATACGGAGGGGAATATAAAACCCTCGAAAGTACATAGGGGAATCAAATGCCCGGTATTACGCCCTCAGTAATACCGAGGGTATTTGACGCCTCAACAAATTATGAAAAATAAAAAAGAAAAAATAATTATTATTGAGGGTAAAAAAACGCACTCGGCATTACCGAGGAGAATTCTGTCCCCTCGGTATTTTTGAAAATTAAAAAATATAATTTTTTTTATAAAATCAAAATAAACACTATAATTGCATACTATACATTTAAAATGTAATTAACATAAATTTAATATATAATTATCATCGAACTTATATTTATTTGCATGTATCGTGTAATATTAATAGTATGATACGATCGATCTTTTGTTATACTATACAGATCGATCGAGTTATTCAATTACATACGTAATTAATGAAGTCTCATTTTTTTTTAAGATATCACGTGGTTGCTTTCCTTATTTTAGAATCATAAAAATCACCAATTGATTGATGATTATTTTTTTTATTTTTTTTTTATTTCAAAATACCAAGAGAAGATGATTCCCTCGGTGAAGTTGATTTGTACGTATTTGTCACGAATCTTTAGATATTTTGAGTCATGTTTGAGTCTTTTTACCGCTTTCTTAGGTTAAGAATAAGCTATTTTGCATTCTTTTGCCTTTTGCTTAACTTTTTGACTTTCCATCCAATAACTGGTCATTTTGGACCATTTTTCTTGTTTTTCTATTACAACTGAGTCACTTGGCAAAACCGAGAGATGAAGACAAAGGATTCAGCGCTCAAAATAGTCAAAAGAACACTAGTCCGATCGGATGTCTTGAATCTCCGATCGGACTACTGACGAAACACATACCGGCCGGATAGACTGACACACTGATCGGACTTACGGACAGACACTTCCGTCCGATCGGACAAGACCAGTGTCCGATCGGACACGAGGACAGACACTTCCGTCCGATCGGATAAGACCAATGTCCGATCGGACGTATACGTTACAAATGCAGAATCTCGGGATTCAGCAGTTACGAAACGGTTTTTGAAGCCTTTAAAACTCAAAATTCTGCAGAGGAGAGGAGGCTTTTGGACTGGACAGCTTTCGGATCCCCTTTGGATCCTTAAACTGGATCATTGGAAGAGAGAATTGGTAACTCTCTCGAACTTTGACTTATAGCCCTTACGGCAAATTCGTTAGGAAGTTCGATTGGTTCGTGACAATCGCTGTAGACGGAGGTTCGTGACAAGCATCCAGGATTGAGCGAGGTTCATTTCATCTCCGGAATAGGTGGACTTAGCAAGGATTCATCGTAGTGTCGTGATAGAGTTTTTTCACGATTTAGTAAACTCTAAACCTTCATCTTGTTAATTAGTTGGGTAATTCATGTTAGATGATAATCTTGTGATGTTATGAATGGTTTATGATTGAGTTCTTATGGATAATTTGTTGACGAATTATTTATAGTTGATTGATATTATCGTAATTTGGGTGTTTGGAAGTTTTGGATGTTATTTGTTTAAACTATCTTATGCAATCATGATATATAGTTGTCTTGAGGTTGTGATAGTGAGTTTGTCAATGGTTGTTGATTAGAAATCACAAGTCTAGTGTCGGGAATCGTTTAGAACCATCGCTTGGAATCATCGGGCGTTTAATCCATACGTTGGGATTGACAACCCCAACTCGTGGACTAAGTGTTCGATGAAATGCCTAAGCGGTCGTGGAGACGATTCCAAGGCCCTAGACCCCCGTTTTATTAATTTTTTAAAAGTTGAATTACGTTATTAAACATTTTATTAACTTTAGTTAAGTTCTTGCATGGTGATTGACGCTCTCCTTGCATGAATAGTTTAAATTGCTCGTAGTATAAATTATCGTTTAGTTATTACAATTCTCAAAACCCTTTTGTCCGAGTGTTTAGTGTAGCATTTTGTTATTTTCTTGTTCGTATAAACAAACACGAAAACTACATCCAATTAGTCTTCCTCGAGAGACCGACCCGAGTTAACTTGTCAGTTTACAAATAACCCCGTTCTCTTACGGGCGAACTTAAACCCTTTCAAACGTAGACGCGCACTGTTTAATCGGAATTTAATTTTGAAAGGAACTGAAAAGTCCGGCTCAGAAGTACTGAAGGGAAATAATTCCCCTCAGTGATATTGAGAGAACTCAGTGCCCTCGATATTTTATCGAGGGGAATTCTGTCCCCTCGTATTTGGAAAATAAAAATATAATAACATTAAAATAAACCTTATAATGTCATTTTACATATTTAAAATGTAATTCAGTTTGTTTTAATATATAATTATCATCAAACATATTTTTATTCACATGTATCGTGTAATATTAATAGTATGTATGATAAGATCGATATTTTGTTATACTATATAGATTAATTGAACTATTTAATTGCATACGTAATTAATGAAGTCTCGTTGTTTTTTAAAGATACCACGTAGTTGATTTCCTTATTAGAATCACTCAAAATACTAATTGATCAGTAATTACATATTTTTTGATTCTTTTTTATTTATCAAAATATTATTATTAAGAATCATATTAAATATAAAAACAATTTTCAATTAGTTCTTCTGAATCATTCACCCTCTCATACATCATACTTGAATGGTTTAATCATCTTAAATTATACATAAAAGTCATTTTCTAGCATTAGCCTATATTTATAATAATTAAATTTACAAAACTAAGTAATATCCATATGTGGAACATGAAATAATAGAATTAAAATACTAAAGAGAAAAAAAAAATTCAATTATGCTAAAATAATAAATAACATCAATATTCAACAAATATTAAAATGAATTGTTGTTAAACTCATTCAAGTTATTCTCATATTAAAGTAGCGCGGAGAAAAAAAACACACCTAAAATACATTCAATGTCAAAACTAATAACAATGATTTAAAACCCATAATAACTATTTCCAAGGATAATCACATAAAATTACTTCTACATAACGTTAAAGTTATTTTATGGTTTAACTTAAAGATTATATTTTGTTAAATATTATTTAAACCCCATAACAATTATTCTTAAAAATAATCACATAAAACTACCTTTCCATACCAGTAAGTTATTTTATGGTTTTAACTGAAGATTTTCCTCTTCGAGATTGTTGAGGTAAGTTCATGTAGGTGATCCGCTAACATTACTAATTGTAAGGAGACAATATCCACATCGCCAAGTCCGTATCAAATGAACAATCAATTAATTATGTAGAAATATAAACAACATGATCAATTTTATAAAAAATAAATTCATACCTATTTATTATTTTTCATCATATATTGTAATTATCAATTAAATAAATATTAATTAAAAGACCAATTTATTTGCTCATTAGATAATATCTCTATTAATATAATGACACACCTATAAGAAAAGCGTGTATACAAAGTACTAAATTTTCATTGTTATTTGCGGCAATACATAACTTTTGGTCACTTTTATTTTTTTATAAAAAAATAGTTGAACATTAGAAATAAATTGATTACGGTAATATTTATTTACTTTATTTTTTTGATGCAGAGCTTTGAATTATAATTGACCAGAGATTATGTAGGAAATATTTTAATTTAATTCTGTTATAATTAATAGAGATTATTATATTTTTAGTGGGATATTTATCTATTTTAAATTGCTCAAGTTTTACCATTTAAATAAAAAATATGATTAATCTAATTGGATCTACCATATTCAAAATAATTAATTATTTATGAAGGTTATTTTATATTATTTAATTTTGAATAAATAATATTCGATGGAGGGTATAATTCGTAGTTTGCTATTTTTATGTTTAGGATGAATATATTGTATATAAGGATAATTTAAATTATTATTTTTTATTTAAAATATGATCAAACACACATACACTCAACCAAATAATTATTTTCGAAGGCTAAATCATATATTAGGTCACTTAATAGAAAGTAAATAATTATTTATGAAAGCTCTTAATAATAATTATTTATTTTAGTTATATTGAAATTTTGGGATATTACAACATTTTAAATTAAATATTATATAAAGTTTTTCGTACTGATCTTCTATTTTGAAATTATCTAATTATATTGTCATATGCAATATATGATTCAAAAACTAATTTTAGGACTTAATCCAAATCAATTAGAAACTAATATGAATCAATTTGGATATGTCAAGACTTTTATAAAAAAACTTGGTCAGGCGTTTAACATTAAGTACATTATTCATGAATAAATATAAATTAGAACATAGTTCTATAGATATTTCTTAGCAATGTAGAGAAAGTGTTTGCCAATAGTATATAAATATCATTGGAATTTTTTTGCTATATATATAAATGGTAACCATGCAATCAATAATGGTAATAATATTGAAAATATTTTTTTTTTATACTGCTCGCTTAGTATATAGTTATAGATATTTGTAGGATTTATTAATTATAATTTCATTTTATCATAATTTGATTTAAAATTTTACTTATTGTATATAAGAATATAAATGTATTGAAAATATTTATATGAAAGTCATAAATAAATTAATGCGATAGATAATAATAATAGGTATTAACTTTAATTTACAATATAAACTCTATAATTAATTAGATATGTATACATTTGGTAATGACTGTTTTAGTGGCAGTTTTAGTTGAATAATTATATATGTGAATTCATATACTATATATATAAGTCATATCTAAGATTTAAATATGATCCATATATATATATATATATATATATATATATATATATATATCTAAGATTTAATAAGTATGTTATTAATAACTTAAATATAGACATAAATACATAACTTATATATATATTTTTTAATTAATTAAAACTGACTACTATTTTTAGCATGTCGTTTTGGAGGGAAAGTTTTGAGAAATATTTTTAGAAATACTAACCTTTTTATATATATATAGATTTGACCAACTTGGGCTTGCATTAAATTTCATTTACACAATTCACTTAGCCAACTTGTCCCATCACAAAAAATAAGCTTGAGTCGAGTCTCCGAGACATGAATAGGCAATTGATTTCTACTCCCAACTCTTTTGCATTCTCATCCATCTTTTCCCTTGAAAATCCATCGATCTTTAGAACTACAAGCAGATAAAATATGAGATGTCAATTGGAAAAAAATCGACAAATTTAAATACGAACTACAATCAATGCAACGTAATAAGTGGTTAAAAAAAGCCTATCAATTTTTTTAACGTAAGGGAATACTGTGAAAAAAATATATAAAATTTATTATTTTAACTATATTAACTAACATTTCTTAAACTTGATAAAATAGAAAGTATGCTATCAGCTTGGGTTTTCTCTAAGGTCGGGTTGGATGACATACATCTTGGTTGATCAAACACCGAGTATATTGAAATATCAGATTAAACACATAACGGAATAGAAAATTCGAACAAAAAAAAAAACATATAGCAACCAGATTAAAACCTTGGGAGTTCCGAGAACACAATGGCGTATGTGATCACAAGCAGAGCTTGCTCCCGATAATGCGCTCAACATCTTTCAAGTTGTGTTATAGCTGCACCGTGTCAATGAACTCCGTCTTTAACCTAACGCATTTCACAAAATGATCACTTCACTAATAATAATAATAATAATAATAATAATAATAATAATAATAATAAGGTCGCATATTGGATTACAAATACTCCCTTAAAACGTTACAAACACAACCCTAAACTATATTTTTAATTTACAAATATACACTTCCACACGTGCAATGTGTAATAAAGAAACAGAAGAGCATATTTAATTTGAAAAGTAATCGGATTTTCGGGTAGAAAGATTAAACCTCAAGGTTAGTATTTTAATTGGGGTGTGGATATACGCACCTCGTATTTTTATTAGTTTAACCCATTAAAAAAATTCTCATTAAAATACAAAAACTACCCTTAAACTTTAAACACTCCTCCCTTCATCTTCTTCATCTCTCCTCCACAACCACCCTCTTCCGCCTTCACCGCCACCACGGCCGCCATCACCTTCATCGCTACTGAAGAAGGAAAAAAAAATAAAAAACAAAAAAAGGAAAAAAGATTCATTCGAAAATATATATTTTGAACATGCTTCATGGTGTTTGGACCAAAATTTCGAACGCCATGAACATGTTGTTGTCTGATTTTCCGAATGCGTTCAAAAATTTGGTCCGAACGCATTCAAAATCTGATCCGGACACAAGTTTTGACATTTTTTTTTCTTATTCTTATCGTGAAAGAAAAGCGCTTCGCCGACGATATCACGGCCTCCCTGCCACCACCGCCACCGCCATCTCCAACAAAGAAGAAGGGGAAAAACAAAGGAAAACATATGCGTGTTAGGAAATAAAATCCGAACTTGCTTCATGCCGTTCGGACCAGAATTTCGAACGCCATGGTCCGAACATATTTTGACATTTTTTCTCCTTCTTCATCGTGCAATGGTGACATAGTGGCGACTACGACGGAGGTGGCGGCGGCAAGGTGGTGTTGGTGATTATTGAAGAAAATGAAGTATATTTTTGATGTATGGTTTGAGGGATAATTTGGGGATTTTTATAAATTTATTTTTTAGTGGGGTGTATATATCTTCACCTTTTAATTATCCGTTTTTTGGAAATACGTGTTGGAATAGTTACAATAATTCGAGCACAAAACTGGAAAAAGAAATCGAAAAACAGAAAACAAATAAAGTCGAGTCGAGTAAGCACTCTGTCCGCAAGACGAAATAGCCCCGGTAGTGCCCTTCGGTTTTGGCTATTCGTCTCCAAAGATGAAACGACTTCGTCTCTGGTATTACAGCACCGTAAATACCAGAGTTCCGGCGAACTGGATAGAAAATGGTGTGAGTTACGTAAGAAATAAAAATTAGCCCCGGTAGTGCCCTTCGGTTTTAGCTATTCGTCTCCAAAGATGAAACGACTTCGTCTCTGGTATTACAGCACCGTAAATACCAGAGCTCCGGCGAACTGGTTGAATATGAACTGAGTTACGTATGAAAAAGAAATGCAGAAAATTAAATGGATGCAGAGTGCAGAATATGTTGTTCTCAGGTGATTTAGGGTTTCGTCAGATGTTCATRCGTAAGGAAARGTTYAGATGCAAGAACCACTTCCTTTTATAGGGTACAAATTCAGGTGTTACAACCTGAATTAAGACGTCTTTAAATGAGACAGTCAAACGGTCAGCAGCAACAGCATGAACCTGGACAGGTTCAGTGTGAAGGTTCAAATGCGTATGTCAAGAGAGTGCATGCGCATGCCAGGAGTGTGTTGGCGTGTGTCTGGAGCATGCTGGCGTGTGTCCGGAGCGTGATCGATCAAAAACTCAATTGGGCTGACCCAGACCACCTCAATCGGACCAATTGCCCAAGACCCAAGTCCCAAGTCCCAAGTCCCAGGCCCAGGGCCGGGTCCGGGTCCGGGTCCGGGATCGGGCTCTGGCTCGGGCTCGGATCCGCTCGGCTCCGCCATCGGCTTCGCCGAAGGCGGACTGGCGAACCCAAGTCCAAGAGCCCGCGTGAGCTTCGTTTACACAAAGTCCACACAACCCACTGGGCCCACTTGATGTCCAATCAATAGAAGTTAAACACTTTTAAACTCCCTTCCACAATGGATAACTATCAATGTGGGATAAACTTTATTACACACTTTAATACACATAAGCAACCGTTCAACTTCAAAGCATTATTTCTCACTCACCAATAAATGGATTTGAGAAATTCAAAATGCTATAATTATCTACACGACACGTAGATTAATAATATACAATTCGTTACAACGAATTTTCCGCTGCACCATTAAATTGAATAAATCCAATTTAATAACAATCCCCCACATGAGTGAGAAAACCCAAAAACAAAATGCATGTATGCAAATACGTAACTCAGTCCTTAAGAGACAATAGAGAATAGGGATAGGTGGCTTGTGGCCTTGAACCCTCCTTAGTTAATACTACCGAGCATACCGGCGGATTAGTGAACACAATTCTTGAACTATTCCCCTTTGTGTATACTAAAACAATAGTACCAACCCACTAAGGTCTCAATATTCTTCCGTTCTCACGTTTGTGTCCGTTTCTGCCATGGACAACTTCTTTGGATTCATAAGCTTCAGTAGAAGCGGCCCTCACTTCTCGCTTACATAGGTGATTCTTTAATTCAGCATTCTGTCATACTCAAGTCAAAGAC
>BMAC01000235.1:1237372-1317234 GCA_014905375.1 Phtheirospermum japonicum
GTAGACATGCCAATTGTCGAGGTGTTCGTGACTGCAGGGGCAGTGGTCGTCGCCGAAATAGTGGAGGTGATGGCCGGAATAGCGTCGCTCGTCGGAGTGCTTGAGGTTGACATCCTTTTCCAGTTAGGGATTACAAATAATAAAATTACAAAAAATATTTCGTCTTGCGATTGTTGGAATAGTTACAATAATTCGAGCACAAAACTGGAAAAAGAAATCGAAAAACAGAAAACAAATAAAGTCGAGTCGAGTAAGCACTCTGTCCGCAAGACGAAATAGCCCCGGTAGTGCCCTTCGGTTTTGGCTATTCGTCTCCAAAGATGAAACGACTTCGTCTCTGGTATTACAGCACCGTAAATACCAGAGCTCCGGCGAACTGGTTGAATATGAACTGAGTTACGTATGAAAAAGAAATGCAGAAAATTAAATGGATGCAGAGTGCAGAATATGTTGTTCTCAGGTGATTTAGGGTTTCGTCAGATGTTCATGCGTAAGGAAAGGTTTAGATGCAAGAACCACTTCCTTTTATAGGGTACAAATTCAGGTGTTACAACCTGAATTAAGACGTCTTTAAATGAGACAGTCAAACGGTCAGCAGCAACAGCATGAACCTGGACAGGTTCAGTGTGAAGGTTCAAATGCGTATGTCAAGAGAGTGCATGCGCRTGCCAGGAGTGTGTTGGCGTGTGTCTGGAGCATGCTGGCGTGTGTCCGGAGCGTGATCGATCAAAAACTCAATTGGGCTGACCCAGACCACCTCAATCGGACCAATTGCCCAAGACCCAAGTCCCAAGTCCCAAGTCCCAGGCCCAGGGCCGGGTCCGGGTCCGGGTCCGGGATCGGGCTCTGGCTCGGGCTCGGATCCGCTCGGCTCCGCCATCGGCTTCGCCGAAGGCGGACTGGCGAACCCAAGTCCAAGAGCCCGCGTGAGCTTCGTTTACACAAAGTCCACACAACCCACTGGGCCCACTTGATGTCCAATCAATAGATGTTAAACACTTTTAAACTCCCTTCCACAATGGATAACTATCAATGTGGGATAAACTTTATTACACACTTTAATACACATAAGCAACCGTTCAACTTCAAAGTATTATTTCTCACTCACCAATAAATGGATTTGAGAAATTCAAAATGCTATAATTATCTACACGACACGTAGATTAATAATATACAACTCGTTACAACGAATTTCTGCTGCACCATTAAATTGAATAAATCCAATTTAATAACAATACGAGGTATGTACCTACCAATCATCGTCATCAACGAGTTGTATTGCAGGCTTCTCTCCGGTGCTGGTGTATTTAGTAGCGTGATTTGCATCTGGATATTGAGTAGAAGAATGATTTCCCCATATGATCACATTCTTGACGTCACTAACGTGTAGGTTTAGCCATTTAGAAATCTGGGCTAGAGCCCTATTATGATCGAGCCTTGTTAGGCAAGTGATGTTTTTCTCAAGGATTGAAGGAGCAAATTCTCTTAAAATGAGTGCATTTGTGTTGGCTGGATTAGCTACCACCAAAACCTGCATCATCATCAATAGTCAAATAATTAAAATTTTGGTTTTTAATTAGAGTATATTTTCCACAGCTTGATTTAGGGGTAGTTACAAAATGGACCCTTTGAAGTTTGACCTAACTTTTAAAATTACAAAATATACCTTCGCTGTTAATATTAAGGGCTGAGTTATTTTACAAAGACTGTAGCTTGGTTTATCAACCATTTACGGTGTGCCAAAAATTGATGTAAATGCAACAGTCGATTTTTTTACAATGTTCATTTAATAACCGTTGTTAATCGCTGGGAGTAAAAATCATATTTGGTAGTAAGATCATATACTATTCATTGTATATTTTTTCTATCATTTCTTTTGTATACTTAATCAAATATTTTTATCCCATCTACGATTTATCACACCCCGTGCATGGCATGGGAAAATTACTAGTATTAGACGATAGCGCGTGATCAAAATTCTATAACGGCACGACGGACCTCCTCTCCATGGCGAAAAAGATCAGCAACGACATTTCACGGCTTAAAGAACCATCGTGCCGTTATCATTGTAGAAATGGTAGATTAGGGCGGAGAAAGGGGGGAAGATTAGAAATAAGTAGTGAAGTTACCAAAAATACCCTTAACAAACCGGATTTGGTATCCAAAACCACCAAAATTCTGATTTCAGGGGGTAAGTTGCAAAAAACACATAGTTCAGATGGTGGTTTGTCCCAAAAAAAAGTTCGTATGGTAAACTGTGAAAATTGAAATAGTCTGGGGGGCAAAAAGTCTTTTTCCCTATAAATTAAGAAGGTACGGTATTTAATTGTATTGATGTGAAAGTTAACCTGTTGAGTTCGTAGATTTATTATACACAAATCTTCATTTTCAACATTTGGTAGAAGTGTTTGGTGTAGGCTGGACATCTATTAAAACGTGTACAAACATTCACTACGGTCATACAAATATATTCAATCACTATCTCATTCAAAAAAATCCACCTCCTTAAAAAAACCACTATTCTTTATTCAAACGAAATGAAAGGAATGAAATGATATCTAATCACACCCTTACTACTCAATAAATTGGAAAAAAGGAAGCCAGGAAAAGTCGAGCTCTCAACTATCTTAAGGACATGTTTGCCCTAGGGTTGAGATTAACAAATTGATATTGCGAATACCGGATACCCGATTATTTTAAGAATTACATACCCAACCAAAATCTTCTTATACCTAATATCTATTTTATTCTATCATATTAACACATAATTAAATTACTAAATACAATATTATAATACAATATCATTTACTTTTCATACATGATTTATAGTCAAATAAAATACAACAATATATTATCATCCAATTTAATATTATATGAAACTTCTACGGTGCCGTAAGAGTATCATTTTTCACTTAATCACAACCATTGAATCACAAGTTAGTTACAAATATTAATAAATGGATGGATGTAAATGTAGGGAAGTGAGGGGCATGGTGCATTTACGACACCATAATCATTCCTATATTATAATATAAGATCAATTATTTGTCACACAGTTTAAAATCAAATCAAATATAACTATATATCATTATCTCATTTTGTTGGAAATTTATTCTTGGCAATAATTCCTATTTTAGTTGTTTGCCTTTCTTGGGCACAAAATAAATTAGGACTCTTGATTTTGTTTCCTAGTTTATGTATAGGACTTTATTTAGTTTCCTAAATTGTGTTTATGATTTGTTTTATTTGTTTACCAAGTTTAGGATTCTAGAATTATCTATTTAAGACAAGAGAATTCTCAAGCTTGGATATACTTTTAGAGACGCACGAAATTAAGAAGACGCAGGCGACGCACGGCAAGGAAGAACACAAGCGAGATAATTACTTGGAGCCAATGTCCGAGATCAACGGAGAAGATCTTTTTATCTAGGCGACAAGTATTTAGTATCATATGTTTGATACTTTAGTTTTCATATATTACTTGTTATCTTTTTGTATTGATCGTGAACAAAGAAAGTAATATAGTTTTCGGGTTTGTACACCCAAGTTCACAAGTACTTTTACTTGTGAACTGAATTTAAATTGATGTGTTCTTAAATTTAAATTTTCACTGCATATTTTTGGTTAAACTCTGGTTGATGTTGGTTTAAGTGTTGGTTAACATTAAAAACAAAATCATATACTAATACTTATTTTCAAAACTATAAACCTACAAATTAACAATTGGCATCTAGAGCGGGTTACTTAACTTACTAAGTACTGATCCTTATTTGTTCGGGTGCTATGGATGTTCAAGGCAACCCAAGGCCTCCGATCCTCAATGGGGAGAACTACTTTCTCTGGAAACAAATGATGCGGTAGCATATAATGAACATCGACGAATGTGTAAGGAGGACCGTTTTGGTTGGATGGGAAAAGCCATGTGTCACTGATGGTGAAGGTGATACAATCGATAAGAAAGAAATAGATTGGACTCCTGATGAAGTAGCTGCTGCAAATTGGAATTCCAAATGCATCAACACCCTGTGTGGGTATGTCGATTCAAGCTACTACAGAGTTACAAAGAACTGTGAATTAGCAAAGGATGCATGGGATGGACTTCAAAGGGTGTGTGAAGGGACCCAGAGCATGAAGAGATCAAGACTGAGAATGTTGACATCTACCTTCGAGGGAATGAGGATGGATGAAAAGGAGTCCATCATGGACTACGCTATGAGACTCTCAGATATTGCAAACGAGTGTGCATGGCTTGGTGAAGCAGTAACAAACTCACGTCTTGTGGGAAAATTACTGAGATCCATTACAAAGAAATTTAGCATTAAGGTGGTTTCAATAGAAGAATCCAAGGACACTGATGACATAGAGTTCAACGCTTTAGTTGGCTCTCTCAAGACATTTGAGATGGAACACCTTGGTTCCAACTCAAAAGAGAATAATGTTGCTCTTTCCTCCGATGTTAACTCCGACAACGATGAAGATGATGAGGATTTTGATTTGAAAGGGGTTCTGAAAAAGATGGAATCCACCACTCTTGAGGAAGAAGTATCCTATGTGACCCAACGTTTTAACAACTTCTTGAAGAATAAGAACAACATTGGAGGATCAAGTACAAAGACCAAACAACAGGTGCCTACACCAAAGTTCTCTGGGCGCACTCTCTCCAGATCCCAGTCTTCGCCTTCAGTATCCAGTGCATCCAGCTCCCTAAAACCACTCAGTGAAGTACAATGCCATGAATGTAAGGGTTGGGGGCACTACAAAAATGAGTGTGCTAACACTCTCAGGAAAAAGAGCATGGTTGCTACAGACTACACTGAGGATGTCAACGATTCCGACTCTCCTGAACCTGTTCCATCCCTGTTTACTAATATTGTGTGGGACGAATACATCCATGTTGGTAACATCGAAACCAACATCGTGTGCCTGAATGCAGAGGCTAATGATTATCTTGAAGAGTAGCTGAGTATTGAACATAAGCAACTGTTTGTCAGTTGGGGAAAACAGGTACTTAGGGTCAAGGATCTTATAAAAGAGGTGGACAAGCTAACCAAGGAAAAGAATGACCAACTTGATATAATTGTCCGATTGGAGTCGTCACTCACAAAAAAGGATGTCGAGCTAGAACTAGTGAAAACTGAGCTGAAGAAGGTTCAAGGAACTACCACGAATCTCAACAAAGGCAAGGCAAAGCTCGACGAAATCTTGGAGATGAGTTTCCTAGAAACCTCAAAGCATGGAATTGGCTACAAACTGAATCAGCCAACACAAGCATCAAACCAAGAACAGAAATCGACCAAACGTCTCAAGAAGAGAAGAAGACAGTTTGTGTGTCATCATTGTGGTGAACCAGGTCACATTAGACCTTTCTGCTAGAAGATGGTTGGCGAACGAAGATATTATCAGAGAACCAGGGTGTCTACTGAATCCAATGTTGGGTTCCTTAAAACCAACACCAAGACCAACACCAACACCAAGTTCAAATAGGTTTGGGTCAAGAAAAATAATATCAAGTGCAATATGATATATACCTCCCTGAAATCCCACGTCCCTGGATCCTGGTACTTCGATAGTGGATGCTCCAAGCTCATGACAGGATCAGAAGACCTACTTTCCAATATTTTCAGATTTCAAGGTGTAAAAGCTAGAAAACGTATTGTTGGTAGAAGGACTTACTGCAAACTTGATAAGCATAAGTCAACTCTGCGATGGCGGTTTTAGTGTCAAGTTCAATCGTGAAAATGTGAAGTCTATGAGGAGAATGAAGCTTGCATCCTCACTGATTAAAGGACATCAGATATTTGCTATCAAATCAATAGCGATGCTCTTTGCAAATTATCTCAATTGAGTGATGCTGAAGTGTGGCATCAAAAACTCGGACATGTCAATTACAAGATGATGGACAAGTTAGCCAAAGAGGAAGCTGTGAATAGGCTTCCTAAGCTCAACACCAAGATCATCCCTGTTTGCGAAGCGTGCCAAAAAGGAAAGCAGGTCAGGGTGACACATCCAATAGTACGGAATCTCACCACCTCATGTTGTTTCGAACTCCTTCACATGGACCTTATGGGACCACTTGAAGTTGAGAGCCTTGGTGGTAAAAGGTATGTACTAGTCATTGTTGATGATTTTTCCCGTTTACTTTGGTAGAATTTTTAAAAGAAAAATCTGAGACTTTTGAAGCATTTAAAAAGCTTGCAAAGAGGTTGTGTGTGAGATTTGGTGTGAATATTGGTAGGATTAGAACTGACCATGGAAAAGAATGTGAGAATGCATCTTTTTCAAAATACTTTTCAACTGAAGGTATAAGTCAGGAGTTTTCATCACCAATCACTCCCCAATAAAATGACATAACTGAACGTAAAAATAGATCTCTTGCTGAGATGACTAGAACTATGCTCATTTCTAATGGCATTACAAAACGTTTTTGGGCTAAAGCTATGAATACTGCATGTCATATAATAAATAGGGTATATTTTAGACCAGGGTCATGTGTCACACCCTATGAATTATTGTTGGGTAAAAAATCGAACTTGAGCTACTTTCATATTTTTGGATGTATTTGCTACGTGCTCAATGATCGAAATCATCTTACTAAACTTGACTCAAAAAGTGACAAATGCTTTTTCATGGGATACTCCCAAAATAGTCATGCATATAGGTTGTTTAATCTTAGGACACGTAGTATGTTTGGGTCAGTTAATGTCAAGTTCGACGATTTGATGAGTGGAGTTAAACCTACCGAGGATAATGATTTGGTCTATGATCAAAATCCTCAAGATAATGTCACGGTTACTGTAGATGATAGTGCAGGTATTGAGAACAAAAACGTGGGTGCTAAAACCAGAGAACCTAGTGATATTGGTATCGGTGTTGGTTCTGGGAACACAACATCAAACTCAACATCAACTCAAGCTGCCGCATAATCAGATTCTGAACCAGAAGAGGATGATCCAGCTGACCCCATTGACTTACATCAGAGGGATATACCATCCAGAGTTCAGAGGAACCATCCCACGGGATAAATCATCAGAGACTTAGATGAAAGGAGTACAAGAAAGTGCCAGATAAATTTCAAAGAAATGGTTAGGTATGTCTATTTGTATACTAACTGTTCTAAAATATGAGAGTCTTTGTACCTTTCCATAACAGAGCCCAAGCATGTGGAAGATGCTCTCAAGGATGAATTCTGGATAAAGGGAATGCAAGAGGAGTTGGATCGATTTGCTAAGAACGATGTTTGAGATTTAGTCCCTCGTTCAGAAAACTTTCATGTGACAGGAACAAAGTGGATCTTCAAGAACAAAATAGATGAGGCAGGCAACATTGTGAGGAACAAAGCTCGATTGGTTGCACAAGGGTATACTCAAATTGAAGGCATCGACTTTGATGAGACATTTGCCCTGTTGCTCGCATTGAGTTGGTAAGACTTTTACTTGCTGTTGCTTGTCATATGGAAATATCTCTGCATCAAATGGACATAAAGAGTGCTTTTCTAAATGGAGTTTTAAGTGAAGAAGTGTATGTTGAGCAACCTAAAGGATTTATAGATCCCCAAAAACCAAAATTTGTTTTAAAACTAAAAAAAGCTTTATATGGTTTAAAACAAGCTCTTAGAGCTTGGTATGAGAGGTTGACTCAACACTTGCTCTTTTTAAATTTTAGATGAGGAGAAGTTGACAAAACCTTGTTTCTCCTTAGATCAAATAAGCACATCTTGATTGTTCAGATTTATGTAGATGATATTATTTTTAGATCTACTAACGAGCAGATGGTAAAGGAGTTTATAACTCGAATGTCTGACACATTTGAGATGAGCATGGAAGGTAATCTCTCTTACTTTCTTGGTCTTCAAATCAAACAGTTAGATGATGGTATTTTCCTTTCTCAGTCCAAGTATGCTAAGAATTTAGTTAAGAAATTTGGGTTGGAAAGTGAAACGCATAAGAAAACACCACTAGGCAAAATTGTGAATCTGTCAAGAGATGATGTTGGTAATGGTGTTGATAACACCATGTATAGAAGCATGATAAGGAGTCTTTTGTGTTTGACAGAAAGTAGGCTAGATATTATGTATAGCGTGTGTCTGTGTGCTAGATATCAATCTAATCCAAAAGAGTCACACCTAAAAGATGTTAAAAGAATCATAAGATATATTGCTGGTACAACTGAACTAGGTGTTTGGTATTCTAAAGAAACTGGTACTGAACTTGTGGGGTATACTGATTCGGAATAGGTTGGGGATGTTGTGGATAGAAAGAGTACTACAGGGGAGTGTTTTTTCCTGGGTAATAATCTAATATCTTGGTATAGCAAAAAACAAAACCGTATTTCTCTTTCTACAGCTGAAGCCGAGTATATTGCAGCTGGAAGTGCTTGTACACAATTGTTGTGGATGAACCAAATGATTGAGGACTACAGTCTATACAGTAGAATATTGACGGTGCTTTGTGATAGTTCCAGTGCCATTGATATCTCGAAAAATCCAGTCCAGCACTCTCGTATAAAACTCATTGACATAAGGTACCACTTTATTCGATACTTGGTTAAGAGGAAGATAGTTAGCCTTGAACATATAGGAACAGACAATCAGCTTGCTGATATCTTCACAAAGGCATTAGATTTAGAGACCTTCTCTCGTTTGAGAAGAGATCTCGATATGTACATTGTTTAAGTCAATGTTGGTTTTGATGTTGTGACACCCCAAACTGACATCAGTCACAACATCTGTATACTTTTGCATGCATTTCTACTTTTCTTCTCATACATAATCTAAATGCATTGAGTCTGGTTGAAAGTGCAATAAGTTCCTGTGTTGTAATAAATGTGATGACAAAAAGACTAACCTCTTCAATTAGGTGATTGTGGAACTTGCCCGCAGAAACTGACTTTCTCCCAGGTCCAAAAATAAGAGGTGTTAACAGCAATTGCTGAATATAAGCTATTTCTCTTCAAGTCTCTAAAAGAATGAAGAAAATCTGTATACAAATTGATCCAATCTTTAAATTTCACCTCCTTGAGTGATTTTGACGTAGTTACTAACTTGGGTTAAGGGGTATGTTTCCATTGATTTCACCTGAAGCAATGTTGGTTATAATGTCATCAGTCATGACAAGCAACACGGATCAAGTCACTAAAACCATAATGTGAGTTTCTTATATAACCTTTTTAGGTCATGAATTTTAGGCATCCCGTAGGACATTCATACTTTGAGAAGATGCCTTCTTGCTGTGAACTTTGTTGCTTGTGTTCGTATCTATCTTGACGTCTCTTAATTATGTTTTGAATCTTGCTAACCAAGTGTTTCGGTGGAGTTGTAATCGAGCGGTTGGTCAGGTAATAAAGAGATAAATTTGGAGAGTGAAATTTCATCTTGCAAAAGATTAATTCTACTATGGTGATGGTTTATTTAATTCAACTTTATTTTACGGTTGATTTTGTAGTAGAGTTTTGCAATTTTAATTTTAAAATTTATGAGATAATGGTTAAGTGGATTGAGATCATGTATCCTACATTAAGGGGGAGTGGTGTTTGTTTTATGAAGGAAAGAAAATCAGCCTTAGGCCTAAAATCCGCTGGTAGGTAAATAAGGATTATTTCCTTCTATTTTTTTCTTTTCTCTCTCCTTGGCAACGGTCACTTTTGGGTTGCTTAAATATCTGATTTTCTTACCGTTCGCCCCACTTTTCCATAAACCCTCTTAAATTAAACTCTCCATCTCTCACATACTTCTCCGACTGTTTCGATATTACTGTTGCTTTTGTGTTTTATTGAAATTCTCAGGATGTCGAACCCTTCTTCTCCGTCAAAGATTCCTGAGTTACCGGCAGGCGGGCGCCGTTCTGGCGAACAGGTCCCTGTGAATTTCCCAAAGATTGGTGGGATGGACATTCGCGGCGAAGTAGGTGGTGGTTCTCCTACAAACCCACCACCGATTACAACATCTCTGATTCCCTCGCCGCTGCACGAGTCTCAAGATGTTGTGCCTATTCCTGCGCCGCTCGATGCCGTTCCAAAAGCACAGGTGTTTCCAGGGCAGCCCAAAACTGAGATAGATATTGACAATCCACCTAATTTGTTGTTTGTCACCGACACATGTGGACCGGTTGGGAAACTTACCCTAAAGAGATCCCAAAGGTTGCGCAATATTCCTCCCGGTGTAGTGCCGCCGGCCATTCCAAAAAGCCAAGCAGGCCGAAGGCGCAATGTGCCGATTGAGCACATGAACCTTGCTGAGGACGTCACCGTGATGACGGACCCTGATGATGACGAGTATGTTCCAATTGCTCCGGTTGTGGCGCCAGTGCCCCCTCCTGCTCCAAGCCTGACAGAGAAGAAGACACCTCGCCGAAAGCAAACTGTGAAGCTGGCTAACAAGAAAAATCCTCCGACATCCAACAAGGTTTCCCCAAGTTCTACTGAAACCAAGTATTCGTCTCCTCCTTATACTATTTTGGATTTCTTCTCTGGAGAGGTGACAAGTTCCTCCAGATTGGTTGCTGATGATCCTCCTCCATCTCCTGTTCGTGAAACTCAACCCGAGTTTGATCCTGATCTATTCGAGTACTCCCCTGATTCCTCTTATGATGTGCCTCTTTGTGTTATCTTGTCTTCTTACAAGGAAGAAAATACGAAGACCAAGGCAGCAAAGAAGGGCAATGTTGGTTCTCGTGTTGATTCCCCCATACCAACATTACCTCAAACCGAGTCTGCTTCGTCCTCTAGTTCTGCCTTTGCTGATACTGCTTCTCCTGATCACGACTCGATCCCATCTAATACCTCTGCTCACTCCCATTCCTCCACTGGCACTCCCTCTCGGACCATTGAACTTGAATACATGAAGCCTTTTTCCGAGAGGTTTCTGACTGCAGATGCCGAGGAGTTGTTTTCCAAGTACCAAACCCGGCATTTGCTTGCTGAGCGCCGAGTTCCTGTTGAGGTGTTTGAGAAGCAAAATCTAATTGCTTTCTTTCAGCATAAAGGTATGTACTCCACTGTCTCCACGGCTATGCCTTTTGTCCGCGATATAGTCCTGGAGTTTTATGCGAATTTGGTGCCTTTCATTGTTGATCTTAAGTATGTGAATTATGGAAAAGTTTTTGTGCGTGGAAGGGTTTTTAGTTTTACTCCTGATTTAATTGATGATCTGTTTGGGACTGAACCATATCGGGGTGATTCCACTGTGGATGACATGAATGAGGTCATCTCGTTCTTGTCTGGGGGTATGGTGAATGCATGGTTTGAGCAGTTGCCGAGCAACCGTCTTTCTTCTCTTTACTTTGTTCTATACAAGGTGGCCATTTGTAACTGGGTTCCCTCTAAGAACACTACGTGTATTACGCGGCCTCAGGCCCAGTTCTTGTACAAGCTTAGGAGAGGGGTTAAGTTTAGTTTTAGGCAGCATGTGTTCGACACAATTACTTAGTTTGCCACTACCAAGTCTGCGTCCTCATTGTGTTTTCCTTCCCTGATCTTTAGCGTGCTTGAGAATCAAGGCTTAACGCGTACTCCGGCCGACGTGCTTACTGGTGAGGTTGAATGGTTCGCTTTACGGGGCCAACATATATCTGGTGCAAGGTTTATTGATCTCCCTTGGCAGACGCCCTTTCAGGAAGGTGTTGCTAGTAGTGTTGGGTCCGGTATTCCCAACATTGGTGCCATCATGGTCAACCTTTCTGCTCAGGTTCTTTGTGCGCATGTTGCTTGGATTGACACCCAAATTACCCAGCTGCAGGCACTTCGGGGTTACTTCATGGAGGCCCTTTTGCCTTCAGGCCAAAAAGGGGGAGATGATGATGATGGCGACGCTGATAAGGATGAGGCTGAGGATGATGCTGCTGCTACAGCCGCGACTTTGGCAGGTCTTGCTCGTGCAAAACAGAGGAAGAAGATCTGTTCCCGCAATAAGGCCTTGTGGAAAATGAAAAAACTGTTGAAGAAGAGAAAGGATTGGGGTGAAGGAACTTCGACATCCCCTCGTCGTTCGAAGAGGGTGCGAAGTCAATTAGTTCCTTGTTTTCTATTTTGAATAAACAATGTTGGTATTTATGTTTGTTTTAATGTTGGGAACATTGGTTGTTTTATTTAGGGGGAATTTTCCAATTTAGGGGGAGTCTTAGTGCTTTTGTTTGAACTTATTTTGCGTCGTAGTATTTTGTCCAAAAAGGCAAAAGGGAGAGATTGTTGGGAATTTATTCTTAGCAATAATTCCTATTTTAGTTTTTTGCCCTTTTGGGGTACAAAATAAATTAGGACTCTTGATTTTGTTTCCTAGTTTATGTATAGGACTTTATTTAGTTTCCTAAATTGTATTTAGGATTTGTTTTACTTGTTTACCAAGTTTAGGATTTTAGAATTGTGTATTTAAAACAAGAGAATTCTCAAGCTTGGATATACTTTTAGAGACGCACGAAATTAAGAAGACGCAGGCGAAGCACGACAAGGAAAAACACAAGCGAAATAATTACTTGGAGCCACTGGCTGAGATCAAAAAATTTTTCGAAGTTGCGTGACCAACGGAGAAGATCTTTTCATTTAAGCGACAAGTATTTAGTATCATATGTTTGATACTTTAGTTTTCATATATTACTTGTTATCTTTTTGTATTTATCGTGAATAAAGAAATTAATATAGTTTTCGGGTTTGTACACCCAGTTCACAAGTACTTTTACTTGTGAACTAAATTTAAATTGTTGTGTTCTTAAGTTTAAATTTTCGATGCATAGTTTTAGTTAAACTCTGGTTGATATTTGTTTCAGTGTTGGTTAACATTAAAAACAATATCATATACTGATATTTATTTTAAAAACCATAAACTTACAAATTCATAAATTTTAAATATGATTTCACATCCATGATATTTCTCTAACATTTCTTAATACAAAAGTTTAGAATTTTAACGTATAACAGCCAGTATTCTTAATACAAAGCTGTAGAATCTTAACAAATGCGAATACAAACGATCATTACACAAGAGTAAAGGCAGCACAATATTCCAACTGCTCCGCCACCTTTTATATATAGAAATTATGGGGGTATATCTGCACTCCATGTACGTCTGCAGGGCAACATTCACAAGTTACAAAAGTGCATTGAGAAATGTGCAATAAGAAAGGAAATGGCGAAAAGATTGTCATCATTTCATAACCAGGTAGAAAAAGGTTTTGAAGAAACTATTCTTACTCAAGAAAAATTAAAGACACCCCAACAACTTAACATAGAAAATTAATTGAATTTACTAACTACCCCCAAATCCTTCCAACCATACCTTATGAGATTCAAAAAAGAAAAAAAGAAAGAGGCTGGGTTTTTTTGTTCTACAACCAATAGCATGGTTCGAAAAAATCAAAGGTGTTTAGTTAAGAAAGCAAAGCATTGTTTTAAAATTAGAATATGAATATGTCAGGAAAAACAAAACATTGGTTCGGTACAAAAATTTGAACAGTCCAGAATCCAGATATATCGAACAATATTGTGTGAATAAGACAAAAAGTACGGAGTTTTGTTCTTTTGTAAAGGTGTTTTAAAGGGTTTTGCAAAAGGGCATTTTGTATCAAGAAAAGAGGCCTTCTGTTTTCTTGCTTTTGCTTTTAGTTCAAGGGTTTCCAAACAACCAGAAAAAGCACGACGGAAAAAACCAGAGTTTGGAGCCAATGCCGCCCCGAAATTGAAGAGGCCGCCGAGATGAAGAACAACCGGCGCCGGGATCGCCCATTCCCATTCTCCCTAATTTGCCTGACCTAGGTATTGCTTCTTTCTACCTTCTTTTTATCCAAAGCCCTTGACCAAATAAATATAATTTATTGAGCATAGGCCTTAATCATAGTGGGTACATGACATACTTGAAATTTTGTTGATCTTATAATCATACTTGACATTCCATTTTTGTCTTTTGTTATTGGGAAATGTATATTAAACCCAAATTAAAATGAACCTTGAGATTTGCCCAAATTATAAATAAAAAATTATAAGTATAAACCTATAAATCACCCATGAGGTTACAATCATCTTTCATTTTGCATAGAATATACCTTAACTTTTTAATATAATATTACAAAAATAACTTCAATTTTTCATTCACATTTTTACATTTACATCCCTTTACTTGTTTTGTAAATATTATAAATAACTTGATAAAGAAATTGAGCCTATTTTGCTTAAAAGTTGAATAGTAGCAAACTATTAAGTCAGGAAGTTTATAAGGAAAGTCCTTGATTTTTCCCGAAACTATCATGTATGTCTCCAACTTTAAATTAATCAATTAATTGGTATATTAGTGTTATCAACTTCTCTTACAATTATACACCTTTGTTTTCTAATATTACAAATAATCTCAATTCTCGTTTTCATATATACATTTATATCCTATTCTTTTTCTTCTAAATATTGTAAATGGCTAGATAAAAAATTGGGCTTGTTTTGCTTAAAAGTTGGATATTCAATTAAACCTCAACAAACTAATACTTAATTAATTAATAATATCACTTAAATAATATTTATTTTATCAGTCCCGACTTTAGATCAACTTGACAAATTATAATTCGCTAATTAAATTTATAAGATAATACAAATATAAAATGAAATCATGGGTCAAGGATATATAAATTAATATACACTCTCCATCCCACAAATGACTCAAATTGCTTTTTGATTCATATTGAATTTGATGTCCTTTCAATTTCATCTCTAACTTTTCTCATCACTGTAAGAATTCTCGGTATGATTTTCTCATAGCACGACTAAAAATTATTCAATAAAATCATTGTTCGTTTTGGAATTTCTTTTCGAAAAGAAGGGTTATTTATTAGAACTACCATCTCCAAGTTAATTCATTATTTTTCACTCTTATTAAAATTTGCAAATCCCTTACCGTCTTCATTATCTAACGATGAATCTACACCCATGGACCGATTTATGATGACGAAAGCAATCTTACATGTATGTTTAAACAATAATATACACGTAAAGAAAATAAATAATATTTTGATAAATTAATATAAGTGAATTGAGAAATTATATATATGAAGCATTTTTCCTTAATTAAGAATTTGTGCAGGAACGCGTGTGTCCTACCTCAGAGTTCCGTCGGACAATGATACCGATGACTACTCTCAAAAATGGGGGGACAAATACGAATTACTCATCATGAAGAAATTCAGGAAAATTGTAGGGACACAATTTTATAATGACCGGGAGGACATTATGATACTACCGGGAGGAGAGGGAAATGAGGTATACAATCTGGTGCTGTATACAGAGGATGATAGGCTCTGGGTGGTATTGCGTTTCAGAGTGAGTGATATGTATCTGGTTGGGTTCATTAATCCCCAGGGGTCTTTTGAGTTTTCAGATGTGAATTATGGGGGCCACAAATTAAGGTTTACTAGCGATTACCGCACCCTAATACGCACTTCAAAGTCCTCTATCTTTAGGATACAGATGGGGAGGTTTAGACTCGAGACGTTGATAAATGATCTACGACAAGTTACCGTGAGGGGAACCATAAGTGACGAGAAAAAGGCTTCGGCTCTTTTGGTGGCCACCGTAATGTTCTCAGAGGCGGCTCGCTTTGAATGCATAATGGAACACTTCAAGAACGATCCCAGTGGTTACATTAACATGCTAAAGAGCATGATTTCTACATTGGAAATTGGTCAAAGCTGTCCAAGGTGCTCATTGCGGCACATTATCATCCCGAAATGATTGGTGTAATTAACGATGCCATAGCAAGGGGCCTACATGGCCTGGGCATAGACAACCACGGTCTTCCTCTACCCGGCAGTGCCCGGACAGCACAAAACATCGAAGATCTGCAGTCGTTCATTCGTGTCTTGTCAAGGCAGAGTAAGTCGTATTTAAATTTTATTTGTACTCCCACTCCAATTTGCTTTCTGACATAACTTCTAATGCATTTGTTGCAGCGGTGGAGGACTACGTTCGTCTGTTTGGACCTCACTAGTAATACGGATGACTTAGCCATCGGCACCCTTTGCTGCATTAAAACATGTGGATAAAGCATCAAAGACTCCTATCTTATTCATATTTATTAATCTTAAGATTACTGGTTACTTCAATTAATGGAATATTATTCCAAGTCTTTCTACTAGTTTGTTTTTTCGAGAAAATTTGCACTAGCTTGATAAAATGATGATTGAAATGTTTTAGTCTCCCAGTTCTTCTGATCTATCCAAATATTCATGAATCGTGGTTAGTTTCTTATGATCTATCTCGGTTCCCGCTTGGTTAATCTTTTATTTGTTGCTTTTTGCATAAATGATCATTTTTCAAGAAAAGCAAACTGCAATGCAAAAAGGGTTTAAAAACATTGAATAATTTAGATCGTCAGCCTAACACCCGTTCTCCTTAGAGCATGGCCAATGCGCAGCCATTTGGGGATCCCGCGCGGATCGCTCTACCACGAGGGGAAATAGGGTCCCTTCGGCTTTTTCCGATAGGAAAATCATCCCCTCGGTTTTTTTAATCAATTAAAATATAGAAAAATAGAAAAAAATTGTAAAAATAAAATAAATCCTACCATTTTAGGTACGTGGGGTGGTTTTCACCCGATTTCGATTGAAAAATATCAACGAGCATGTGAGTATTTACACGTGTCGTGTAATTCGACCAACAACCAAGTTACGATCAATCGATCAACTTATTCGATTGGAAACACGCGAAGCGACGAAGCGTCGTGATTTTGTAAAGGTAGCACGGAGTGCATCTCGATGTCATGAAACCACGAGGATCAGTGTCGGTCGTTAAATACGCGTTTTCTATTTTTTTGATTTTAAATAAAAGTTTGAAAAAAAACGAAAAAAATAGAAAATTTGTAATAATAAAAAACAAATTCTATCAATTTTTAGCGTGGGGCGGCAAAGGGTGCGTCTCGATGTCTTGTAACCACGAGGACCGGTTATTGATCGTTAAATACGCGTTTTTTTTTCTGATTATAAATATAAATTCAAGAAAATCCAAAAAGATAGAAAATTTGTAAAAATAAGAACAAAACCTATAAAATTATGCACGGGGTGACAAGGAGTGCATCTCGATGTCATGGAACCATGAAGATCGAGTGTCGATCGCGTTTTCTATTTTTTTTCAATTTTAAATAAAAAATTAAAAAAAATCGAAAAAACAAAATTAGTGAATATAAAAACAAATCCTATCATTTTACGCACAGGGTGGCAAGGGGTGCGTCTCGATGTCATGGAATCACGAGGATCGGTTCTTGATCGTTACCTACGTGTTTTTCTATTTTTTTGTTCATTACAAGAAATTTGGAAAAATAAAAAATTGTAAAAATAAAAACAAATCCTATCAATTTACGCACGGGGTGTCAAGGTTTCTCGATTTCATGGAACCACGAGGATCGGAGGTCGGTCGCTAAATACGCCCTCGAAAAAAATTGAGGGGAATTATATCCCCTCGGTTCTTTCCGATGGGAAAACTGTCCCCTCGGTTTGTTTAGTTAAAAAAGTTGAAAAATAATTTAAAGAACCGAAGGATTACCGAGGGCCTATAGCCCTCGGTCCCAATACCTAAAAAACACTGGGTTTCCCTCTGGTCTGGTACGCTGCAAAGCAAAGAAAAAAAAAAAGAAAGGGAGAAAGAGAAGGAGAATCTGCTGTCGTTGCCGCTCCTTCACTGACATTGACCTGCGTCGCTTCTCGAGCCTCCCACTAGCACCTGAAGCGCCTCCGCTCCTTCAGCCACTGCTCCGCCGGAAGCCTCTGTTCCGTCGCCGTCCACCAGCGCCTGCCGTTGTCGCTCCGTCGTCATCCACCAGCCAGCCTCCATTTGTAAGATTTCATAGTTTTATTTTTATTTAGTTTATATAATTTTGGTTATTTAGGGTTAGTTTTTTTAATTAGTTTTCAATTATGAATTTATTTGTTAATTTGTGTATTGTTATATAGTTTGAGTTTAATTAGGGGTTTTACGTATTAATTTAGGGTATAAATTTGTAATTATAGTTTAATTAGGTTTTCATTTAGGGTATAATTTGTAATTATAGTTATATTTAGGTTTAATTTGCAATTAGGGTTTCACTTAGGGTATAACTTCTAATTATGTATTAATTTATGGTAATTTGTAATTATAGTTATATTTAGGTTTAATTTGCAATTAGGATTTCATTTAGGATATAATTTCTAATTATGTATTAATTTAGGGTTCAATTTGTAATTATAGTTATATTTGGGTTTCGATTATGCAATTAGGGTTTCATTTAGGGTATAATTTATAATTATGTATTAATTTAGGACTCAATTTGTAATTATAGTTATATTTAGGTTTCGATTATGCAATTAGGGTTCGTTAGTGTTCATTTAGAGTTCAATTATGTAATTATCTTTTAAATTGTATGTGATGGTGGTTTCTGAATGTCGTGGTGATCGGTTGTGCTAATTTAATGTATGTTATGGTTTTTTGTTATGGTTTAATTGTGATTGATTGATGTTGTGATTAGTTTGGGAAGACGTCGCTGATGACATGGTATACGGCGCCGGCCGGGAGGTTTCGTCCCACCAATAACGGTTTTCAAAATTATTCTAAAAATGATGGTGGTTTTCGAAATATTTTAAATTGTTTGTGATGGTGGTTTTGAAATACCGTGATGATCGGTACGTGGATGTTATGTTAAAAATATATGTTCTTTTGTAGATATTATTTAAATGATGGGATTTTATTGGTTGATGTATACGTCAGTGATGACGTGGTTCACGGCGCCGGCCGGAGAGGTTTTGTCCTTCCAATAACGAGGTTTAAAATAATCTCGATCAACAATATAATCTTTCTATCTACACTCAAATAAAATACCTTAAACTCGTTTGGGATTTAGTATCGAATAGAGAATTCGATACTAAATCCCGAATTATCCACTTATTTGGACAGTTTGAGAGCGTGACTGTAATATGTCTTATCTTATTTATATGTATTTTTTGTTGATTATAAAAATTTCGGTTCAGTATCTCTCTTTTGTTCTCGGGTGCACTGCAATATATGTGTACTTAGAGAACTAAAGGGAGATGCTGCCGAAATTTTTAGCCAACAAAAATTCATATACTAAGACGTTGTATTACTAGAAAACCACATTTTTGAATGGGATAGGACCCTTACCAAAAATTCAATCATTTTATAGCCACCCTCATGCTGCCCAATTTTTGGTAAATCAATATAACAATCGTATAATGTTAGAAATGAGTTCTGATCGTAGTTGGATGTACAAACGAATCAACAACGACTTTTTATCCTCACAATTCGTGGATGGAGTTGAGAGCTTTATTTAACTAATTTATTTTATGTTTGAATTTATTAAAATGGTTGATATATAACATATATGCTAGTATTTTGTAAAATGCTCGTATTATCTGATAATTTTATCAGATGCTGAGAGGTTGTGGATCCAGCAGCCTAGGTCGATCAGATATGTCGGCTAATCATTTAGCTGATTTCAATGATGATTACGTGGGCATTGGTACTGATCATTCAGCGCCGACCGCGGATACCACCACACCGACACCAACACCGACCGATGCGGGTACATCCCGACGGCATTTGGTCCCACCACGGATGGGATACCTTATTTATATCGTCGAGAAGAAGTAAATAAATTAATAATTTTAAAATTTTAATTATCGTTATTATTAAATTATATTTGTAAACGCAAACACAATTACATGCTACATAGTAGAGAGGCCAAGCTGACCATTGTACTTCGGGAGATTATGGAGAAGGAGCTCCATCCCGCTGAGTGGCAGTATAAGCCAGTCCTTAAGGAGACTCATCGATTTGGGTGGGACATGTTTCAGGTAATTATTATTTTATATCCAAATTTATTAATCTTTACTGTAACGTGAGAATCATGTATCAATTGAATTATAATTATTGTTTTATTTTGTAGGAGATTTGTTAATGAGACCTAAACGAGTATATTGTAGTGCAGATACAGGAATCATTTAAAATATGATGCAGGACAAGTATTCGAAGCGGCTAAACGAGTATAAGCAGTATCGTGATTATCATGCTGGTCAGCTATTGACATGCGTTACCGAGGAGGTCTAAAGGTAAATGATTCTGTTGTATGTTTTCTAATTAAATTATAATTTCTTATTTATTACAGATAATTTATATCATCTTATTATATATCATGCATTTCAACTAGGGTTTTGAATGTTGAGTGGGAGAATCCTGAGAACAAGAAGAAGTCCGAGCAATGCAGCAGGAACAGGAGGAGCGAGTCTGCTGGTCGGGGTACTGGGATGTCGAAGCATAGGGGGGTCTAGATCTGTGGTCGATTATGCTCTGGATATCGTAAGTAATTTCAAAATATAATATATTATTTATTTGTATATTTTTAATGTTAATTATTAAAAAAAAAATATTTGGATACAGGAGCGGGAGACGGGTGGCGTCGGTCAATACGTACCAAGTTTTTGTATGTACGCACAGGAAGGACAACGACACGTGGATCGATGCGAGATCTAGTAACACTAATGCGAGTCTCTTTCTTATTTTTAACTTGTTCTTTGGTTTTAATGTTGAATTTACTAACGAGTTGTATTTTAGGAGGAGTACGAGCGACGTCTGGAGGAGGTACGTTTGTCTTCCCAGGATCTGGATAACGAGATTGACCCTGATCAGGGTTTATCTTGACGTAGTCGGGTCGAGCAAGGGCCGATACTATGACATCGGCTCGTTCGGGAAGGTGGTGGCTGCAGTGAAGGGTTTCGGAGCCAGCTCTTCTTCCTCCTCCTCCCAGCATGATAGGACTCACGTGAGAGAGCTCGAGGCGCAGCTCCAGGCGCAGAGGGAGAAGTTCGAGGCCACGTGACGAGCTCGGGAGGCGATGGAGCAGCGATACACCTGAGTCTGAGTGACTGCGTGAGCAGCAGAGCTAGGAGCAGCAGGCATTCAGGCGCAGGGGATCGCCGAGCTGTTAGCTCGTTTGCAGCAGTACCCCCCGCCGCAACCTCCCCCGTCATAGGACAGTTTTATATTTTTATAAACTTTGATACTAAACACTTTTGTTGAACAAATATAATAATTGTAAAATATTCTTATAATAATTGGTTTATTTATTTGTCTGTTCATTAATGACTTTTTTTTATTTTTGGAATATTTTAATAAATAAACAGGAATTAAAATTAATATTTAAAAAAAAAATTTAAAGGAAAAAAGCGAGGGGAATTCCCCTCGGAAAAATCAAGGGTACGAATCCCTCGGAAATCTTATCATTTTTTAAAATATTAGTTTTTTAATATTTTCGAAAACACCGAGGGGAATACCAAGGGGATATTAACCCTCAATTTTTCTGGGGGATAAATATCCCTCGGTTTTTCCGAGGGTATTTTTTCCCTCCTTTTTTTCAAGGGCAAGTATACCCTCGGATTTTCCGAGGGAAATTTTCCCTCAATTTTTTCGAGGGCATATATAATAAGGCCCAAGGGAATTTACCGAAAGAGGAACTTTCGGTAATCCTTCTGGTAAAGATGGGAAGATCAAATAGACCTCGTGCCGCCATCTGGTAAAGAAGCACCCATCGACGTGGCCTGTATGATCTCTGGTAGAGTAGATAATCCTTCTTAAATGAGCACTATATCTCGTCATGATCCTCCAAGTGACAGTGTGACAAAGAGAATGAGGCCAGATCCCCCGATCGTCTTGTAGACGATGATGCTCGGCATGGATAATGTTCACCACGTCCTGGACCTCATTTGAGAAATAATACAATATGAGCATTTTACGAAATCCAACTATATCAATTAAGCAAAAACAATATAATGTTAACATAACATAAATTTCAACTATATCAATTACTCATTTATACTAGTCACCTAAACTGACACTTTCACTATCAAAATTATTATTAAACTCATCTTCATTTGTATCATTGTTAGTGAGTAACCCATTTTTTGTATCATCATCCACGTGAACAAGTTTGTCCGAATCATTATCAATCGGTTCATGTCAAAACACAATCACCCCCAAATTTATGATGGGTACAAACATGAGCTAACATACCAACACGAAGACTCTTCTTCAAGAGGCCCTATTACTTGGGCCCATGGATAATAAACCATAGCGACCATTAGTTAACGAAATTTCAATGTTTGTCTTCTTCCCGTCATAACCAAGATGATTTTGACTGATACTCAAAAGATTTGATAATTCAGGCTTTATCTGCAATAGAAACGCACGTTTATGTATGTATGAAGCTACCTGATTCAACAATAAATAAATAAAATAAAAAAATATAATAAACATGGACTCAAACATTTACCTCCTCAAGTATAGCTTCTATATCTATATCCTCGCGTTGACCATATTTGGAAATCATCAACTGTCGCAAAGGCTCCAGATCCTGGATATTTCATTTATAAACATGGGCTCAAAACACTCCAGAACTAGATTTCTAACTAGACAGCTACATATAGACAGCTACATATATACATAAAACTTGGGAGTCTACCTTGGCATGACTAGCGTCTTCGATATAAAATGAAAATTCGTCAATTACATTCTCTTTCCCAGCACGCTCAATAATACTAGCTCTGGTTTTAGCAATCATGTCCAATCGCCGTCCAAAAACATATTTTCCCATTCTATTATCCAACTCCGTGAGCAGACTTTCATCACCCCAGTGACCAATTAAAATACTTAGGAATAACCTTCAAAAGAACAAGAAAAAAAAAAGTGTCTCTTAATGCCTGTCGTATTACAACAAGCGTGTGTAATGCAACGGCGAAAATATTACGAGTATTACAAATCAATAGCTATAGTTGCAAAAACAATTGAGCATGTCTTATAACGTCAACATGTCATGCACGTCTACAGAAATTTGTGTCATAACATTCCGCCAAACTATATTTATACAAATATATCTACTTCATAAATCAATCAATCTCAACCGCACATTTTTTTCTGATAACAAAATCAGACTTTGCTATAATACTTCTTTGCATTGCAGCCGCATATTTTTCTGTTAGCAGCCAATGGCAAAGCTACAATAAGGCTATGCCCGATTTAACAAGTTTGATGAAGCTCGAGAATGGATATTATACCATTCTTCACCTTGGGTACAATAGTATGTTAATGGCCGGTTAATGAGAGACAGATCCACAACATAACACATTAGCCCAAAAAAAAGGACAAAAAACCGACCTTAAAAAGGTACTAGTAGAAGTAGGTTCATTCAAGCCCATCACAGAAGACTTGAAATAAGGATCTGCCTCCATATTAGCCATTCGATCAGCAACTGAATCTTGATTTGAATAACACACAACTGAGCCGATCAGATCCCGGTCCTACATGTAAAATGAAAATGAGGACGTGGTTTGGTTTAAAAGTGCCGACACTTTTTTTTTAAAGTAATGTTTAACAAAAAGCTCGAAAGAAATACCTCAACTATAGCTACACCAAGAGAACGAACAAAGCATGGATTCAGCCAAACTCCACGTAACAAGCTTTTTGCATCGTCACCGGATATCGGATGTCCGTCTTCAACAAGCTTCAAAAAACCTTTCATATGGTGTTTTGCCGTGTCAAGAAAATCAGACTGATTTTTTAATATTTCAGCCTCCAGCAACTTGACGGGATGTTCCTACATAAATATCCGGGGCAAACTTTAATTGAAAAAAAAAACTCTAGTTTGTACGTTCATCTACGCTTGTAACAAATCATCTCTATGTCACCATTTCATATTGTTGTATAGTATGCATGCCAAGAAAACTAGAACAAACATTCCCAATTGAGGATCATGTGTATAGAATTCAATGATGGAATCAAGAAAAACAAACAAAAGGGAAGAAACAGTACATTAAAAAGCCTATAAATGAGAGAGCTATCTTTATCACAAAAGGTAAAAAGCTTATCAGGCGAGATATCCTCCTCGCAATAGGCAAAAAGCGTATCAATGGGAGAGATAACATCCTCACAAAAGTTAAATTCATAGGTATCCGTAACGGTTAATCTCCTCTTCGAGTCTGTCATCTCTGCGGGCGAACCGGGCCTTGCTCTTCTCTGCATAATCAATCCATACCAAATTAACTCAAACACACATAATAAAAAAAAAAAAACAATAATCAACACTAATAATAATGATTTTAAAAAAGAAAAAAAAATAGTTGAGAGAACTAAATTCAGAGTAATAGCTACCTGTGAAGCACTGATACGGCAATATTCTAAATTCTAAGGAAACGAGTGCAGCACGGACGGACGGACACACACACACACACACACACACACACACACATATATATATATATATATATATATATACACACATATATATATATATATTAGCACTATTAAAAAATTAACGTTTCAACAAAAAAAAAACTAAAACTTCATAGATATGAATATGAACAATTAGGCAATGTGCAATGTTTGACAGAAATACACGGTATAATGTCTTTATGTGGSCCATTGTACACATTAAATGACAATACAGATTACATGACAATGGGATGGMAATAAATACTAACATTAATGTTAATATTAAATTGCAATTTGAGCACAATTCACACTTTGACAGCAACACCAACTGTTAGAAATTAGGCTTCTTTTTTTTTCTTTCTTCGTTTTATGGTCATAAATGCATATGAATTAAATTAATTACCCCACCCTTGACATTAATTACTCCATCAATAACTTTGCTGGGCAAGGCAAATTTATTTTATAAAATTTGTCTCTTTTATCTTCCCCTAGTCATGAACATTTTTTACCCAATGAAACAAGGAGTGGTGTCGGGCGTAATATATATATATCAACCAATATTTGAATTTCCAGAAAATAAAAATACAAAATCAAAGAGGCAGAACAAATAATTACAAAACAAAAATTGAACGAACACCAGTTACAGTACGTACCAGAGACATCTTCTAAAGCTTTCTTGCTTGAAGATGACAAAAACGCTGCATCAATCAAACATGAAGCAAAAGCAATTTCATTACGCGCAAAAGAAAAAAAAAACCAAAAAAAAAAAATACAATGTCAATTATGCGATGAATACCTGGATTGGACTTGAGACGCTGGAAATAGGGGAACCAAGATCTAGAATTTGGAATTAGGGTTTTGAACTCAGAATAGAATGAATTTCGAGTTTTCCATACCGCACTGTTGCACTTGGGGTTGTAAATGAGAAAAACAGTTCGTGAGTTATTCGATATCCGACTCGATAAAAGCTTGCTCGAACTCGTTTAAAAAGGCTCGTTAGCTCGTGAGCGGGTTCGTTAGTGAGTTATAGAGTGAGTTCGTTATTAAATTCGTATAAATTAAACTAATAATTTAATTTTAATTATAATTTTTATACTTGTTCATATGAAAAAATATAGAAATATATGTATAAACTTATTTGTTTATGTATCTTAGTAGGTGTAATATATACTTTAAAAAATATTTTATTTTATTTTTGTAATAAAGTAAAGATAATTTAATTAATAATTAATATTTTTTGAGCTCGTTTAGTCTCGATTAAACTCGAAAAAGCTCGCGAGCCATCGATATGTTCGTTAAAAAAAGATAGAGCTCGAGCTCGAGCTCGATAATAAACGAGCAAGCTTAAATTCTCTAAACTCGACTCGACTCGTTTACAACCCTAATTGCACTCGGCCGCTATTCAGGTGACATGTGTCCAGGTTTCCTATTTATTTTGTTCCATGGGTCTATTTGCACCTGTTTTGAATTCTTATGAACAAGTTTGTCCTCACCTTATTGGTATTTTGAATATTTACTAACTGTTTATTTTAAAATTTAAAAATTAAATGGATAATTCTCACATGATTCAATAAAAAAATATTTATTCACACAGAATTTATTAAAAAACTATTAATTTCTTATTTATTTATTCGACTTCCTGTTTAATCAAAATCAATATATAAGAAATACAAGCTTACTCTTGTATTAGATTTTTCAATTTTTTTTCTTTATTCCAATTCCAATTCAAATTAAGTTTATATTAATTTTATATTGATTATTGTCGCTCCCACCGTTTATTGTCGGACTTTGTCGCCATCGCCGAACTCCGTTCGAATTCATATTACATTGTGAGATTCTATACTACATCGTAAATTTCATAATACACTTGATAAATTTCAAGATGTAGTATGAAATTATAGGATGTAGTTGGAAATTTAATATTAGCCCGGTCGAATTCATACTACATAATGAAATGCACACTAATCGGAAAAGTTTCACACAAATTCGTGTCATTTAATACTACCCGTTGAATTCCGTTATAGCATGTCATATTAATTTGTGTAATTTAATACTTATCCCGATGAATTTCATGCTAGCAGTATCAAATTTCATACACACTATCTCTATTTAAATTCATACACCATTAATATTTTTATTTCTGTAGTTCCCCATTTTTTAAGAATTCCGAAAAATTACTACAATGATTAAATAAATCTAATACTTCAAAATAAAGAAATATGCAGAATCGATCAATTTTAAACAGTACACTCATTTTGAGTATTTACGAGGGTTTATATCTATTACGTGAGAAATATAAGCACATATGCTTAATTGATATTGGCAAACTTCATGTTATGCAAAGCTAACTTCAATCTAATAAACCAACAACACTTTACAAATTAATATTTTTTTCATCCATTTTAGTTTCAATGTCTCCATAAACTATTTCATCACAATGAAAAAATCGGCACTTCCAAAAAGTACAAAAATTCGCACGAGCAACACAAATCTCATACATTAGAACTAAACAGAGACCAACTCGAGAAAATTCGCAAAGAAAACCCATAGCACGTAAGCTCGATCTCACCCACCCTCAGATCTAAGCCGACYCAAACCTGGAGCCACAGGTCACAGAATCCATCGCCGACTAAATTCTCACTGCCTCTTGGGCGAATAACTCAGAAATCGAAACCCACGACCCAAAAACCTTCGAGATTGGTTAAACTCATAAAATCCCAACCAGAATCTAGCTCGTACTTGAATTCGAGAACTGAAACTCAAAAACCATCGACCTGAATCTTGAAATGAAATCGTGTCCACAGCGCTGTGCCCAGGCTTTGCCGTCATTTGTCTCATCGTAATGGTGGTTGCGCTCTAGTGTGTGAAGCTTGTGTGTGTTGTGGGTGAGGCGGCGGGGAAGGGGAGTGCACAAGAGGGTGACGGGAAGAGATAGAGAAGATCCGTGTGTGTGTGTGTTAGGGGGTGTTTAATGGTAGGGGTATTACATACAATCTAAGTTTTAATTTTGAATTACTGAGATATATTTGAGTAAATGGGATAAATATAAAGTTAAGTGATTATATGGTAAATGATGTTTGAGTAATTATATTAAATGGGAATTTCTCTATTTTTAATACTAGTCATGTGACTCRTGTTTGATTAGAATGAGATTTCTTGTGTATTTCATAATATATAATGAATGGAAAAAGAATTAGTATGAAAAATGAATGACATTACAAAAAAAGTAGACTASCGACGGATCTTTCCGTCGGTAATCACTAAATTTTTATTGATAATCACTATACCGATGGAGTTATCGACCGACCAACTCCGTCGATTAAACCTTCGTTAGTATATGATTATCGAGAAAAAAGTCCCCTCAGGAAAYCCTCGGTCGTYGGTCATTTAATCCATTAGTAATTACGGATTGATACATRTTTTTCGGTGTCGTCACTTCCCTGAAAATCCCGACGGACGAGTATTCCTCGGTATCACTAAGGGGTTGTTCTTTCGRTGATTACCGATGGTAGCGATTCTGTCGATAATTTTATATTATTCAAAATTACCGATAAAAACAATTATGTCGGTATTTTATTTTATTTATTTATTTATTATTATTGTTATTATTATTATAATAATTATTATTATTATATCCGTTCATTATGAACACTCTCCATAACTTGATTTTCCAATAACTTTCATAAATTGTGTTTTTCTTTTCTTAGTTAATATTCTTTTTACTTACGTTAGTCGTTCATAACGACAACACCCCAAGTTTACTTCTATCATTGAGATAAAATTRCATTATTTAGATTATATTACCTGTTAATATTAAATCGTCACATGGTTATTGTGTAATTCGACCTTACTCATTTTGTATTATATTTATWCCTTATATATACGGTTAGGTAAAGTATAGGAACAAACAAGTTTTTATTACTCAAATCAATCCCTAGTAAAATAGGGAGCAGCTAAGTTTTGGCGTCGTTGYCGAGGACCATTGGGTTATATTAATAATAATATAATTGGTAAATTAGTTTTAATTTAAACACTTTTATATTTTACACTTTGTAGTAAGTGAACTTTTTAGGTGGTGAGTAAAGTATGGCAATGCTACCGTTCGACGTGAACGAAAAAATCCAGCAACTTTAATTGTAATTTTAAGCATTGTAATTTCAAATCCAACCACCGACACCACCACAACCATATATATTTGTAATATTTTACATGTGTGTGTGTGTGTATGTTTGTGTGTGTGTGTGTGTGTGTGTGTGTGTGTGTGTGTGTGTGTGTGTGTATAGGTTCAAATGAGAACCATGTCCTTAAATGTGAACCTATGGTTAATTATGGGCGTTAATTCTAATTAAATGGATGGATCAGATTTTTTGTGTATTTCCTTATTTGATTAAAAGCCTTAGAATTGTATAAAAGCACTGCTGGTTTATATAACTAAAATATCAATAAAGCACTGTGATTGTATAATAAAAGCACTGCTGGTATATAATAAAAGCACTAGTTCGCAGGTTCGCATATAATGACTTGGTTCTTATTTGAACCCACCCCTATATATATATATATATATATATATATATATATATATATATATATATATATAATTATACAAGTATCCTTAAAAATTCAACACATGACGTATCTTTGTTCTTGTATCGTACCATACATGTGTCTCGTACCCGTATTAGTGCTTCAAGACTAAAAGTCATAAAAATATTTGCTCACATCCAAGTGTCTTCTCTCATGCTCTTTGTCCTCGTCCCCTTCATATTCCAATGCTAGTTATATTTGTTAGGCCATCAGTCATAATTATTATGTATCCCCACGTCAAATTCCTTCTTCACATTGACGTTCGAATATAAATCTGGGTTCCAATAACAAGGTTTCTAAAAACCAGAAAAGTTATGATATATGTATATATAAGATTCCCTTCAAAGTTTGTTAATTATACGTGAATTAACTATTTACCTGGATATCGGGCTACCACAAGTTACGGTGTGAATCAGGAACCCTCGTGGATTTCTCGGTACTTCATGGAAATTTTATGCATGGTAAAATGTAAACTAAAATAATGTATATAGTCAAGAACATTAATTAGTTGTAACGATAATTTAAAATTTATAATTATTAATTTACTTACAATGGGCATATCAAATAGACCTCGTGCCGACCATCTGGTAAAGATGCACCCATCGACATGGCTTGAATGATCTCTGGTGGAGTGTATGATCTTTCTTAAATGAGCACTATATCTCGTCATGATCGTTCAAGTGATGGCGTGACAAAGAGAATGAGGCCAGATCCCCCGATCGTCCTGTAGACGATGATGCTCGGCATGGATAATGTTCACCACGTCCTGGTCCTCATTTCAGAAATAATGCAATTTGAGCATTTTTACAAAATCCAACTATATCAACAATCAAAAACAATATAATGCTAACATAACATAAATTTCAACTATATCAATCACTCATTTATACTAGTCACCTAAACTGACACTTTCACTATCGAAGTTATTATAAAACTCAACTTCATCTGTATCATTGTTAGTGAGTAACCCATTTTTTGTATCATCATCCATGTGAACAAGTTTGTCCGAATCATTATCAATCGGTTCATGTAATTGGAAATCGACATCGGGTAATACATTTTCTTAGTATTTATCTTGTGGGACTAAAATGGTAGCATCTCTCCTTACTTCTCTAAGTACATACATTGTAGTGCACCTGAGAGTACATTGATATTTAACAGATTACCAATGACATATTTTGATTTGTGAACTAAGTTATAATTATTAGTTGGTTTTACTAAGTTAACATGTTATCAACACAGCATTAAAAATCACCGTAGAAAATATGTATTAGACACAATATTCAAAATACATTTCAAGATCATCACCTCATTTCAAAGCCTCAAATCTATGATTGGATGACAAAACCTCTCGTCCGGTGTCGTAAACCACGTCATCAATTACCGACGTCACCACAACATCATAGAATCACAAACCAACCAATCATGACACCAAACAACAACACAAATAAACATAAGATAATCTCAATATTTCACAATTCATGAGGGTCTATTCAAACAAAATAGCATTAAAAGATTCTACAATTTATAATTAAATATTAATTCAAACAAAATGGAAGAAACAGTACATTAAAAAGCCTATAAATGAGAGAGCTATCTTTATCACAAAAGGAAAAAAGCTTATCAGGCGAGATATCCTCCTCGCAATAGGCAAAAAGCGTATCAATGGGAGAGATAACATCCTCACAAAAGTTAAATTCATAGGGATCCATAACGGTTAATCTCCTCTTCGAGTCTGTCATCTCTGCGGGCGAACCGGGCCTTGCCCTTCTCTGCATAATTAATCCATACCAAATTAACTAAAACACACATAATAAAAAAAAAACAATAATCAGCACTAATAGTAATGATTTTAAAAAAGAAAAAAAAAGTTGAGAGAACTAAATTCAGAGTAATAGCTACCTGTAAAGCACTGATACAGCAATATTCTAAATTCTAAGGAAACGAGTGCAGCGCGGGCAACACACACACATTACAATTAAAAAACTAACGTATCAACAAAAAAACTAAAACTGACTATGCGATGAATACCCTAGCTTGGATTCAATTGGTAATAGGGGAACCAGGATCTAGAATTTGGAATTAGGGTTTTGAACTTATAATAGAATGAATTTCGAGTTTTCCATATTTATTYTTTTCCTGGGCCTGTTTGCCCGTTTGAAATTTTGAATTCTTATSAGCAACTTTGTTATCGGTTCGTAACAGGATAGTTTGTTTTAAAATTTAAAAAATAAATAAATAATTCTTGATTRTTCATATATTGATTGTTGTCGCTACCATTATTCAATGCCGCACTCAGTCGTCGTCATCGAACTATGTTATGTTCGAATTCCATATTATATCGTGAAATTCAATAATGCACTTGTTAAATTTCAAGACCTAGTATGAAATTCTAAGATGTAGTGTGAAATTCAATATTGGCCTGGTCGAATTCATACTACATCATGAAATTCGCACTAATCGGACGAATTTCATACAAATCCGTGTCATTTAACACTTACCCCGTTGAWTTCCTTTATCGCATTTCATACTAATTTGTGTAATTTAATACTTATCTCAGCGAATTTCATGCTAGTAGTATCAAATCTCATATACACTATCTCTATCTAAATTCATACTCCMTCAATATTTTATTTTTGTAGTTCCCCATTTTAATAAAAACTCCAAAAAAATTACTACAATRATTAAATAAATCTAACACTTCAAATCAAAAAATATATATGCAGAATCRATCAATTTCAAACAGTACACTCATTTTGAGTATTTACAAGGGTTTATATCTATTATGTTAAAACATAAGCACACATGCTTAATTGATATTGGCAAATTTCATGGCATGCAAAGTTAACTCCGATCTAATAAACCAACAACACCTTACATATTACTATTTTTTTTTTCATCCATTCTAGTTCAAATGTCTCCATAAACTATTTCATCACAATGAAAAAATCGGCACTTCCAATAAGTACAAAAATTTGCACGAGCAACACAAATCTCATACATTAGAACTAAACAAAGGCCAAATCAAGAAAACTCTCAAAGAAAACCATAGTCCGTAAGCTCGGTTTAACCCACCTTCATATCTAAGCCGACCCAAACCTAGAGCCACATGTCATAGAATCCATCGCCGCCTAAATCCTCACTGCCTCTTGGGCGAATAATTCAAAAATTGAAACCCACGCCCAAAAACCATCGAGATTGGTTAAACTCATAAAAGCCATACCAGAATCTAGCCCGTACGTGAATTCGAGAACTGAAACTAGAAAACATCGGCCTGAGACTTGAAACGAGATTGTGTACACAGTGATGTGCCCAGGCCTTGTCGTTGTTTGTCTCACCACAGTGGTGGTTGTGCTCTAGTGTGTAAAGAGTGTGTGTGATGTGGGCGAGGCAGCGGGGAAGGGGAGTGCGCGAGAGGGTATGAGAAGAGATAGAGAAGATATGTGTGTGTGTATGTGAGTGCGCGCGCATGTGTATATATATAAATTGGGGTGTTTAATAGTAGGGGTTTTACATACAATCTAAGTTTTAATTTTGATTTAATGAGATATATTTGAGTAAATGGGATAATCATAAAGTTAAATGATTATATGGTAAATGATGTTTGAGTAATTGCATTAAATAGGAAATTTTCCTATTTTTTAATACTAGTCATGTGACTCATGTTTAATTAGTATGATATTTCTTGTGTAATTCATACTATATAATGAATGGAAAAAGAATTAGTATGGAAAATGCATGACACTACAAAAAAATAGACTAACGATCGATTTTTCGGTCGGTAATCACTAAATTTTCGTGGGTAATCATTGTACTGATGGAATTATCGACCAAGCAACTCCGTCGTTTAAGCCCTCATCAGTACATGATTACCGAGGAAATCTTAGTCCTTCAAAAATTTTGTCGAGGGAGATTCCCGCAGGAAACCCTTGGTCGTTGATCATGTAATCCATCAGTAATTATGGATGGATACATGTCTGTCGGTGTCGTCACTTCCCTGAAAATCCCGACAGACGAATATTCCTTGGTATCACTAAAGGATTGTTCTCTCGGTGATTACCAATGGTAGCGATTCTGTCGATTATTTTATATTATTTAAAATTACCGACAAAAATAATTCTGTCGGTATTTATTTAATTATTTATTATTATTATTATTTTATTCGTTCATTGTGAAAACTCTCTATAACTTGATTTTCCTATAACTTTTATAAATTATGTTTTTCTTTTATTAGTTAATATTCTTTTTACTTATGTTAGTCGTTCATAACGACAACCCCCCAAGTTTACTTTTTTTTATCATTTAGATAGAACTACATTATCTAAATTATATCACTTGTTAATATTAAATCGTCACATGATTCTTGTGGGATTAGACCTTACTCATTTTGTACTATATATTTACCGAATATTTACGGTTAGATAGTATATAGGAACAAATAAGTTTTTATTACTCGTTAATAAATTAATTGATAAACTAATTTCACGTTAAACACTTTTTATATATTATACTTTGTAGTAAGTGAACTTTTTAGTTGGTGAAAGTAAAGTATGGCGATGCCACCGTTCGACGTGAACGAACAAATCTAGCAACTTTAATTGTAATTTTATGCATTTCAATTCCAATTCCAACCATACCACCACAACCATATATAATTGTAATATTTTACATGTGTGTGTGTGAGAGAGAGAGAGAGTGTGTGTGTTTAAAACCTCAACACATGACGTATTCTTATTCTTGTATCGTATTATACATGTGTCCCCTACCCGTATTAGTACTTCATAGACTAAAAAAGTCATAAAAATATTTGCTACCTTTTTTCTTTCATGCCCTTTGTCCTCGTCCCCTTCATACCCCAATGCTACGTATACTCGTTTGGCAGTTGGCTATACTTATGATGCATCCCCACGTCAAATCTCTTCTTCACACACACACACAAGATTCCCTTCAGATTTTATTTAAATTACATGCATTAATTATTTACCTGGATATCGGGCTACAACAAATTACAGTGTGAATCAGGAACCGCCTTTTAGGCCCACCAATCAGGGTGGAGTTACCCCTCGTGGATCTCTCGGTATTTCATGGATATTTTATACGTGGAAAAATGCATATTACAATAGTGTGTGTATATAGTCAAGAACATTAATTAGTAGTAATGATAATTTGAATATTATAACTATTAATTTACTTACAATGGGCCAATCAAATAGACCTCTTGCCGACCATCTAGTAAAGCACCCATCGACGTGGCCTGAATGATATCTGGTGGAGTGGGTGCTCCTTCTGAACTGAGTACTATATCTCGTCATGATCCTCCAAGTGACGGTGTGAAAAGAGAATGAGGCCAGATCTCTGTAGACGATGATGCTCGGCATGGATAACGTTCAACACATTCTGGACCCTAGTCATTTGAGAAATAATACAATACGAGATTATAATATCCAACTATATCAATCAATAAAAAGTAATATAATGTTAAAATAACATAAATTTCAACTAAATCAATCACTCATTTATACTAGTCACCTGAACCGACACTTTCACTATCTAAGTTATTATCAAACTCATATTCATTTGTATCTTTGTTAGCGAGTAACTCATTTTCTGTATCATCATCCACGTGAACAAGTTCGTCTGAATCGTAATCAATCAGTTCGAATTGGAAATCAACATCGGGTAATACAGTTTCTTAGTATGTATATCGTGTGATTAAAACCGGTAGCACCTCCCATTAGTTCTCTAAGTACACATATATTACAGTGAACTTGAGAGTTCATCGATAATTAACAGGTTATCAATGACATATTTTGATTTGTGAACCAAGTTATAATTATTAGTTGGTTTCACTAAGTTAACATGTTATCAACACCACATTAAAAATCACCATTGAAAATATGTATTAAACACAGTATTCAAACTACATTTCAAAACCACTACCTCCTTTCAAAGCCTCAAATATATGATTGGAGGTCTAAACCTCCCGTCCGGCGTCGTAAACCACGCCATCAACTACCGACGTCACCACAACACCACAAAATCACAAACCAACCAATCATGATACCAAACAACAACACAAATAACTCCATAATTATATTTATAAAGATAAATTAATCTCATAATATCACAATTATTCATAAACATAAGATAATCTCATAATTTCATGATTCATGAGGTGGTCTATTCAAACAAAATAGCATTAAAATATTCTACAATTCATAATTAAACATTAATTGTACGATTAACTCCCTAATAAATCCCTAATTCAACATTAATAACCAAATACCACCTAATTGAACCCTAATTAAGTAATTAGTCTATATTTCTGAAATAAACCCTGTTTCGATCATAAACTTCAATTAAAGCCTAAACTAACTATAATATAAAATTCTTAATCATCAATTAACCCTAAAATTAGCAATTATCTAAAATATATAAATGGACCATAATAATGTAATTAACTATATTTTGAAATATACCCTAAATTCAAAACCTCCTAATTCAACTCTAAACTCTAATCTCAAACCCTAATCCCTAATTCAACTCTAATTAGAAACTAAACTAAAATGAAATTCAATAAAAACGAAGTCATTTTATTTGTCTAGGTTGAAGAGGTTGAAGAGGTTAAGTTTATCACTTGTTCACTTTTTACTTAATTTCCTATTATTGAGATGTACATCGTCTTCTTGGCAGATGCATCAGTTAGGTTTCGCATTAAAAACCACCCTATGGTTTGTGATTTTACTTGAAGGGTGCAAACTTCAAAACTCTGGACGGTTTGATTTCATTTTTTGCGTGTGTATTCTGAAAAAGGCATGATGGTGAAGACTCATTTTCATCTCTTTATAAAGCATACAAAATGCCTAATATATCAATTAGATTATCAATCCTGCAACTCTTATTTCTTGTACATCTTTGGTGGGTTTTTTTNCATCTTCTTTGAACCGCCTGCCAATGGAACATAATGACATCCAAAAATACCTTGCAAACCTCATTCAAATGTAAACGAATAAGGTTGAGCGGCTCTTTATCAAACTCCATGAATAAACAATAAAGGACCTACAATACGTTAATCGGTGTATACAGTCTACTGTCGATGATTTAGAATAAACTTCCGCCAAGATCGAATCAAACGTCCTCGCCCTCAAGGAGATGAAACTTTCTTGGATGAGAACCCTGGTGCATCAAATTCTGGTGGTCCGACCAACTAGGGGTGTAGCCCATGATGAAGATGTTGTTATATCACATTTGCTTATATATATATATATAACACTATCTATATCAACTCTATTTCAATTATTTCATAAACTACTAATTTCAGTTCTACTTTTAACTTTAAATTTATATAGTTTATCTAGATTTTATTGAATAAAATGCATGCTTCCACAACGTGCCTAAACGAGTATTGAACCTACGCCAGAAATTCGAGATTAAGTGTGTATAAAAAATTTGACAACGGTATTGCATTTATAGATCAGCTTTAAATGCACTGATACAATTATAATTTGTAGTTTATAAAACACACAAAACTATTTGAGCGCTTCCATTGTCATATAAATTTTGCAATAGAATTCATGTTTGGACTAATTTCATCTTTAACCAATACTTATTTATATAAATATAATTTAATCTAACTATATGACTTTCTTCAATTCACGATGTTTTTATAATGCTTATTTATGATTAGAAGGTTTTTAAGACGTGGAGAATTTAATGTTTTGGCGAGTGTTGTTTAATTATTTTTCATTTTCATTGAAATTCATTATTGCGTCGTGTTGTCTGGAAGAAAAATATTGCATTATGTTTGGAATTATATCCATTCATAGTGTTTGGTGAACAAGTCCTCTACTTAATTTCACAACATCATTTGAGATGCACCCAAACCCTAGTTCAAATTAGAATCCTCAAAAATCAATGGATTGCATGCTAGAAAACTTAATTCGACTACATGCCCTTGGATAATGTAGGTACTTGACATGAGTTAAAACATTTCATAATATCGATCATCAACACAAGAAGAGCCCTCAGTTTCTTCTTCACTAGAAAGATCACCAAGCCCATCCCTATAGCCCAAGTTGTCGCTATTTGTAGGACCATCAATTATTTCATTGTTTGGATCTCTCTAGGATAACTCAATTAAATGAGATTGGTAAGATAACAATAAGCACATGCATCAGAGAAGTAAAAAGTGACAATATTTCTTTCATGGAAAATCGTGTGAGCAGTCTTGAAGTAGTTCATGCCATCACACCTGAATAACCTTTCATGCCAATTTTCCAACACACATTTTTACCCAATTAGGCTTTATCTTTTGCAATTTATATCTTAGGGGCAATTGCCAAATACTACATAGGAAAAAAATATTTTTGTCAAATACTATGACTAATTATACAAAATGTCAAATAGTCCAACCACAAATATACAATTACAAGGTTACCCCTAATAATAATAATATCAATAAACAATACACAATAAACAATACACCACCACCTCCCGCCGGCCACCGGAAAATTTTTCCGGCGAGAAATATATATATATATATATATTTTTTTTTTTTTGCCCAAGAAATATAAAGTTAGAAATCTCACTATAAAGTAAGAAGTTTTTAATAAAAAGTTTCTTACTTTTTCATACATAAAGTAAGATTTTTTCTTTTTTTTTTAACATAAATTAAAAATCTTTATTTTAGAAAATAAAGTAAGAAATTTCACTATAAAATAAGAACTTTTCCTACTTTTTTGAATATAAAATAACAAATTTTCTTACTTTAAAGGATATAAAGTAAGAAACTTTATTAATTTTTTGAACATAAAGTATGAAATTTCACTATAAAATAATAATATATAATTTGTATTAAATAAGAAAATACATAATAATAATTTGCTATTAAGCAAGATTTTTTTTTCCTCTATTTTTTTTGGCAAAACAAAAGTGTGTAATAAGTAAAAAAAAAAGTAATTAATAAGAAATACATAACAACATTTGCACATCAAAGCAAGAAACTTTTGCAATCAAATAAAATACTTTTTTTCATCAAGTATGAATTTTTGGATATTAAATAAAAAATCTGTTACATATAGTAAGAAATTCGGACATATAGTAAGAATTATTTTTTGGACATTAAGTAAAATATATTTGGACATATAGTAAGAAATGTTTGCACATAACATATAGTAAGAAATGTTTGCACATATAGTAAGAAATACATACATATAGTAAAAAAGTTCAGACATATAGTAAGAAAAATATTTGGGTCGAAAAAAAATTGACTGCACTGACTCCATGGACATGTAGTAAGAAATTCGGAAGACATACAGTAAGAAATTTTGGGCAGAAAAAAAATACGCCGAAAATAAATTTCGGCAACCAAAAAATATTTTCAAATGATTAGGAAAAAAAAATGTGATCGAAAAAAAAAATTCGGCGGCCGACGGCTAACTTTATATTTGCTGGGCAAAAAAAAATCTCGTCGGAAAATTTTCCAGCGGTGGTTGGCGGGAGTTGGTGGTGTATTATTATTATTATTATTATTATTAGCTATTTTAATAGTAAAGGTATTGTGGTATATTCATATCACAATTTTGGACTATTTGATAAAAAGTAAGTACTATTTGACTTAAAATTAGATGAAGGACTAATTGACAAATGGACCTCCATTTGGGGTACTATTTAACAATTTCCTCTATATTTTACAATCTCCATGTAAAATACTCATCGAACAGACAACAAATATTGTATCTCTATACAGATTCTTATCCTTCAGTGTGGTTCTAGTAATTTTTTTTCACACGCACAATGTTTCACTTGTCATTGAAATACACACATGTCATATTTTCTCCATACCACAAACATATTGCATTGGTAACGGAAAATTTGGAGCTTGTGTTTCACCTTTTCAATGTCAAATTACTTGTCAAACGTCGTTGTCAATCTTCTTGCTATCACCCCCATTAAACTGTTCCACACCAACACATCACTGATGGGGGATTCTTTAGACTCATGATGCAAGTGCTTGTATAAAAAATCTTCTTTTAAGTTGGTCCATGAATCAGGGTGAATCGAGTGTCTATCCCTTCAAACTTTTTATGTGATATTATGCAAAATAACTTACAAGTAATTAGGGATAATATGTGTAAAAAATTGTATTAAATTATTTTGCAACTGAAATCAACCCATAATTTAAAAAAAAAAATGTGATTTCAAACAGAAATCGACAATAACATTACGTCTCTCAAACCCACACGACCTAATAACCCCATTAAATTCAAAATGCTTATACAAATCCCCTTAGTAGTGGTACCGAGGGATACTATCTCCCTTGGTACCCATTACCGAGGAGGGTACCTAGGGATTTATTTCCTCGGTAAATTATTTATCGAGGGGATAAACCTTCGATAAAATACTAATTTTTGTATTGTGATTGTTTCGTGTGCGAGGTATCCAATTTCACAAACAAGTCAAAGGCATAGAATCCAAAATTATTTAATAACCTAACACACAAACAACATCTTGTTCCTAAATGACGAATAAATACTAATCAAACAAACAAATTATACAAAGCTTAGGTGAGCCACTTTAACAACCAAACTCACATCAAATTTAGAAAAGCAAATTGTATAAACGCATAATTATAATACAGATTCCAGAACTATTAAGTTCAACCTCACTTAACAATTCAAAGGAATGATAAAATAAAAAGTGTACAAAATGCGAGCTACATTAGCATATTAGTGGATAAGAAACAATGTAGACGACACGTAATTGGTATCCAGAACCCTAATGGAGGTGAAACTTTAGCAACTTAACTACATAATCTATACAATGTAGACTACACGTGAGATTGTTCACGAACATTCAAAAATAGCATGCTCTAACAAACTGAAACAAAATATTGCATATACAAACTACAATCCATTGACTTACATTAACAAACCTCAAGACCAACATTTATGGAATGAACTATTTAAACAATCAAACATATTTTGTAGTGTGGTAATTACCTGTTACCATATTACACATGTCAATAGCCAATCGAGAGAGAGAATCATTTTATATGAGACAAACAAATGAACCAAATTCACAAGGATGTAATAGTAAAAATCTTCAAACAATAAACTATATAATCAATATCAGGTTCGATTCTAAACATTAGGAAATATTATTAACATACAATCTACTTGGATTATGAAAACCTAATAGTTCAAAAATCTGGATACAAAAAATAAAACCCTAATCGAATGTCCAGTAATGGCGAAAAAAATGTCGATCGTGTGAACTACGTACCTGTTTTGGGGGGGTTTCGCAATAACGAACCTTCTCGCCCTGACTAGCCTCCACCAGCATGCGAATGACAATTTTTTGGGGGTTCGTGGGTTTCGGTTAAGGGTGTAAATGAGTCAAACAGTTCGTGAGCTATTCGCTATCCGACTCGATAAAAGCCCACTCGAACTCGTTTAAAAAGGCTCGTTTAATAAACGAGCAAACTCTAAATTCATGGTATTTGGATCGTTAGCTCGTGAGCGGGTTCGTTAGTGAGTTTTAGAGTGAGTTCGTTATTAAACTCGTATAAATTAAACTAATAATTTGATTTTAGAGAAAATTCCCATATACTATTAAAACATAAAAGACAATTCCCATATAGTCCAATGACTCTTTTTATTCTCATATAAGCCAAAAACTTCCCATTTAATCAATAAATACATTTAAATTGTCAAAACCAACCCTACACCTAGAACTCTTCGCTGAAAACCAACCGGTTTTAATAAACCCTCGAGCGAAAAAGAAAGCGAGTGCGATCAGCCAGGTATAGGGTCGCCGAAGGCTGAAAACGCGGCGGCGAATGTTAGGGTTTTTGTCAGAACACACGCACCAAGGCCTATCAGCGCGACGGCGCCCAGCGACAACGGCTGGGTGATGATTTCGACAATGGTGGAGAGGAAAATGGAGAGCAATTGCCAGGCAACGCGTGATACGCCATAGGGAATCCTACCAATGCCGCTGGGTACCAATCAACGATCCCCTCAACCCAATCTCTGCCCCCGGCCACAAGATCCTCCCCGATTGGGGCTACGACGGTGTCTAGGATACAAATCACAGAATCTCTGTTTTCGTTAATGATATTTTCCTTTGCCGTAGCTTAAGATTATTGGTTGTGATTATTTCTTCATTGAAATAGTGATTAGGTGGATTATCAGTTGATGGTCTTTGCAACTTTCGGAATCGTATATACTAGTGCCATTATTATTGTTGCCATCAACTCAAATAAGTTAAAAGCATCCTAGAGCCTATGTACCAGTTACAACTCAAATAATTCAAGTTAGTGTTTCAATATTTGTATTATTCTAATGAGCAATCATCTTACGACTAACAATATATGCAAGTAGTTTCATACCAATGCTTGTTCCAATTATGACCTTCTCTTGTCTGCAAGTTGATATATGCTGTTTTTACAAGACTGGTACACTGACATCCGATGACATGGTATGACTGCTCGAGTTCTAATTGATATATCATTTGAGATTTTATTTGATGATGCTGAATTTGCGATTTGTCCCCCAGGAATTTTCTGGAGTTGGTGAGATCGAGATGTCTTGTGCGAGGACGGAGCCGCCTTGGAGGAACGCGAAAACGCGGCGGCGGCGGGGGTGCTATAGCTGTTGTTGCGCTTGAAGGCGAAATGGTCACGGATCGAGTGGAATGCGGGCGCCGTGGCATCGTCGGCTTGTGTAAATAGCAATTGTCGTTGTGCTCATCGATGTCGTTTTGCTTGAAATTGTAATTTCGAAATTACAAACTACTCTATTGAAAAATTGCATGTTGAATAAGTAGTTTGGATAGGTAGTTTGCAATATGTTAGTGAGGTAGTTTAGATAAGTAGTTTTGTATAAGTAGTTTGGATAATTACAAACTACTCTACCGTTTTATAATTACAAACTGTAAAGGTGTTTGGAATTCGGTGTTATGTATTCTAAATTTGAATTAGTAGTTTGGAATATGTAGTTTAGATTTGAAAATGCATTCTATGTAGCTTGGGTTAGGTAGACCATTAATGTTGAAGTTGGAGTTGATGAAAGTGTATCTTATGAAAATGTAGTATAAAATTTCTCAATGTAGTATGATTATTTTCTATGTAATTTGGAACTTGACCGATCAATTACATGATATAGTTTTGAAATTTAATCGAGTAGTTCTGAATTTTTCGAGTAGGGTTTGAAATTTACACGAATAGTTTTGAATTTACACGAGTAGTTCTGAATTTTTGATGAGTAGTTCTGAATTTACATGAGTAGTTCTGAATTTACACAAGTAGTTCTGAATTTACATGAGTAGTTTTGAATTTACATGAGTAGTTTTGAATTTTACACGAGTAGTTCTGAATTTACACGAGTATTTCTGAATGTACATAAGTAGTTCTGAATTATACACGAGCAGTTCTGAATTTTTGAAAAATAAAATAAAATATTTATAAAGGGTAATTTAGTACTCTTATATAATTTTTGGATTAAATGGGAAGTTGAGATTTCAACGGCCTATTTGGTAAAAAACATATCACTAACGGTCTATATGGGAATTGAGCCTTGATTTTAAATATAATTTTTATACTTGTTCATATGAAAAATATAAATAAATAAATATATATATATATATATATATATATATATATATATATATAAACTTATTTGTTTACGTATTTTAGTAGGTGTATTATATACTTTAAAAAATATCTTATTTTATTTTTGTAATAAAGTAAAGAATAATTTAATTAATAATTAATATATTTTGAGCTCGTTTAGGCTTGATTAAACTCGAAAAAGCTCGCGAGCCATCGATATATTCGTTAAAAAAAAACTCGAGCTCGATAATAAACGAGCAAACTTAAACTCTCTAAAACTCGACTCGCCTCGTTTACAGCCCTAGTTTCGGTGTCGATAGCCCACCACAGCTCTTTTCTTCATCTTCGTTTTTGGAAGATTGGGGATGAAATTTTCATCTCTCTATAGATGAATTGAGGAGAATGATCAATTAATGTATTTGGGAGGGAAATATAATTTGTTAGTGTTTTTATATAAATATTAATATTTTAGGGTTGTTGTGTGAACTGCAATAATTTAGTGTTGTTGTGTAATTTGTAATAGTTTAGGGTTGTTGTGAAAATTAAAATAGTGAAATGACTACGGTGCCATAAAGGCACCATGACCCCCACCCCCCTACATTTATATCCATTAATATGCCCCACTACTTATCCTCTTAAATGATATAGTGTTATAATTAAATGGAAAATAATATAGTCACTGTAATGAGAATCTGCCTAAAATAATTTAGGGTTATTGTGTAAACCGTAATATTTTAGGGTAGTTTTATAAATTGTATAATTAGTGGTAATTCTTGAAATTACAACTTTATCTTTAATATTCTTATAATAGTAAAGGTATCATAGACATTAACCTAATATTTTAATTATTTAAAATAATAAATAAATAAAAATAATGCGTGTCAATAATTTAGTGGTTGTCTGTTAGCATATGATTGCGATGTCTACCTATTTTTAGATGGGGTGTATTCATTTGCAACTTGTAGAGATATTTTAAGATTTATTTGATTATAAGACTTGTTTGGATTTTCTTTTATTTTTATTGATTTTACATATATGTTAGGAGTTTATAAAAGTTTTGTGAAATCTCATGTTTAAAAATGGGATTTGATGGTGGGATTTGGTATATATAATTTTGGGGCAATTCCCATATGACCCATGAGTTAAATGTTTTATCTCAAATACTCTAGTGAAAACATTAACTTCCCATATAATTAATTATCTTCCCATTTAATCTTAATATTACATAAGAATACTACTTTACCCTTATTAATGATTTTTTTTCCTTTCAATTGTCCTTTTCTTTATTCAACATTTAATACAATCAAAATTCATATTATTACATGAAATTTTCATACCTTTTTTTTTCCACAATTTTATGGTTTAAATTTTAATTTCATACTATATATGAAATTCAAACTGATATTGTGGATTTCATACTAAAATTTCACAAAATCAATAAGATTTCATACTATTATAGTTTAAAATTCATACTAATATTATCAAATTACATACTCTTAGATTTTAAAAATCATACTACCATTATCAAATTCATAACTCTACTAAAATTTAAAAAATCAATAAAAATACTATAACATTTTAAAATTCATACTACTATTATCAAATTACATACTACCTTACCAGATTGTAAACTACATTATGCAGTTTTTTCCCCCAAAATTTTAGATTGGGCTGTCAAATTTTATATTAAATTGCACAAGATAATTTCATATTACACAATATCTTCAAAACAAAAATACATACTGCACCGAGTATAATTTCATACTACTCATTACATGTGGAGCAAAATTTCATGCTTCATTATTATTATTATTTTTTTTTTTTATTATTATTATTCTTTTTTTTTTTTAGGTGTAGGGGTAATTTTGATCATTTAAGTTGTAATTTTAATTAAATAGGATATGATTGACTAAATGGGATAAAATATTTTTCATTAGAGTATTTGGCAATTAATGGTAATGGGAGTGTAGTAAATGGAAATCTTCCCTATAATTTAACTTAGAAGTCTAGGAAAATCCAGTTAAATTACAAATTTAAAAAGTACTTGACTTATTAAATACTTCATGACAATTTAAGAACTCAAAATATATCAAATGAATACCTTGAGACTTTTATGGACATTTAATAATTTATTAGAAATCTTAATTAAATACCTCAAAACTTTTATAAGTTTTCGTGTGTTTTAAATAAATACATCAGTATTTTAAAAATTTTAAAATGTACTTAAAAGTTTTAAAATGAATACACCCTTATACTTATCATTTTATTTATTGATCAATTTGTATTCTTTTAAAATATGTTTCAGTTAAGGAAGCGAATGAACTCAATCTTGGCACATTTTAACTTTCTTTTTTTTGGAAAGTTAAACCAAATATTTTTTTTGTTGTTATTGTACATTTTAACGACATGATATGTATTTTTACATTTATACATTTTCCATATTTCTTTCTCGTCTTGCACTCTGCAATCTCCAGACCGCACGTGGACCCCTCTCTCTCACGCTACCACAAAATCATCAAACTACAAAAATCAGGCACTGAGTAAATTCCTCTCACTACCATTTCTCTCTCTATAAAAATGGCTGCTAGCTATCCCAAGCTGTATTCTAGTTGTACCTGTTTCTAAGAAAAGAATAATACTCCCTCCGTCCCAAAAGAATAGGCACGTAGACAAAAATACAGGAATTAAGAAGACGTAATCAATATAGGCCCTGCTTGGTTGAGTTGATTCAAACAGCTGATAGCTGATAACTGATAGCTGGTAGCTGATAGCTGATAACTGATAGCTGATAGTTGGTAGCTGATTTTCAGTTAGTGCTTGGTAAATTAGTTGATTAAAGTAGCTGATTGAAGGTTAATTTACCAATATAGACATGATTAAAAATATAAATATTATACATTAAAAAAAGAGAAATATAAAAAATAAAAGAAATAAAATTGTAATAATTAATGAAGACTTCCCAAAAGATTATTTAAAAAAAAAAGACAAATACTTGAAAAATAATTATAATAATAAATAAAACTTTAATTATGATTAATAAAAATATTTTTCGTAAAATATAAAGTAATATATTAGTTTATAAATAATATATTTTTTACAATATAAAAGAATAAAAAAATAATTTTACCAAATAATGTAGGAGCTTATTCGAAAAACCTACGATTTGTAGCTTTTTCTGAACAGGAGCTTATTAGGCAGAATAAGCTATCAGGAGCTTATTCTTTATTCTTACCAAGCAGCCTAAAAGAGCTTATTGTGATGGAATAAGCTATAAGCACTTTCAATAAGTTCAACCAAGTAGAACCATAATTGGGATTGTATACTTTTTTCACCTTTTTCCAAGTTTGCCCTTCATAAAAAAATACCACTCCTCCCACGTAATTCGGAGAATGCATTTGGAGAAAATATTATTAGCCCAAGATAATGCATTTGTATATACTTACTTTGTATAAAATGGAGAAAAATGTTCAGCGGCAGCGGTGATTTAACCCAATCTTCCACTTCTAGTCTGTTCCACTTCTTAAAAAAAATGAAAAATGCATTTGTATAAACATTAAAAAAAACTTATCTCTTCACATTCCTAATATCCAAAGATAAAAAATATTTGCCTTTTGCTAACCCGCCAAAACACTTTCAAATCTAAAAACTCAAAATACAACTGATAGAACAAAAAAAAAATTCAGAAGAACCGCCAAAAACAAAGAAATTTCAATTTAGCATGTTTCAAATCTAATTTTCATTACCTTTAGAATTTGAACTACATTTATCTCTCTATATAAGTATGAAAACTGAAGACAATCACGACAAAAAAAAAAAAGAATGATCAATCAAAAACAACAAACATCGATTTGAACCTTTCTCCACGAAATCACGAGTCACGAAGTGGTGATCTTTTTACCCCACAAATATCCATAATTGATCTAAATTTGTTGCCCGAGTCTATTGAGTCACCAAACGATGTTCTTTCTACACCAACAAATACTCAATTTAATTTGAATATTCTGCCAGAAGATGTTGATTCACCAGACAACATGATCCCAACACAAGTCTTGCGTAAAGGCAATAAAAAGAAAAATCTTTCAAGTGAGAAAAAAAGGGTAATTTTTGAAATGTTACTTCAAGAAAGTCTTAATGGAGAAATCCCAAAAGGATCTCTTTCAAAGGTGGCCAAGTCTCTTTCTGTTTCTTATAGGTCTGTTTCTCGCATTTGGAATAATGAGGATTTCTCTATTGCTGAAAATGGTTTACCTCCAAAATTTTCTCCAAAGCTTCAAAAGCGAGTCGGACGGAGGAGGGTTCAAATTTCTATGGAACAAATGAAAGATATTCCTAAACGTCGTCGAACAAATATACGATCATTGGAAAAGGCTTTGAATGTGCCGAAATCAACATTGCATAGAAGAATCGAAGAAGGGGATATACGAGCGCACTCAAATGCCGTAAAATCGTTCTTAACGAATGAGAATAAGAAAGCATGACTAGGGTTTTGTCTATCAATGATTGATAAAGATACGCTTGAATCTAAACCTTTATTCGTTAACATGAAAGACCAAATCCATATTGATGAGAAATGGTTTTATATGTCCAAGACGTCACAAAAATATTACCTTCATTGTGATGAAAAAGAGCCGTATCGCACATGTAAAAGTAAGAGGTATGTTACAAAGATAATGTTTTTGGATGCCGTTGCTCGTCCACGGTTTGATGTTGTCACAAACACAGAATTTGATGGGAAAATCGGGATTTGGCCATTTGTTTTTAAATAAGCGGCTAAGCGAAGAAGCAAAAATCGTACAGCCGGGACTATGGAGACAAAGTTGATTTTATCAATCACCAAAGATGTTATCCGGAGTTGTTTGATCGAAAAATTATTGCCGGCGATTAAAGAAAAGTGGCCATCTTCTGGCAGTAAAACAATTTTCATTCAACAAGATAATGCTAAACCTCACTTGAATATTAATGATGTGGAGTTTCTAGAAGCCGCGAGAAAATATGGCCTTGACGTTCGTTTAACTTGTCAACCTCCGAATAGCCCCGACATGAATGTGTTGGATCTATGTTTCTTTAGAGCTATTGACTCGCTACAACACCAAGAGGCTCCATCCACAATTGATGAACTCATTGCTGCTGTGGAGAATGCATTTGGAATATTTTTAGCCCAAGAGTTGAACAATGTGTTTTTGGCTTTATAATCATGCATGGTTGAAGTAATGAAAAATCTTGGATGTAATAACTATAAAATCCCACATATGAACAAACATAAGCTCATAAGAAGTGGGCAGCTACCAGAGTGCATTGACTGTGATGTCGAGATTCTTGCAGCGGCAAGAGCTATTTATGGCGAACAAGTTCAAGATGGAGATACTAAATGAAATCAAATTAAAAAGAAATAATTGCAAAATTGTAAGCAGACCAATGGATGCAATATATTTCATTATAAACTTGAATGAAAATTTAATGCTCACATCATTATACAAGTACTTACAAAGCTTTGTCTTTCAAATCTTAAAAGAACTCTGGTAGATAAATTTTCAGCATTTGAGAAATCACAAGCTCTTTTTCTTGAGCTGCCGAAATGTAACCTTCTTCAGTTGGCTCTGCATTTAAATCTAACATTGGCTTCATGCGTGCATTTAAATCTAACACCGGCTTCCTGCATTTGTTCAAGCATCTAGTGCAAATGTAACCTTCTTCAACCGGTAATGCATTTAAGTCTAATATTGGCTTCATGTGTATGTCCAAGTTGGGCTATTGAACTTCCAAAATTTTGGATGAATGTTGAAGCGTATCTTGTTTTTCCTCTTCCATTATTTCAAACCAGACCAATTAAATGAAGGTGTTGGAAAGATAATCTGAGAAACTTAACTTTTCTTGTCACTGCATTAAGTTTTTATTTATACAGAAAGGTAATGAAGTTGAAGGAACTTGAATATTTGACGTGCAGGAACTTGAAGTTGAAAGGACACATATACTTGCTTTAACCTTAGTATTCCACCCAAATAATTAAATAGGGGTATTCTAGTCATTTGTTGTATAATTAATAATCCTAAAAAAGAAACCGGCCTATAATTTGGGACAGACGAAAAAGGAAAACATGCCTATTCTTTCGGGACGGAGGGAGTATTACAATTAACAAGCTCTGACTTATTCCCCAAATAAATTTAAAAAAATTGTGAAAAGAGAGACGGGTTAATTCTCTCTATTTAATATACCTCATATAAATCACAGAAGTACAATCATAATATGATGCACAGTGCACACTATTCTTCTCTTTTTTTCTTTTTTTTTTTCCATTTATCATAGTCTTATTTTTATTTATTTTTTTTGACATTTTTTTTCTCTTGAAAAAATAGCCATGTTTTTCCAAGCCACTTTGGTTTTTCCTTTTCAAATTCTATTTGCTTGACTGTCCGTCCCTTTTTTTACCAAATATTGCATACTAGTTTGGCATAATATTGAAATCTTACAAACAGAGGTGCTCTCAGTTTCTGTGTTGATTTGAGGGCCATCATTGATTTCTTAAGCTGAAGAGTTTCTATATATAGTTATAGTCTTGATCAGTTTCTGCCTTTTATCCCCTTATAATTGATCTACTTGAATTAAAGCTCCCAACTTTATTACTGACGAGCTACTATAAATTGAAGTCTGATATATTTATTGCATAATATAGTGTCTGAGGTTCATGTGTGTTGATACAGATTCTTGGGTTATCTTTATTCTATATTTATATATTGTTCTTGATAAATTTCAAACATGATTTTTTTTTCCTTAGGGAATCAGTAAAAAATATTTTTGAATGGGTGATTTGGGTTTGTTCTTGTTTCGATGGAAAACGGCGTTTGTGACTGTTTTAAAAATCTGTCATAGTTGTAACATCTTTCTATATTTGTCTATTTCCGTTGGCTGTTGTCCATTTTATGAATAACATGGAAGATGGGTTGCGATTTTTGTGTTGGACGAAAAACAAAATTAGTGCTTGTAAATTTCTTGTGATATGTGTATGGTCATAGTTCATGTATTGAAGTCAATTAGAAGATAATCTGGGATGTATTACGGAAGAAATTGTGTTTTTGTTTGGATTTTTAGTGTTCATTCTATCGCAAAATTGATACTCCCTCCGTCCCAAAATGATAGTCCTGCGGTTGATTTCACACAGATTAAGAAATGGCTAGTTTATATAGTTAAGTCATTAATTTAGTTGGTGTTTTCCAATTATACTCTTCTTGAATTTATTAATATCAATTAATTATTATAAAAATCAGTGTTGGAATTAGTATATTTGTTATTGGAACTGTAAGATTTTACATTGTAGTCATGAATTTTCAATTTACCATGTAGAAAACTAGTATTTTAAGAATATTAATTAAGGGTACGTGGGGAAATGAAAAATTAATGATATGTTAAATATAGTAACTGGACTATTATTTCAAGAATATTAATTAAGGGTATGTGGGGAAATGAAAAATTAATGATATGTTAAATATAGTAACTGGACTATCTTTATGGGACGGATAAAAATGGAATACTAGACTATTTTTTTGGGACGAATGGAGTAGTTATTTATTGGAGTTGGTATTTATAAAAATATATTTCTACTATCGTATTTATGAGTTTTTTTTGTTTCAAAATGGGTAGTTGGGTTCTCGATTTGGGCTAAGAAGAAACCAGCTTTGAATGTAGCCCATAGGTTGCTATTGTTACCGTCCCCGGCCGCCCAAGGCCCATTTCAAAAATTGCAAAATAATAGTAAAACAGAGGCTACACTGCCGAAAATTTGATGCACGTGGAAAAAAACAAAAAAAAAATTGGATTCTATAGTAATAATAACAATAGTCTATAGAGTATTAATCATTTGATTGTATTTTCTAATCTCTTTACACTTTATTTGGGCCAACTTGGGACTTGCATTAAACTTCATTCACATATTCACTTCACCAACTTGAGTTTGAGCACTTAGCAAAGGAAAGAGTAAAATGATTTATTTTTTATATATTTTTTACCCATCACAAAAATAAGCTTGAGTCTAGTCTCCGAGACATGAATGGGCAATTGATTTCTCCTCCATCAACTCTTTTGCATTCTCATCCATCTTTTGCCTTGAAAATTCATCGATATTAAGACCTACACACAAATAATAACTTTAATACGAGACGCTAATTGAAAAAAATATCGATAAATATAAACATGGAAAACAGTCGGTGCAACTTAATAATTAGTCCAAAAAAAACCTATAGAATTTCTAGATACTTTTCGCTTAAATAAAACTAACCTTGCACGATTGACCATTCTCCTTTGTCACAAATCACCGGAAAAGAGTAAATGAGACCTTGTGGTATTCCATAAGAACCATCGGATGATACACCCATGGATACCCAAGTTCCCTAGAAAAAAACATATTGAATTTTGCTAATAAATAAATAAAATTCCAATGATAGAAAAGATGCACAATGAATCTTTTGTTTTATTCTCTATCTATCGTATCCGTTCTTTCAATATACTAAAGAAATGTCATGTCTATGAAATAATAATATTATCATTAAGTATGCAACATCCGTTTAATTAATACTCCCTTCATCTCAAATTAATAAAACTTTTTTTTCCCTAAAATATAGCATACTTTCTCAAATTAATAAAACTTTTTTTCCCTAAAATATAGCATACTTTTTATTCTTGGCATGTATAATTTTTATTATCTTTATTATTTGTCCTTATTTAATGCACATTGACATTAATTAGATTGTATTGAGAAAATAAACTTTATTGGAATAAAAAAATTAGTTTTTTTGTTCTCTTTTAACGTAAGTGTATATTCGAAAAAAGCATGTAAAATCTATTATTTTAACTATATCAACTAACTTCTTTTCGTAATCTTGAAATGAAAAGTGTGCTATCAATTTGAGACAAATGAAATATATTGAAATATCAGATGAAATACATAATGAAATAGGAAATATGAACAAAAACAAATATATAGCAACCAGATTAAAACCTTGGGAGTTCCGAGAACCCAATCGCGTATGTGATCGCAAGCAGAGCTTGCGGCCGATAATGCGCTCGACATCTTTCGAGCTTTGATTATGGCTGCACCCCTCTGTTGCACCGTGTCAATGAATTCCGTCTTTAACCTAACACATCTCATAAATTGATCACTTCACTAGTAATAATAATAATAATAATAATAATAATAATAATAAAAGAGCCCTATACAATATTTTGGATTTACAAATATACCCCTCCACGCATGAAATGTGTATAGAAACAAAAGGGCATATTTATAAATTTGAAAAGTAATTGGGTTATTGAATAACTAAACTAAACCTCAAGGTAGTATTTTAATTAACTTTTTTTTTTTTTTTTGGGAAATATGAAGTAGGCACCCACCAATCATCATCGTCAATGAGTTGTATTGCAGGCTTCTCTCCAGTGCTGGTGTGTACAGTAGCGTGATTTGCATCTGGATATTGAGTAGAAGAATGATTTCCCCATATGATCACATTCTTGACGTCGCTAACGTGCACGTTTAGCCGTTCGGAAATCTGGGCTAGAGCCCTGTTATGATCGAGCCTTGTTAGGCAAGTGATGTTTTTCTCTGGGATTGAAGGACCAAATTCTCTTAAAATGAGTGCATTTGTGTTGGCTGGATTAGCCACCACCAAAATCTGCATCATCAATAATCAAATAATTATTATTACTATTCATCTACTTTAACTTTAAACTATACCATATACAGTATATTATTATGGGGGACAAAAAAAGGAAGTTACTTTGCAATCTGGGGCAGCATGTTGGTCTAGAGCTAAGGCCTGGGCCTTGTAAATGGATACATTCTTGGACATCACATCCTTCCTTTCCATCCCCTCTCTCCTTCGGTATCCGCCAAGCAGGACCGCAATTTCCACGTCGCTGCAAGCCTCAACGACATCGGTTGTCGCAACGACACCTATTGAAATCAAATCACACACAATATCCAGCCCAAATTATATTTTTTTTTAAAAAAATCTCTTTTTTTTTTTCCTTTTTTTTTAATGTATATGTTAATATAATAAGCCTTGCCTTTGAGAAGGGGAAAAGCGGCATCAATAAGTTCCATTTTAACTGCATTTAGTGCCTCAGCTGCTGGCTCAATATCAAGCAAATGTATGATCACAGGTTGATCTGGACCAAGCATTGCGCCTCTAGCTATCATTGGTACAAGAGCATACCCTATTTGGCCTGGCCATACATATTTTGTCGGAATTTAGACGTGGGCCATTTTCGTAACTAAATTGGCCCAATCAGCCTCAAACCACAATTTACACCCAAAAGGCCCAACTAGTCCAACACATTTAGCAGCAGCCATTATTATGTAAACACGGATGTACGTTGTACACGAATAAAAATGAATATTAAATACAACCAATATGAATATTTAACGCGACAAAGATGTACATTTATACGATTGATCGTACTGTCATAATGTGTTCATTTATATTATGAAAATTGTATATTTATTACATTTAAAATTCATATTTATCATATTATAAATGATTAAAAAATATATACATTTATTAAAATGTATATCGAAATTTATCATAACAAAGATATGATTTAATCACAATCGATATGAACTATTATCAGAACAGGCGTGGACTTTTTTATTGCAGCAAATATGAATTATTTTATGTATGTTATGTAATTATAAATGCACATTTATCATTGTAAAAATAAAAATATATAACAAAAATATAAAATTTTATTTTGATGAAAATAAATATTTATCACATTTAAGATATAATTTTTAGATTGATAATCTAAAAATTTTCTATAATCCTCTAATTCACAAACAAAACTCAATTAGTAATGCATATAAATTTATTTACTTTGATTGAAAAAAACAAGAACGAAAAAAATACCTGCGGCGCCAGTGACAAGAACCGTAACAGGTTCTTTCTCTAACTTCAAAAAGCTGGAAATGTGTTTGATAATTTTCCAAGATAAGTAAGCACAACCAAAAACAACGAGGGGCTTTTCTATTGACACGAAATCATCCATTTATTTTAATTCAACAAGGGAATTAAAGATAAAAATCAGGATCGGGAATTATTTACTACAGTTTTAATTTGCACCACTGAATATCGACGTTCCATTTGCAACATTATATATAGAAAAAGTCTAGAAGTAATTAGAAACATTAAAATAAGTATGATGCTGCAGAATAATTTGGTTTGTGGATTTAGACAAGGCAGAGAAAAAAGAGCAATACAAAATCCAGAAGGCATGGAATAGTATATCATCTCTTCTTCTCAAAGAAACGAACATGATATATAGCATAATGACGTGGCAGGTCTGTGTGCAAAATTATTAATTCAAACTAATAATAATAATAATAATAATAAATGGCTAAAAATGGGGAAATTGTAAATTGGTTTGCAACTTTAAAGGCGGTAACAAATTGATCATGTAAAATGCACTATTTTCAAATAGTATGAAACTATATAAACATCTCGATTTTAATTTGTAAGATACTATTTGCTAAATAGTCACGTAGCTCTATAAAAATCTCAATATTGGTCTCAACTTACTAGAGTTGTGTAATCGAGTCAAGCCCAACCGAGCTGAACACTATTAAGCTCGAGCTCGAGCTCGACCACAAAATTCGAAACTCGAGTTCAACTCGAGATCGAACAAACTCAATTTTCTCAAGTTCGAGTTCGGCTCGTTTCAAAACTCGGCAAGTTCGAACTCGATTTGACTCGAGTTGAATAATATTAATAAAAAAAAACTAAAAATCATAAAATAAAATACTTAATATGAATTTTTTATTATATTTTAGGGAATATATGTAAATAAGTAAATATTATAAGGATAAAATGGTAAATCTAGCAAAACTCGATTAGCTCGCGAGCCTATCGAGGCAAGTATCACTGAATTCGAGTTCGAGCTCGATACATAATCGAGTAGATCGAGCTCGACTCGATTAACCTCGAGTCGATTTCGAGCTTTTCTCGAGTCGGTCTCGAGTAACTCACGAGCCGACTCGATTCACTTACACCCCTAGTGTTCAACGGTTTGGCCAAACTGGCTAAACTGTCGGTTCGAACCGTCTGTCAACATTTTGTTAACTGTTAACCATGATTCGAACCAGAACTGGAACCGCTAATAAAGTGGTTCGGTTCAGGTTTGAACATTTTTTCAACCGTGAACCCGGCGGTTCAAACCGCTGGTTTGTCTTTTTTATTCTTATTTTTATTATACTTATAAAATATCTATTTTCTAAGTCATATTTTAACACCAAACTCGTTCAATATTTTGAATTAGTGGTCAAAAAAAAATATCTTGTAAGCGATAGTCCCACGATTGTGAGTCTCTAGCAACAATTCGATAAATTGGTGATATCTTATATCTTTCACCCTCTCTAAGTAAGTATGATACGAGAAAAATTATGTACAAATTAGTGATATCTTATATCTTTCATCCTCTCTAAGTAAGTATAATACGAGAAAATTATGTACACTTTGATTTTAAGATGGATAATTACAATTTAATATATAACTTATTTCAATTGTTTAAAGTAACAATTTCATATTTTAAATTCGAGTATTTAAAAATTGTTCACACATTTCAAAATTCATTTCAAAATTCATAAATAACGTATGTTTCCCATATATATAATTACTTGAAATTAAAATTTCATGTTAACGGGGATGGAATATTCATCCATCGGAATAATTTGAGAATATTTTTGAAATACTTCCAACCCTCACGAGATAGCAAGACGAAAAACACAAAATTTAAATTAGCCCGAAAAATTAATGCCAACATCAAAAGCTCATTTTAAGAAATCACTCTTTATCCTAACGGTATGAGAGCAAAGTGAAAAACAAATGAGGTATAAATTAGTAATTATAAAGCAAAATAATTTAAATTGCAAAGTCTAAAATGTGTCAAAGTCCAGGTAGCGAAGAATTCCCCCCAAAATTAATGCTAACGTCAAAAAACTCGTCGTTTTAAGAAACCATTCTTCACAAAGCCTAATATCACACTCTTCACAAACACTAATATGATAGGATCATGTTGAAAGCAAATTATTAGGTACACTGTATTTACGTTGCAACATATATTTATATTTATGAAAAAAATAATTTTAATGTAATAAATATTTATTTTTGTTAAAATAAGTTTTATATTTATTTTAATAAATTTTAATTTTTAATATAATAAATATACATTTTCAATATTAATAAATATCAATTACAATATGATAAATACACAACTTCTTATATATTTATATAGATGACTATGTAATAAATGTACATTGTATAAATATATATATGCGATGTATTAAATGCTCATATTCCAAGCGGAAGTCCAAATTTTACACGGTAGTGTTTGTAGGTAACACTATCTTAAGAAATAGTGGGCACTTGGTCTATGTGATTGCCCCGAGGATTGTTAAGTAACACCTAGTATTTTTAAAATTTAATTGAATCTTGAAATAATGGGCTACTCTACGGAGAGATGTCTGCTTCAATCAATTTAAGGTCTGTGTATTTTTTAAATATTTATTGTATATTCTTTTAATGTTCTTGATTCATTAGGATAGGTTTATATTTGACAAACCCATTTTCTTTTTCGATTTTCACCTTTAAAGATATTTTGAGTTAATTCTTGTCCCACCATGCTAGATGATCTCCATTAAAATTCTTTTGAATTTTCGTTTGATGTCCTCCAGTGAAATTTGTTCTTCTACGGTGATGTCTGGTTGTGCTCGTGTCTAGGCTGGCTTTGAGGAGTTCAATCGTTTGTGATTTAATCTTCTCTTTCTTTCGGCCGCCTAGGCTCTCATTTCGTAGTTGGAGAATTGTTTCTCCATACCTTCTTTGATCTTTCATTTTTGGGTGTCGAAATTTTCCTTCATCACCACGCTTGCTGCGAAAATTGATTGACATTTTTCTGTGGAATGCCTCTCTTAATCGTTGGACTATAATCTTATGTTCACAAGGGGTTGTGAAAATAAGTCTTCTAGTCTCATTTTCTTGTGTAAATCTCTTGAACGTCTGTAGGAAATTATTTCCTAACAGAATATCCGCTCCGTATCATGGAAATAGATTGGTGGAGTCTTAACTTTGTACCACGGAGTACCGTTTGCTCCTCCCATCATCATTTTCGCTTGCTTTATCCCTCTTTTAAGGATTAGTATCATTTTAGAGAAATCTCTTCCCGTTATTGGAGATAATTCTTTTTCCATTTCTTTTGGGAAGACTTCTGGTTTTACCGTGCAGATTCCTGCACCTGAATCAATATAGGTTGCGAAATATTTCGTATGATATCTTGGATATATTATTTCCACGGGAATGTATATGGAGAATGGGCTGGTGCTCATTTAATTATGTATCTTTTTTCACCCACCGTAAACTCCATTCCATCTCTTAATCTTTCCCAAGGTTTATGATCCTCGAGAAACTCTATCCCTAGAGTTAGTTGCTTTGAGATTCTTTTTGCACTTCCCTTAATGATTGTTTCAATATCTCCAATCTTAAGGATTCCTTGATATCTTCCTAGGGAAGGTTGTTCCAAGTGATACAATGCATAACAAGGGAAGATATTATCCTTTTGAGTGATGTCGAATATTACTTCTACACCTCTTCATCTTTCTGGTCACTTCAACTCTCCATTATTTTTAAATATTTCAGGAGCTCGAGTGCTCTGACTGATTCTTGGACCTTCCCATCGAGGTCCACTGATCATTCTGTCTTGTTGGAAAGATATTCTCCTTGGTTCGATCACGAGGTTCTTATTTTTATTAAGAACCGCCCGATCTTGAATTCTCATATCAACCTCTCTTATTGTTAGAGATTGCATGATCTCTGGTAAGACTGCCTTTGCTACGTCTTCAAAGATCCTTGATATTTTTATGAACTCCTTTCTCAGGAATACTTTTAAATGATGAGTATTCGAAAGTGCATATGATATCTTGTACGTGATTGAGTAGGGTCTGTTTCCCTCCGTCATCAGGTCTGATCTTTTGAAATCTTGATGAAGGGTAAGAACTCTACTAAGATCTCGGTCTGCTAAATTATACTCAATCCTTTGGTAGACATCGAATGTCAGTTTTCCTGCGTATAAGTTCCCTGTGATTGCTCCCAGATAAGAATCTTTGAAATTTGAAATTATTTTATTGAATAGAGCTAGATTTAATGGCGAATCAACTCCTTCTTTAAAAGGTGATTTATAATCACTCGAATGGCTCCAGTGTGGATTCACGAAAGTGTATTTCCCATTTCTCTCATGAGTGTGCTTTTAATCTCCTGGATTTTTTGGTAGGGGATTAGTTGCATCTCGATCTGATTTCCTCTATATTCCATTGGTATCGCGAATTCTCCCTTGGGAACTCTATGGGTAATTTGGTATTTTTCGATTTCTTAAACCCAACTTATCCATCACATTCTTCATTGACCCTATTGTAAATCCTTCATACATTTGGAGTTTTGGATCTTCTTTCATTATTCTCATAAGCGTCTTATGAGAAACTATTGTATGTGAGAGGATTCCTGACATATCCTCTCTAACCGCTTTTGAGGAGATTCTTCTTCACTCTGATTCTGAATATGATTCACTTCCATTTTCAGAGTAAATCTCTTCTTTATAGATGCTTTCGTCTGAGGGTATGTCCTCAAATTGATACACCTGTACCAGATTTTGGTAATAGACAGCTTCTTCGAACTCTTGAGTTATCACGAACTGTCTAATGCCTCTTTTTTGATTCTGAGGACAATCTGTAGAAATATGCCCTTTGACTCCGCACGTCCAGCAGTTGCAATTTTTAAAATTTCCATTAGCTATGGTGTGAGCTTGCCTGAAAGTTCTCTTTGTTGGCATCCTACGGGTGCTTCCTTGGCTTGAGAACGAGCCTCGACTTCTACTTGGCCCCATTCTTTGTCTTGATTTATAGTTTCTGGCCTTTTGTTTTGGCCAGAACCTTCTTGATTTCCATGGAACCTTTTCTTGTTACTTCGAGTATAAGGATACTTCTTTCTTTCTTCCGCTTATGTCTCTGTGGTTGACCTTCCACTACTGTTGGAATGTCATTCTTGGCACAATATGGAGGAACCGATTTATTAATTCTTCTTAGTCTCTTGTAATTTTTGTGAAGTGCTGTTTGGTGGCACCACTCTGCTAACTTGACCTTTAGGAATGACATCCTTCTAGCAATCGTATTCATGTCGGTCGCTGGCTTGTACTCTTGGATCAACACTTCTCTCCACGGACTTGGTATTGTCGCAAAGAAAAGTTGAGCCGCATCTCCATCATTCACCTTGGATTTCCATCGGTATTCGATGAATAGTTGGATATATTCGTCCACGTGACAAATATCTCGTAACTCGAGGCAATATAGGGCTTGTCGATATTTTTTTGCTTTTCCTCTTCCATTTCCTCGAAATATCATGTGACGATAAAATAGATTTTGAATAATTTAGTCATATTATCGACGATTTCTTTTAGTGATTCACCAGATATAACTCCCATTTTTATATCTGGTGTTAAGTCCCATGCGATCTTTACAGATCCTTCAAGGCTCATTTCAAGGAGTAAAATGAACCCTTCCTTCTCTAAGTCGAGAGTTCCAGCTGCAATTCGCATTGCAGATGACCAATCATCTATCAGTATCTCTCAGTTCTTGAAGTCTGGGACATTCAAGTTCAACATTAGCCCATATGAATGTATGGGATCTAGTTGAGACTTCCGTATGGCGTGTTGAGAATATTGGGCATTCGGGAACGTTGCCTGGTGCCCACTATGTTTGTAGGATCTTCTTTTATGGTGAAACCCCCAACATGTGGCATTGGTGCGTCTGGTACTGGTTCATGTGAAGCAGAACTTTCGCCTTAATTAAAACTCGTTGGTGGTGGTGCAGGAGCGCTTTTTGTTACCAGGGCCGAAGAATCTTCTGAGTCTATTTTTAGATCTACAATACCTAATCCTGTGAAGGATTTTCGATAAGGTCGTGTAGATCTTCCATGTTGATTCTTTCAATTACTTCTTGGGTTGTAATGGAATCCCCTTGATTATTGTCATCATCTTCTCTTCTTTCGTCGGTTGTCTTATAATCTCAGTCAGTTTTTTCTTTTGGTGTAAAAGGGATTCCATTTCGAAAGTTATACGTCGTCTTCCTACGGATGTACTTGGCTTTGTTTCAAGGGCCTTGCCTCGTTTTTGAACATCAATTAGAATTTTTCGTGTTTCTTTTTGATGTTCAATCACCTCATTCATCTTCACCTGGATCTGGTGGTCGATGTCTTGTATCCTCCTTTGGATTTTTTTAAGATTCTTAGAGGAATCGAATACCTCGTTGCAGTTGGATCTATTGATGGGATTCATGAGCTGCATCCTTATGGTTCATAAGATCCGTCTGATTCACCCAAATGTAACTCAGATAGTACGCCTTTTGTTTCTCGCATTGTCTTAAGGTCTTCCTATCGACTCCTACGAGTTCTTGTTCAACATATTGGTTATCCCAATATGTTACATTGTCTTTGTGGTCCAACTCATATATTTCCAATATTTGAAAATATCGCCTGAAATGTACACATCTCGAACACTTGTTCGAATCCATTTTCAGAGATAAATCTACTCACCAAAGGTTAATTACATGATTATAATAAATTTTCTTAGTTCTTAATAAATTTAGGCCCTGATACCATTTTTAGGGGTGACACAACTTTCGTAAAATTTTGTAAAGAATTATATTAACTATTAATTTTTAAAAGATATGTCTTTATTCGTGGCATTGTTACACCTACTTAGACCCTGAACTCCATTTAGAACTATTATCATATTACGATAGGACATGCCAGGTTTCTAGCCGATAAACTTGAACATATTTTAAAATAAAATTTATTTTGAGAGTAAAGTGTAAATTTATAAAGTTTTCTAGGGTTAAAATAGTATTTTTCCATTCTTTCTTCTTTTTAAAAGCTTTAAGAGTGTAGAAGTAAAATTAAGTCCCCTCCATGAAACTTTTCCTTGCATGTAGCTTTATTCCGAAAATTATCCCTAAAGTTTAGCAAAGGCTAAATTGCAATTTCAATCCGTGAGTTTTGGGATTCCCAGTTTTAGTTATTTTACTTTTCTGTGACAATTTCTATCCTTCGTAATTTCGTCGTTAGTCAAAACAACAATAGTCATATAGTAACTTTCATGTGTGTTTTTCGATATTGTGATATTTATAGAGATTTTAGGAAAAAACGAAATATTGAAACATTCATTTGTCTTGCAGAGTTTACAGAATCAAAATTGTTAGTAAATTTTCAATCAAATTGTTTAATGCAACTTCAAAATAATCTAGTTATCTTTATAAAATAACCTTGTAAATATTTATGAATATATCAATAAAACTATAAAGAAAAGTGTTTAAAACAATAAATTAATTGCACGTACGTAACTAGCAAATGGCTGCGCCTGCCCTAGCGTGCAAAACTGCATAGTACACCACATTTAAATTTCCATATATCCCACTACAAATTGGAGAAAACTTATTTCTTTGCTGCTATTCATAATAAAAGCTTAAAAAACATACAGATAAAAACAAAAACAGTTCGTTTCAAGAATCAAGAATTTTGTAACTTGAAAAGATGCTATGTTATAACAAGCCTGCATCATTTATCTGGCGGTGTTTATCTCTCAAAAATCCCAAATGTAGATATAGGCATATAACCTCTCTGTCCAACAATCAAGTTATTGAAGATTATGATAATTTAGTCAGTTATAATCACACTCTGTTTTTTTTTTGTTTTTTTCCCTTTTCAATTTTATTCTATTATTTATTTTATTTTATATTATTTTTGACTAATTAGAAAATTTTACTGTTTTGAGTAAAATCTCAGGTTGATGTTGAAGACAATCCCAGTTCAAGAACAGCAATTCTTAACCGACCCTCTTCACTTAATGCTTTGAACACTCCTATGGTTAGTATTTAATTATCTGCATGTTTATAATATTTGTGCAATTTTGTGTTTCGGTATGTGTAATTCTATGATTTTAGCTTAATTTTGCAAGTAATATTTGTCTCTCTCTCTTTTTTTTTAAATATATATTTATTTGTGAAATATTATTTAAAAGAAAATGTTTGTTGAGACATTACTTATGACATTAAGTATTGTGGCAATGTATGGTTGCTGAAAATATTAATCATGTGGTCTAAAATTTTAAATGTTTGTTGAGATATAATTAATTGTTTGATAAATATCATAATCAATGTACTGTTTTCATCATTGCTGGCACATAATTGAAATGAGAATTTTGAAATGTGATGCAATATAGGTTGCCAGGCTTCACAAGTTATACAACAATTGGGAACACAACCCTGATATTGAGTTTGTAGTCTTAAAGGTATTCTTTATTGCACTGTCCCTTTTATTTTATTTTATTTGTTGGAATTATATCTTAAAGATTTGTAAGTTTGAATTTCTTGTAGGGCAGAGGCAGGGCTTTTTGTGCTGGTGGAGATATTGTTTCTCTTTATAATCTCCTGAAAGAAGGTCTTATTATATTTATTTATTTATTATTGTATGAAGTGATTTATTAGTGTCGCAGAGACGCAAGTAGTTGAAAATCAGAAGTTTGTAGTGTTGCAAATAAAAGCTGGAAAATGATTAAATTAAGAGAGAGCGTGTTTGGTGAGGAAGCTGTATAATCGAATTTTTATTTTTTGTAAATTTAAATCACAACACTAAAATGTGATTATTATTATTATTATTATTATTATTATATGGGCGTATTTATTTCAATGTCACTGACTTTTTTTGCAATGCAGGGAAAGTAGAAGAGTGCAAACAACTGTTTTTGATGGCATATAGTTTGATACACACAATTGGTACTTATTCGAAACCACACGTGAGTAAACCACCATGTATGCTAAGAATGTATCATGTGATTTGGATGGTCATTTTTTAATATTTACTCGTGTCGTGTTAAATTGAATTTTTGCACCGGTCGATCTATGCAGGTGGCTATTTTACATGGCATTTCTATGGGTGGTGGCGCTGGAATTTCAATCCCCGGCACATTTCGTGTTGCTACTGATAAAACTGTAAGATTGTAATAAACTTCTTTATTTTATTTTATTTTTTAATAAGAATATAACATCAGGTCTTAAGGAGAACCTAGAAAGTTTTAAAAAATAGTAGATTCTAGATGTTATAATGTCATATAAAAAAAACTTACAGTTTGCCGAATTTACTGTCAGAAATTATTATGTCACTAAATTTTACAACTGCAAACAAAATACCAAAAAAATACAAAATATCTTTATTCCTCAAAAGACAAATCACCAACAGTTTTTCAATTTACCGACATAAATATTGTAGGTATTTACCAACAATTTTGGATTTTCTTGGTAAAACTATTTACCGATCATTTACCGACAACAAATTTACATGCAATTGACAGTTTTCTTTATGTTTTACCAACAATTTTTCTATAGGTAATTTGATTTTTCCTTGGAGTGTATCCCGATGGACGATATAAACATTTTAGAATATATTGCAGGGACTTGCTGATAAATTCTACCTTTTTTTTTTTTGCATTTTGCATTTTGGCTCGATTATTATACGTAACTTTAAATTCTTTTATGATAATTGCACATAGATTTTTGACTTAAATAAAAACTGCAGATTTTTTCTACACCAGAGACATTAATTGGTTTACATCCAGACGGTGGTGCATCCTTTTACCTCTCCCATTTACCGGGTCATTTGGGTAAATTTCTTTATCGACTACACTTGTTTACGATTCTCACTATCGAGCTAGTGCATGTCAGTATTCGTTGGGGAAAAAAAAAAGTATTTTTAGTATTTTCAAATGTAAACTTCTACTTCTGATTCTGCATAACTTAATCAGAATCTAAGAAAACACCAACATTAAATTTCAACTACTTTTAGGAAGTTTTTTCAGCCACGTCCCTACTATATTTACTATTATTGGTATGTGTTACTTTGTTTCTAGGCGAATATTTGGCCATGACAGGCGATAAGATTAACGGGGCAGAAATGTTGTCGTGTGGACTTGCGACTCACTATTCGCTTACCACGGTTATAGTCTAGTACATTTTAATTTTGATATTATTATTATTTTATTTATTTTAGGAATTTGTTGTTATGGTGATCTCGTCTTATTTATTGCTGCAGAAATTGCCATTGATTGAGAAAAAACTTGGGAATTTGGTAACCGGTGGTGACCCGTATGCCATTGATAATTGTTTAGCAAGTTTCAACGATCCAGTTTGTTTTGATCAGACTAGTGTGATTCATAGGTACTTTGTGTTGGATAATCTTTTTCATAATTTACCTTAGGATAATTAAAAATACTACCCTTGAGGTTTGGCAAATTACAAAAACACCGAACTAATTTTGTCATAAATTACAAACGAAAACTGCTGACATTATCAAATGCAATTCTAGTGTTGACCTTAATCATATGATAGTTTTTTCCTGATTTATGAAACTAATATTTTACGTTTTGGCGGTTTTGGGGATAATCTAATTAGGTTGATTATCTATTCTGACGTGCTCTTTTTTGGTTAGGATTGAAACAGTCGACAAATGTTTCAGTCACGACACGGTTGAAGAAATTATCGATTCATTGGTATGTTATGATTATATTTCCACGTGAATTGTGTGTTGAATTTATATTTAAAAGTATTGGTCTAGTAAAAAAGACAGGAAATTGTAATTTTAAGTGGTGAAAATTAAAAAAAAAAAAGTACGGAAATCTGTCAGACAGCTGCCAGGCCATCTTGGGTAGGCGTGGCCAGCCCAAGAACGATCATCTACTGACCAAGTGGGGACCCGAATCGGGGCACAGGGTCTGTTAATCACGCTCTGGCCGGGCAGCCATGGTTCATCCACCAGACTTGGTTTCTTGTCTCCTTAGAAGTCAAGGATAAAGAGGTACAACCTATAGAACAGATCCTGTTCAAGTATGGTCGTGACCATCAGCAGCATTGCAGTGGATTAAATATTGGCTATTTATCTTATAAGTGTCCGGTGTGGGATAATGTATATAGCTTATTGCTTAGGTATATAAGGGGACCACTGTGCATTTACCATATATGAACACAGTTTGTTTCTAACCAAGCCGCGGTTATTTATTAATTACCTCTTCGATGAGTATATTTTGTAAAAGTAGAAACAAACACATGTAAATGAGTGTTTCTAATTTCGAACTGTAATTATTAATTAGATCAAACATTAGGGGTGGTAGTGTATATTTGTATTTATCCGTTTCGGACAATATTTAAGATATAAAACTCCCCAGGAAAATGAGGCTGCCAAAACGAACGATGCATGGTGTGTATCAACTCTGAAGGAGCTCAATGAAGTTGCACCATTGAGCTTGAAGGTTGCCTTAAGATCTGTAAGTATTTCAATCATTTACAAATGTTCGTTTGTTCGTGTTTTTTTCCTAATATTTTGAGATGCGTCGATGTGTGATTGGCAGATACGAGAAGGAAGGTTTCAAAGTCTTGAGCAGTGTCTTGTTAGAGAGTATAGAATGACAGTACAAGCAATCTCCAGGCAAACAACTGGTGATTTCTTTGAGGTATATAATGTTGACTTTTCTTTTTTAAGGATTTTTTTTTTTGCCTCCCGCCGTTACCTCCTAATATATAATAAAACTTAAAATGCCTCCTAAATACAAATTGTCTCCTACTATCAGTTTTCCGGCAAAAAAGTGGCCGGAAGAACTGTGTGCGCGACCAAAAAGTTTGCATTGTGGTTTTGGAGGAGTTATCAACGACGGTTCGGATTAAAACTTTGCGAGGTGACTCGAAAAAATGAGAGTAATTCAACGAAATCAACGGCGGCCAAAACGGAGTACCAGAAATTGGTGAATAAATGCACGACAAAATAATTAAGGTTAAAGTTTCACGGGGATTATCGGCGGAGGAGGTTGAACTTTTTTGTGGTGGCTCATAAAAATTAGAGTAATCGAATGAAGCTAATGGCTGCCGGATTGGAGCACTGGATGATGTAGGTGCACCAGAGCAATATTTTAATTTTGTGATTCTCTAGTGCTCCGTTGCGACCGTTGTTAGTCTTGTTGGATTCCTTTTATTTTTTCGAGTGGAGCTGGAGGGGCCTTCGCCCGGCCCACCGCATAAAGTGACGCCCCGGCTTTTTCTAGAATGAAATAGGATTATAAAAGAAAGAAAAGCAAATGGGAACCATGTCATTATATGCGAACCTGCGAACTAGTGTTTCTATTATATACCAGCAGTGTTTTTATTATACAATTCTAATGCTTTTAATCAAATAAGTAAATATACAAAAAATAATTGACCCTAGGTTCACATATAGGGATGTGATTCTCATTTAAAGGTTAAAAAAAGAAAAAAGATTGAGAGGCAAAAACAAAATTTCCCTCTTTTTAAATGTAAAATCACAAAGGTGTTTGTGTGTGTATATATATCCACTACAAATGATTTTAAGCAGGTGTAATTTGTAGATAGGAACAAATAATTTTGAAAGATATTATTGCAATCAACTGTTTTTTATTTTAATCATGAAACTAACTTCAATTGTTAGGGTGTTCGAGCAAAGTTGGTGGATAAAGATTTTGCACCTAAGGTAAACTGCAATACTATATAATGTAGTATTTCATCTACTATGTTCATCAAAAACATCGATTTTATTCCCTTCGTTATATCATTATATTATATGCATTTTTTTATTTTTGTGAAAATTTTAGTGGGATCCTCCAAGTTTGGAGCATGTATCTCAAGACATGGTTGATCAATATTTTTCTCCTCTCTCCCAATATGAGCCCGATCTGGAGCTACCCACAAAGAAGCCAGAACAATTTACAGAGGTGTTAGTGGAAAAATATGGGGCGGTTAATTTGTGAAATATTCACATTGCTGTTATAAATACCACAAATAGATTATATAATAAAAATAATAATAGAAAAGTCGTGTTCTACATCCTATTTAATGGTATTTGGCGCAAGATATAATTTTTCTTCTTTTTTTTTTTTTTGACGCTTTGTATACTGATAGTGTATACCATAAGCAACTCATTGAATTTAGTGTGTTGTCAAAGCACACAAAATTAAATAAATTTCTTTATGTCAATTAATTTGTAGAATGGGCAAATAAAGATAGTTGATCACACAGAGAGTGGATATACATAATTAATTAAATAAATGGGAGGGTGGGGGTGGGGGTTAAATAGATTCAATCTAATAATAATAATTAAACTATACCAAAAATAAAAGCAATTAAATAAGCAAATATTATAAAAACAAATATTCAAAATTTGGAAGAATTTCGCATCTTAGTTTTGTTTATCCACGTTTCGATTCAATTGTGATTTAATGTAACGATACACTGTCCTTTAATCCCTTAAATTTCTGTTACGAAGCTAAAAAGAAGCTCTATTGACCCCTATTGTTTCTTAATTTTATTCAATTAAAACAAACTATTTAATCGAACATATCTAGGCAAGTGATAAAACAAGCTCTATAACACAAGAAGCAATAAAAACGAAAACGATGGAATGGACAATATCTTAAGTTCATAAGTTCGACCTAAGGGATCTTGTTTTATGTTATCCAATTGACTGGTTTCAATCACCGCTATTTGTAAAATTAGAATCGTATCTTTTATGGATTATTAATCATATTCTAGTATAAATCATCCAAAGCCCTAATTTTAGTTGGAAACTAATAACAATAAATCATATAATAAAAATTATTAGAATCATAACACAAAAATATCGAAAAGAGTCGAGTAGAGATGCGTTACGGAGTTTAAATCACAATCTCCTCCTCAAATACGTTTCAAACATTACTTTCAAATCGGAATAAAAATGAATTAGCTACATAACTTCTATAAACCTAATCATTGTCATGAGTTTATAATAAGAAGAAGAGAAAAAAATTGGCACAAAACAACAAAAATTATAGTTTGTATGACAAAAAGTAATTATCCCATGAAATACGCGTGTTGTTCCTCACGAAATCTGCTCCCTTCTTCTGCCTTTTCTAAGATAAAGTGTGTTGCTTCTAATATCAAATCAACCCCTTGTGGAATTCTATCTCTTTTTATCACACGTATATGGGTGTTTTATCGTATTAGCTATCAAGGGTTGTCTTTCTCATGAAGAGTAATCTTTTAAAGACGCCGGAGACGGGCCTGTTTCGGTATATTGAGCCATGGTTCTAAATTCCCCAATTTTGGGATGACATTGGGTAATCCAGTGTGGTATATGATCTAAGTGTCAGAACTCTTCTTCAAAATTGTGGCGCAATCTCTTTAAAATTTCAGTCGTAAGCCCACACTTGTCCTTGTAAGCCCAAAAATACTTCAAAATTGCTTCAATAGATATAAATTCTAATATTAAAGCATCATAAAGTAAATGTGTCGAAAGTAAAAAAACCAACAACGCAAATAAATCAAATGTGTTGTTTTGTAGAAATGCAGTTTTCAGATATGATGTTAGGTTTCGTGATAAACGTCACCAGACCTAACACCAACTGAATCTCAGAAAACAGCAGCGAAAAATATAAATAAAAATAAATACAATAAATTAATTTCAGTTCGTAAGTAATCGTACTTACGAACTTGGGTGTACAAACCCAAAAACTATATTACTTTTCAAACGTTTAACATCAATACAAAATAATAAAAAGTAATATATGAAAAAATAAAACAAATTGTATCAAACTCTTGATACACAAAATACTCGTCGCCTCGGTATGATGATCTTCTTCGTTGGTTACGCAACTTCAAAGATCTTCGTGATTAAGATCGTGAATTCAAGTCTTGTGGCAAAGTTTCTGATGATCTTCTTTGTTGGTTACGCAACTTTGAAGATCTCCTTGATATGGACCGTTGCCTCAAGAAATCTATTTTCTCGTGTTCTGCGTCAAAGATGTGTGCGTCGTCTCTTCTCCGTGTTCTTCGTGTTTTCTCTTCTTGCGTCTTGGCCCTTAAATAATTAAACAAGACTCCTAGTCTTGTTAAACAAGTTAAAGACGTATTTAGGAAACTAAATAAAGTCTTAAACTCCAACTAAGAAAGAAATCTAGAGTCCTAAAATACTTTGTATCCTAAGAAAGGTAAACTACAAATAAGGAATAATATATGTGAAAATAATATTCCTAACAAAATGTATATAAATATGTGATTTTAACACTTAAAAGCATAAGCATTTTTATACTTATCAATTTTTACAGCCAATTTCCTCATAAGCATTTTTATACTTATCAATTTTTACAGCCAATTTCTTCAAAGAGCACACATTATATGTAACTAGTAAGTTGCTCGTGAAATGTGTTGTTTTACTAATTGAAAAAAATATTTTAACTATCATACATTTATTCACCAATTTTTGATACTCCGTCTTAACTTCTGTCATTTTTGTGGGATTCTTCTTATTTCTTTGAATCACCGTTCAAAACTTCAGTTCAAATCGACGTCGATAATCCATCTGAAACCCCAAAACTAACTTTTTCATAGCTACAAATAGTTTTTTGGGCACTTTTTTGGCAGAAAATTGATAGTGGGAGACAATTTGTCAAAATCTTGTATTTTAGGAGGCACTTTAAAAGTTTTTATATATTAGAAGATAAAGAGAAAAAATGCAATATATTGGGAGGTAAATATTTTAATATAACATAATATAATGTTAAAGAAAGATTATACTGTACGTGTAATTTTATTTGAAGATTTTTCATATGAAGACTTATATTAATAAACACTTAAAATGGGAAATACATATCTACTGTAAAATGCGAAAATCACGTATATATTTTATATGGTGAAATATAGTAAAAAGTAATTTATATGCTTAAATGCAAAAACTCGAATATTACAGCGGGTTTAGTGTACTTTGATCCTAAATATATATATACCTAAATTCTAAAAGTATAAATATCCTTTGATATTTATTAAAATTACAAATTTCATCTCATTGTGGTCAGGATAATAATTGTTAAACTCCTCAAAGGGGCATTTGTGATTTTGTGAAGATTATGGGTTCGTTTGCAATTTGACTGAATTCCGGGGTAGTTTTTGTAATTGAACATCACTCTATCATCCTTGTTTGATGAAAATGGGTAGATTTAGAAATTTTTCAGCGGAGCGATGATCCTTGTTTGATGAAAATGGGGAATCAAATGAGGGGAAAATTCGATAAGTATTGGGGGTACTATGAACAAAATGAATGTAATGATTTTCATTGTTGTTGTGTTAGATCCTAGATACAAAATGAAATTTCTATGGGTTAAGTACAAGGTTCATTACAATGAAAAAGATTATGATGTTTAACAAGGTAACTGCATCATTAAAAACCTTGATTGAGGATCATGAATGAAGAAAGTGGAATTACTGACTCTTCTCTGAGTCATGCCCAGAGTTTTGGGATGAACACTATAATGGAAGATGATGTCGATGGGTTTTTTTTGGAAGAGGAGAATCAACGAAAGGCAGCTACTAAAGATGCGGGCCAAAATGTCAATTCGTAGTATTGTGTGATGAATGAGGTTATTTGTGGTAAGCGACCTCATTTCTAGGAGAGGGTATTCCTCCTGAAAGATGGGCAAGTTGTATTGTGTCCTTAAGAAGTGAGTGAGCTGGTTTGTGTAGAGTAGCGACCTGTAGTATGGGGATGAGTTCTCATATAGGGTCTTGATCTCTTATGGTTTGGACTGTGTACTTGAACTCGGTTGTGGGATTTATGAATGATAAATCTCGTGGGCTTAATGTGTGTGGTTTATGGGGTCCCGATGGACTGTATGGAAAGAATAACAGGCCCAGGCCTATTTTATTAATTTAATGAGAGGTTTATTGTTTATGGGAACTTACTATATGGGAGGAATCCTAATTCTGAGACAGTTATGGAATTATGGTAGGAGAAGGTAACCCTGACTTGGAGGGCACTTCTCTTGTCTCTATAAAAGGAGGAGCATACCTCTCATTATTCTAAGTTTATGATATCATAATTTCATCTTGTATGATTTGAATGAAGGGATTGAGTATTTGATTTCGCTTATTAACTTAAGCGTCGGAGGGCATTAACGGGCTCGAAATCCGACCCATTCGAGGCGTTGTTTTGCAGGACCAGCGAGGTCGCCGAGTGGATCGTTGAAGGCTTTCAGGTCGCTGTGACGTATTCGAAAGCAATTTCAGGTCGCTGATCTCTTTTGAGATTAGTACCCCCTTTATTTGGTAGCCCAACTTTTTGAACTTATCAACTGCATCATTAAAAACCTTGATTAAGGATCATGAATGAAGAAAGTGGAATCACTGACTCTTCTCTGAGTCATGCCCAGAGTTTTGGGATGGACACTATAATGGAAGATGATGTCGCTGGGTTTTTTTTGGAAGAGGAGAATCAACGAAAGGCAGCTACTAAAGATGAGTTGGGTAGGTATTTGGAGGAATTAGCTGAAATATACACCCATGATTTTGATATTTTGCTTTAGTGGAAAGTTTATTCGGTTAGATATCCGAACTTAAGTTGTGTTGCCAAGGACGTTTTAACTATTCAATCATCAACAGTTGCTTCTGATCAGCTTTCAGCACCGGCGGTCGTACATTAGATCACTTTAGGAGTTCCTTGACTCCTACCACAGCCGAAGTCCTTATTTGATGCAAAGATTGGTTAAGAAACTCTAAAGCATCTAACGAAATTGAAGGATATGGAGAATTTAGAGATAGGTACAATTTTTATAAATGATTTTAATAAATTTAAATTATTTACTGTTAATAATCTATAATGAATGACTTTTCTCTCTCTCTCTCTCTCTCTCTCTCTCTCTCTCTCTCTCTTCTCTCTCTCTCTCTCTCTCTCTCTCTCTCTCTCTCTCCGTGCAGGTGTAATTCAAGATCCTGAATTGAAAGAGAGTATCTTGCCAACGATAGTTTTGGAATGTTGATTCATAGCTTTCGCTTCCCCTTCTAGGTACACTAGTTTTTATTTAAACTATAAACTTGTGCTTCTCCATTTGTATGATTAGAGGTTGAAGCGTAAAGAATAACTGGTCTCGTGGGTTGGTTTGTACACTTCTTATTTAATTTTATTAATTTATTTGTGTTTTCAAGTTTTTTGAGCATTCTGAACGGTATGCTTGGGGTGTTGTGTAAAAGATTTTGAATTTTCTTCTTATCTTGTCCTTGGAGGCTATATTTCATTTAGATTAATGTCTTGCATTTATTTATTTTTATTTTTTTTCTGTGTTTTTACTACATCATTAGTCGATTGAAATGTTTGTCATTTGTGTTTGCGTGGACCATTTTAAAATGTTATCGTTCATCACTTCATTGTTTAGCATTATTGATGATCAAGAAAATTATTTTTTAGAAATTCTCGTCTTTCATGCTCCAAGTTAGCCCTTTTAACTCGTTATCATTAATTGTTTATTTTATTCTTGAAGGTGGTCGAACAAATGAAGGCGGAGGAAAGGGTGTTGAACTTGCTCTAATTTTTGTTGGCTTCGTGAAGAATCTAATTTGAAGAGTCTTTTGAAAAAACTGCTATTATTCTAGGAATTAGTGTATTAATTTAAATGCATTTTATGCATTTTTCTGATTGTATTTTGCTATCTTGTTATGAATTAAGGCCCACGAACTTGTCGGTGGTAATGGAGTATTTTGGTTTAGAATCTTTAATTTGCTCATTGGTTGAAATTAGTTTGAAGCAGGCTTATATTTTAGAATGAAAAATTACCGATTCTCCGGTTCTCCGATCATAACCGAACTGTCCCATTGGATCCAAAATCTCCGTACCGGACCGAACCGATATTATGTTCAGTTTGGTACGGGTATTTTCTTATTTTTGTTCAGTTCCGGAGATCAAGTTTTGGAGATCTCCGATTTTCGGTTTAGTTCTGGAGATTTGAAAATCTCCGGACCGGTCCGAACCATGCTCAGCCATAGTCGATGTTCCATCCATGAATCATGTCGATTGGAAGTGATCTAAAGTCATCGGTGGGTCAATCGACTCATGCTGTCGATGCAGGTGGAAGACGCGCATCGATGGTGCGTTGATGGCACGTAGGTCTATTATTGTATTTCGTGGCCCGTGTTTCGCCGATTCGATCTGGTCGTGATTCTCGAGAACGCACTGGGCTCCGCTCGACTGAAAAAAAATCAAACTAACATAAATATTTACAAAAGGTACGAGAAAAATTATTAAAACAATAAAGAGTCGACACAAGTGACATAAATGCCAAATAGAAAAATAGAGATAAAACACGACTCAAATCTCACTAAAATATACAAAACAAGATACGAAAAGAAACAAAACGCACACAAAAATATGGACAAATCAAGTCGCCTTAGATCCCAGAATGTTATGGGGTTGATACCCAGTCCCTGAGCATTTCCTATAATGCAACTCATTATCGAGGGCATTTGTGATTTTGTGAAGACTATGGGTTCGTTTGCAACTTGACTAAATTCCGGGTAGTTTTTGTAATTGAACATCACTCTATTATCCAAAATTAAAAGTAATTTGGGGGTTAGTCTGTCAGACAGCTGCCAGGCCATCTTGGCTAGCCGTGGCCAGCCCAAGAACGATCATCTACAGACCAAGTGGACCCGAATCGGGCCACAGGGTCTGTTAATCACGCTCTAGCCGGGCAGGCCATGGTTCATCTACCAGACTTGTATTCTTGTCTCCTTAGAAATCAAGGATAAAGAGGTACAACCTATAGAACAGATCCTGTTCAAGTAAGGTCGTGACCTGCGCTATCCAGCTCGTGTCTTAAATAAACGCTATCTTCTTCCTGAAAAGCCGATGTGGGATAAACTGGTATCTATCTGTGTGTGTGATTTTTATTTAATAAAAGCCCACATGTTATTGTTTCAAGATTACTTTTGGTAAATACCACCACTCTACTACGTTAACATACCCGCTTTCAATTACCGAAGCAAGTTCATGCTTCGATTGTTGGTGTCGAACATGCTTTATTTTTTTTGAAGTTAATGAGAGAAAATTGGTTGTGTTGATTGAATTTGGTTGTGTTGAAGGCCTTTCTGCCGCGTCGACTGACGCGAGTGTCGACGCTCCGTCGACGCGAGCCATAATCTGCGTCAGTCGACGCAAGGCCGACGCACTGCCGACGCTACATTCTGAAGCGTCGATTGAAGGGGCGTCAGTCGACGCAATTCTCTGAAGCGTCGATTGAAGGGGCGTCAGTCGACGCAAGGTCGAAGCAATTCTCTGAAGCGTCGATGCAAGCCCGCATCAGTCGACGCACCCACCCAGCCGACGCGCACACCCAGGCAGCAACGACGCCGAGCACCAGCGCGCGTCAGTCGATGCACCATCGACGCGACGACCCAGAATTCAGATTTTAGGGTTTCTTGTGCGCCAAGACTTGCAATATGTATATAAACCCTCCATATTTCAGAGTTTTTTGGAGAGAGACACAATATACACGACTACCTAGGGTTCCTTAGCTTACAATAACAACAATCCCACATCTCATAACGAGATTTGAAGACGTAGATCAAGGATCGAAGAACAACGCGTCCAAAACATCGAATTCGCATTCGGGATTCAATCTTTGCCCAAGATCGACGTGCAACTCCCGAATAGCTGGAGCTTTTTACTACTTTTCTTAGTTACAATAAGTACTCTAAACTCTTAGTTAGTTACGTAGTAAATTTTCTAGTTAATTGCTTGATTTATTTCTTAGTTAATACTAGAACTAGTTTACTTAGTTTAATCGTTTCATGCTTGGATATTTGGTTAATTTAGTTTGTTTATGCGAGTTAATTTATACTTAGTTATTCGTTCTTAGATTCGTATGATGCTATTGCTCAATGGTAGTTATTATATTCATGCTGTTAGATTAGTTGCTATTAATTCTTAGTTCTTGAGTTTAAGTAGTTTAATTATTGCTCGTAGTTGGTAATTTAGTTAGAATAATTAGTTTAAATAGCTTTAGTTTAATTATTTCTTTAGTTATAATGATCAATTCAATTTCTTTTAAAACCCCAAATGTACATGTATTTTATTTCTATTTTTAATTGAGAAAAACATCTGAAAGACCGAATAGTTGTTTCCTCGAGAGATACGACTCGAGTCAAACTCATCACCCTACAAGTACCTCGTACTCTTGCGAGCAAACTGACGTGCTTTTAAATTAATTAAAAAGGGGTGCACAAAAGTTTGGATCACAAATAGGTTAATCTAAGCAATAAATACATAAGCTCGGTTTATTCCACTTATGTTGTGTTGTCCCTAACGATGCGCAATCATTAGTTGCTACCAATGAAATAGAAATTACGACAATTACACGGGAAGCAATCCTATTTCTAGCAATAGATAACTAATCCCTAATCTAGGTGATCAAGCCAAATTAAGAATTAAGCAATCATAAATTAAAATAGAACAACACAAACAATCGTATATGAAGAACGAAAGACAATATTGCATAAATTAATTAGAACATAGTTTCACGAGGGTTTCCACATCCCTAAAACTAGATAATAAGTTTACTCACTCATAGAGTTAATAAAATAAAAGAAAAAGTTTAGATAAACAAACATAATCTTTGAGAAAATAGGAGAAGCGAAGTGTAGAACTTGAATCTTGTGTCTTGATCTTAAATCTTCAAGTTCTCTTGTGTATGTATAGATTGGGATGACTTGGGACCTCTCTGGAACTCCTTGGAACCCTAGGATATGTTTTATATCTCCTTTGGACGGATTTTAGACGAGTTTATATAGGCTACATATTTCTTGCCGCACAAGGTTTCTTCCAAAAATAACTCAGCGGCGTCGGCGTTGACATGTATCAACCGACGCGTGCCAGCCCTCAGCGTTGACGCGACCTGCATGTGCGTCGATCGACGCACATCCAATCATCGTAACAGAGAGTTCCCGTCAATAGGGCGTCGACTGACGGACCTTGAATCGACGCTACTGCAACTTCTGGTCGACTGATGGTCGACCGACGCGTGCACAATCGATGCAACAGAGACGAAGTGCCGCATATCACGTCGACCGACGCGAGCCATCCTCACCATCGACACGAGACATCGACGCAACCTCTTGACTCATCAATCTTCTTTCGCTGATTCGTTGATCCTCGTCTCTCAACTTCCTTGTGAAATATCATTCACTTAATATGGCACCAAATACTATAAAATAAAGAAGAAATATACTATTGGTGCTCGACTACTCATGATATTAAATATGCGAGAAATAAATATATATGACAACTTAAAGCTCATAAAAACACAAGAATTAATCCCTTTAATATCGTATAATTTCTCGCCTATCAGCCACCAATGTTGGACCGCAAGGGCCAGGACGACCCGAACTGTTGCAGCTTTGACAACGAGGCTGATAGTATGATTGAAGTAGTACCTGGAATCTGAGTAAAACCCGAGGCAACAAGTCGAGCCTTGTGACGCTCTAAAAAACCGTCAGAGTGGTACTTAGTTCTAACATCCATTTGGAGCCAACAACATTGGTGTTTGTAGGGCGAGGAATTAAATCCCAAGTATGATTCCAGTGAAGAGCATCAATTTCCATCTACATAGCTGCGAGACACTCATGGGATTTGGAAGCGGACTTGAAACCACGAGATTCAAAGGAAGTTGATAGTCTGGCAGGAGAGTTGTGGATGCAATGTTAACCGGATATCTTGGCTTAAAAATATCTAACTTGGCACGGGTAACCATCGAATGACAGGGCAGTTGGGGAAACTGCACGGGTGCGATCGGTTCCTGTTCTACCGGTTCCGGTTCGATATGAGGGTCGGGAGCAACCTGTGGAGGAGCAATATGTGGCGGCTGGACTGGAACAATCAAAGCAGCAGGATCAGGAGCAGTGTCTGAACAAAGGCGACACGATTGCGGGGTGGTGAAGGTTGATGCGTACATGGAGAAAGCTGCAGTGAGGGCAACAATTTAGAGTAAAGTGATAGCTCCAAGACACTGGAGATATCCAGGGCAGAGGGCACATAGAAGGGGGCAACACCAGAGAGAGGAAAACATAACACATCAAATTGGGCATGACGAGTGATGAAAACCCGGGAGGATGTAAGATCGTAACATCAAAATCCCTTGCAATAGCTGTTATAACCCATAATATGTAAGTCCTACTACGCGGATCTAATTTATGAGCGGCATAATCTCGTAGATATGGGTATACACGGCAGCCGAAGGGTTTGAAATTCGCATAGTTAGGCACATAACCATAAAGTAGTTCGAAAGGCGACTTGTTGTCCAAAAAGCAGATGGAAGACGATTAATTACATAAACTGCAGCAGGAAAAGCATCAAACCGAATGTGAGCATGAAACATCATAGATAGACCAGTTTTAAAAGTGTGACGATGCTTACGCTCAACACGTCCATTTTGTTGTGGAGTTTACGGGCAAGATCTACTATGGTGAATGTGGTTTAAAGCAAAAAAAATTGTGAAAACGATTATTAACAAATTCAGAACCACCATCAGATTGAAAAACTTTCACAGTGCTAGAAAATTGATTACAGAAGATGCTGTGAAAATGAACAAGAACATCATAGAATTCTGACTTCGTAAGTAAMGGTTATATCCATGAAAAACGTGAGTAATCGTCAACAGAAGCATCATAATATCGATAACCATAACTTGTGTTAGCAGGTGCAGGATCCCACAAATCACAATGAACTATACTAAGGATGTTAGAGGAACGCTTATCATTCAAATTGAAAGGCAAACGTGTGATCTTGGCCATTTGACAGGATGAGCAAAGATCGGGACTTGGTAATAAAGAAGTAACAGATAAATTCCCTAATTTATTTAAATTCGAAATGATAGAGAATGGGGCATGCCCAAACGTAAGTGCCATAATGTAAAGCTAACCTTTAAGCTTTTGAAATGGAGAGCAGCCACCAAAGTTGGATGACCTTGATCCAAAACATATAAGCCCCGATTATGCCTTCATCGATCCAGGACAGTTCTGTTCCGTTGGTTTTGAACTTCAAAAGATTTTTCAGAGAAAACCACATCAACGGGAAAATCAGATGTGAGCTTACTAATAGAGAGCAGATTTTTGGTTAAGTGCGGGACTACCAAGACATCAAATAGACAAATATTATCAGGTAAAGCACGAGTTCAAATATGAGTAATAGAGAGAGTTTCCGTTACCATTAATAACTTGACCATTACCATTGTACTGTTCAAAGGAATCCAAGGTAGATGGTTAAGCAGTCATATGAGCAGAGGCTCCTGAGTCGACATACCAATCAGAAACTGGATCCGAAAATGATGCATGAAGCGTTAAAAGCCTAAGCAAGCTGGGTAGAAGACAGGGCTGTAGAGCGCGACTGAATGAATTGTGGACATTTATCAGTATAGTGAGGACCTTGACATATTTGACAGCGAGGGACGTAAGGCCTGCAACACCCACGCCCACTCATATTTCCACCACGGCCAGACTGACCACCATGAAACGAATTTGCAGGAGCACCTCTGGAGGTTGTGTGGTGATGGGGCAACAGGACCTGAGGTTGTGAAGGCGATTGGAGCAGCGGTTGAATAATCCATTTGACGGGTGAAGATGTCAAATTGTTGTGGTCAAGATGTCAAATTGTTGTGCCTGATCACGAAAAAAGGGAACCGACGAGAGATCCATTCGAGTATATGCAAAATCCGCAACGTGAGGATCTAACCCTCGTAGGAACCAATGACTTTAACAGGACGACCAATAGTGGTCAGCTGATCGCACGAAATATTGAATTTGCGCCCATATTCCGAAAGAGAGAGATGCGTTTAAGGAAGAGCAACTCCTCTCGGAGTTGATTAGCACGGGACTGAGATTAGTGCGCAAAGGCAGCCTCAAGAGCGAGCAAGACTATACAAGAGATAGTACATATAACCTCAGCGATGGTCTCCTCATTGAGAGAGGAGAAGAGTAGAGATAGGATCCGTTGATTCTTGGTACGCCAAGCCGTGTAGGCCAGATTTGTCGATTCCTCTTCGTTGTCATTAGTCAGTGTAGCAGCGAGGTGAAGGAAGGAGCAATCGATAAAACCCAGAAGGTCGTATATATGACCGCAGCATCGCAACAACTTGATTTTTCAACAGGAGATAATTGGAGGAAGTTGTTTAATTATAATGGATAATGAATGCATAAAATATAACGGAAAATAATAAAAATAAATTATATGGTAAAGCGTAAAAACAAAAGTTAATTTATATGGTAAAATACACATCTAAGTGTAAAATGCGAAAATCACGTATATATTTTATATGGTAAAATGTAATTTATATGCTTAAATGCAAAGACTCGAATAGTGTGCATTGATCCTAAATATATATATACCTAAATTCCAAAAGTATAAATATCCTTTGATATTAATTCTAAATTACAAATTTCATCTCATCGTGGTCAGGATAATAATTGTTAAACTCCTCAAAGGGGCATTTGTGATTTTGTGAAGATTATGGGTTCGTGTGCAATTTGACTAAACTCCGGGGTAGTTTTTGTAATTGAACATCACTCTATCATCCAAAATTAAAAATAATTTGGGGGGTTAGTCTGTCAGACAGCTGCCAGGCCATCTTGGGTAGGCGTGGCCAGCCCAAGAACGATCATCTACTGTTTGATATGCTTCGAAGATGTTCGACGAAATGTGTGTGCTTGAATTGAAGCTTTTTGGAATATTATGGTTCATCTACATTCTTCACTAATTTCCATCTTATGTTTTACGTTTTTACACTCGTAAATTAAATTGTGATCTGTTGAATAATACATTTATTATTCGAGAAATAGAAAATTTTCATTAAAATATGCTTTAACATAAGATTCTTGAACCATGGATCAAGAATCTTCCTATCTATATATATATGTTCCACTTTATTCTTCTGGAACCTATATATATTATCCAAACATATATAAGTAGGTAGTATTACATTAGTTGATCTTGGTCACAATCGACGGTACGGGAGATAGGAATGTCCAACTGGACCCCACATTTGGCCGGCAGACTCTGAGCCGCCTCGTCCTTGAGGTCCGTGTAACGGTTTGCCGCCGCCTTCACGCACCCGCAGCAAGTCCTCTTGTCCGCCGTCGTCTGCGCCAGCCCCTTCACCGCCTTCACCCCACTACAGCACGCTGGGGAGGGGCCGGCACCCCCTCGAGGTAGCCGACACATGGCATCAGAGCAGCATCCACCTGCCCCACATGTCACGGCCTCTACTCCTGGCTGGAAGGCCAGCTGGCAGATAGCTAGTATCGCCATCACTCCTAAAATGGCACCCTTCATTTTTCTTTTTTCTCTATTTCTTTCTTTAAATAAATATATATATTGCTAATTTAGTGTATGATGAGTGTTGATTTTCAGGATGGAGTATTTATAGCCTGCTTTCGGGAGTGGTTTTTGAGGAGCAGTTATGCTGTTTTGGTTTGACATGGCTTGAGATAGCAAAGCCGCAATGGTGATGAGATTTTTGAAACGGTTCTTGATAAGTG
>BMAC01000235.1:1348450-1371234 GCA_014905375.1 Phtheirospermum japonicum
CTAATAATTTTTGTTACTTGAACTCAACCATCCAACTTTACTACTGGATGGATGTTGTGTCATATCAGTACGTTAAGTAGTAATGTTGGATAGTTGAGGTGAGGACAAGTAACAAAAAATATTATTTTATTTATTTTTCTATGTTTTAATAATAATAAAAAATGATAAATAAAATATTGTAAACATTAAGAATAAATGAAACCTTACAAATAACCAAATAATAAAAAGCCTTCATGAAATATTTTTATTAAAAGAACACATTTATTTTTATTTTTAAATATATCTCTTTCGAATTTAAATAATTAATGTACTTTATTTTATAGATTAAAAAATATAAATTAAATTAATTATGTTTTTTATTTTAATTTTTATTCAAGTTTTTATTTTTTATTTTTAAAATTTAAATTATTGTATTTCCTGAATTACAAGTTTATAAGTTTTCAGCTTTCTTTACTTTTCTTTCCTTTTTTTGTATTTTTAAATATTTTTCGAATTTTTATATTTTTTGATTATTATTTTGAATTAAATTTATTATTGTATTTTATTTTATAAATAAAAATTATAAATTCTTAGTTTTTTATTTAGAATTTTTTCAGTTTTTGAATTTTCAAATATTTTTGGATTATTTTTTGAATTAAATTAATTATTTTCCTCTAAATTTGATGTCACCGTTAACTTTAACGGAAAAGTTAACCCCGAATATGAAAAGTGGGACCGAAATTGAATTTGGGGTACTAATCTTAATATTGTGCGAACTTAGGGTACTGAAACTGAAATCTCATCATACTGTGAGTACCAAAAATATCATTTGCCCAATATTTAAATATATAGATTTCCCTTGCTGATATTTGGAAACCTGTTAGTGTTTTTTTGGGTGAATAATACTCTTGTTCATGCTGATCAACACAATGCATGTTTAAGTCATTTGAAATTGAAACCCTTATCTCAAATCCTCTCCCCAAACTCAAATGCTTCAATCCGCACCGCACCCTAATTCATTTTATCTTCAAGTGACCAAAAGCACTAAAAATAGCTATACCTGTAATTTTATTTTATTTTATTTTCCTTAATGCAGCTAGTTCAATCATCACTACAAATCATTTTGCATGACAGTTTATTATAGCATTCCTTGAGATATACATACAATTTTCTTCAGTCATCCATACAAAAATCACATATGTACAAAAGAATAGAACATACTCCCAATATACATAAAGGAGCAAACGCGTAATCTAAAAAAAACTCGGTGAAACAGATAATTGCAGGTAAAAAAAACTTCACCAAGAAGCTTTTTCTTCCTTCATCTTCCATGTCTCAAAAAAAAAATTAAAAAAAAAATCAAATTGTTTTTCTTTAAGATTTAAATGGCGAATCTGACTCGTGAACCATCTATTTTCCTCTTATTCTTGCTTTCTGGGTTCATAGCAGTCTTCAAAATCGAGCGTGTACTCGGAGAACGTTTATCATCTGCGAGCCGATTAGATTCTGCCAAAACTGGTCTCTGGATTGGTTGAATCTTCAATTCCTCGAAATTATTCATCTGTTTCTTCATCCTCGGATCATCGATAAGAACTCCATAGTCGTCCTGGACGAATAAATCACTTAATTATTATGATAACTTCGAGATCATTGTGTTTTTACCTAATTGGATTCTAACGATTAAAAACATCACTAAATGAGGCAAATCAGTATAGTGCGATTACAATAGAAATAAACAAATTTTTAAAAAAGGGAAATTTTGATCATGTGTCCTTATGTCCCAGGAAAAATGAATATTTTCTTTTTGATAACCACACAGTAAATTAAATGTTGAAGGCCCCAAAGAAGAAAACGAACACCAAATAACAAATTCATGATATTTCAAAAAAAGGTTTAATTACAAAAACTACCCCTGAGGTTTTCTGATTACAAAAAGGCCCACCCCTCTTAATGTTGGGAGGTATTTGTAATTTTAAAAGATAATTGATTTTTATTTTTTTTTGGTAATTAAGCTAAACATCAAGGGTGGTTTTTGTAACTAACCCGTAAATAACTATCATAACATACTATGCAAGATGATTAGGTGAAAACAAACAAGCATTCAGTGAATAAAAAATAATAAAATAAATAAACAGAAAACTCACATTTTCTATCGGATCAAAATGAACACGATTCGTTCTTGCATTAGCACCGCAGACAACCTCTTCACAACTTTTAACTGCAGTTTTAGGCACAACAAGCTCACTCAACCTATAGAGTGCTATAAGCTGAGACATAATATAAGCCCCCATCGGTAATCCGTCCAAATCATCGTTGGTAGGGTCATCATTGTTTAGAGACGAACCGAAAAAACCATTTTCGTTATTTATCTTGTCAGCTCTACTCCTTAGCTCACCAACTCGTGACTGTAAAAAATCAATCTTCCGAAATATGGTTTCCACAGAGTCATCGTCATCTCCATCATCGACACATAACAGATCATCGCCACCCCAAAACTCATCATCGCTGTTGACTTTCTGAGTGGATTGTGCTATAAAAATAAAAAAAAAAATACGTCGTATGAATGCCAAAAAGAAAAAACTAAAATTATTATTTATATTTAAAAATATCCTCTTGAGGTTTTTGTAAGCTAAAAATAAATTGGGAGTGGGGGTTATCTATTTTTTTTTTTTTTTTTTTGTAATTAGGTTGAACTTCAGGAGTGTTTTTGTAATTAGCCCTAAAATCAAATTAGAAGTTACACAGAAGCGATATTTTTAATCATGCAAGTATATGATCAACATACGATTTCTCACCATGATTCTTCAAGTCAATGTCCGTTAAAGCGCCGTTCGTTAGACACCCACTATTCTCTGCAAAACACCATGCATTAAATTCTTTAAACAATTAAAAATAAATAAATACAAATATCCCAATAGAAAAGTTTAAAATATTGTACCATAATGAGAAAAAAGGTTATGACGGGACATATATGCCGATAAATCCTCTGTTGCTTCGTCTCTTATTCTTTTCTTCCTCGTAAAGACCTCTTTTCTCATGCGATTTTCGGAAAACGGAAGTGATTTTACACCAAGATCGTCCAATGTAAATCCCTTTAATCGAACCAGCTTTTGCTGACGGTATCTTTCAAGTTCTCTGTCGTATTTTTGTGCTTCGGCCTCGAATCTCTTGATTTGCAATTCAACCCATTTACACCGCCACATAAGAGGATTTATAAACGACCTCCAATGATTTGTCAGCTTTCTCTTCCTAAGTATCAGGAACAAAACAAAAAAAAAAAAAAAAAAAAAAGGCAAAATATTTGAAATCGAATGCACACTAAACAATAAGCACGAATAAGCACATGATGAGAAGATGAACTTAAATTTTTTCATGCATATATATAGAAATAATAATAATAATAATAATAATAATAATAATAATAATAATATTATTATTATTATTATTATTATTATTATTATTATTATTATTATTATTATTATTATTATTATAAGTCCCATACTTCTAGTTTCCTTATATGACCATTTGATAATTACACAAGTATACTTACTACAAGAACATCTTGCAGAAGTTAAAAAACAAGTATATATAAAACTAATAATAATAAAAGATAAAAAAAAAATGATGAAGAAAAACAATTACCTCATCCTAAAGAATTCATGAAATGCATCGAAATTCATTGCTGACTCAGCATCAACACGACAATCCGATAAAACCTCAGTCTCACCTGAGGCATCAAAATCGTCGACCCCACAAACAGAGCCGTCGAACGAACTCGAACTCTCGGTTGAGTCCATGCGTTCTGCTTCAACCGTCTCATCGCCATCAGATTCCGCACGTCTCGTTATTATATCGACTTCCACATCAGCGTCTCTGTATATTATCGTCTGTGTCTGCTCGACGACCAAGTTGGCCTTCGCTTTAGTTTCTTTGTATTTAGTTGTGAATTTCATAAGCTCTTTTTCAAGTTCTTGATCAAGAATCCCGTTCACCTTATTTCTTGAAGCTACCATTTTTGCTTTTAGCCTTTTAATCTCAGAACCATATGTGTCAATATTCAGTGCACCTGAAGTACAGTAGATTTAATTGTTATTAGCCCTTTATTATTATTGTGCACCAATTGACATTACACACACACACACACAAAAAAAAAAAAAAAAAAAAAAAAAGTGATTCTGAGCCTTTAATCGAAAAAAATCACTTTTTTTTTTCAATTTTAAGGGTTTTGGTTTGAACGTAAAACACATAAAGAGGTAAGCATTAAATACACTTGCTGATACATTTTGGTTTTCCAATTCTTGAAATTTGAACTTTTAAACTTGATCAGGGCTTTAATTCTCAAATTTAATAATAAAAACAAGAATAACTGGAGAAATAAATGAGCATGAAAAAAAAATCCCTCCTTAAACCCCCACTCTACCCAAGAAAAAAGAGATATACAGATTGATCAAAACATCAAAAATTACCATATCAAGAAAATCAAAATCGACAACACAAGAAAATTCAAACATGGCTTAGAGAGAGAATTATATAAACCCACCTAGAAAAATCATAAATGGAATCAAGAAACAGTACCCTGAACAATTTCACGTAGTCTAACCGTGACTGTGTGTCCGATTTGCAGGGAAGAAGAGGAAAAAAACGGTTATATTTTGGGACCTAATCTCTTGGGTTTTTCCCCGCAAGAAAAGGATTTTCGAAGTGGGCGTGAAAATCCGAGTTGGCTGATATCTGCTAAATATATTTATATTTTCTCTTTTTTCTTGAAATTTTGTTGCTTCTTTTAATTGCAATTATGGTGGGTTTGGGTTTGGCAATAATTGCCTTGTATGAATTTGGATTTGCAAAAATGGCCGTAACTTTTTACAATATTTTAGTTTTAGTCCTTTGGGTTACAATCAAAATATTAAATACAAATCCTTAACCTTGAACTTGGTTCATTTATTTTAACAATCTTTCTAAACGAGTTCAAATTAACTTTTATCGAGTCGAAGTACAAGTAGCTTGCAAACAACTATGTTTATTTGCAAACCTTAACATCGAATATATATATATATATATATATATATATAGGACTGGGTTCAAATGAGAACCCCGTCGTTATATGTGAACCTAGGGACTAATCCTGGCCTTAAATCTAATATTGCACAGTGCAATTATATGTCCAGGTTCATTGTGCTTTTTACACAGCACTGTAGTGCTAAAATCAGTCCAGTTTTTTTAATTTAATTATATATATATATTTTTTATGTTTTAAAATATGCAATATGTATGTTAAATTGTAGATCTTGAGAATGTGATTAATTTGATATATATTTCATTCAAAACGAATAAAATTTGAAAAAGTTATGGTTTGTTGAATATTTGAGTTTCATTTCAAATTTTTGAATTTGCAGTTTATAGACGAAATTTGCGATGCTTTTTTGTATACAATCGTAGTGTTTTTTCTTCTTAATCTATTGTGCTTTCCAAAGAATAATTTAGTTCTATTTGTAAACGTTGATATATGTCCAAAATACCATTTTTAATTAATTAATGCATTTTTTTATATTATTACCATGCTGACATGTCATGATCTCAACCATCAAGATTATCCAATCTAATGGTCAAGATGAGTCCCTAGGTTCACATATAATGACGGGTTCTCATTTGAACCCAACCCTATATATATATATATATATATATATATATATACACTAGTATAAAAGCCCGCGAAAATCGCGGGCAAATAAAAAAAATATTAAAAAAAATAAGATTTATCAAAATAAGTAATTAAGAATGTGAATTATTATATCAAAAAGAAAAAAAAAATATCGTTCATTTTATATTCTTATACTACATTAGTTGTTTTGTTTATAATAATATTATTTTCGTCGCAACAAAGAATTTCCAACCCTTTATGCTCTTAACTATCAATATTGCGAAATAAAGAGGACTCGTGCATTATATGCGAGTTTTATATCAGCACTTTTAAAAGATTTGTGGTAGCTATAAAAATAAAATAAAAAAATTTTAAAGTATGATTGTATTTTAAACTTATATTGCGTCTCGTTCCAATATAAAAATCGTTCAAGTTCTGCTATATTTCTATTTACATTACATCATTTTTCACAATTAATAATGTTCGAGTGTATTTATACATGCAATCGACGGTTCTTCTATAGAACCAGATAGGGCTCCATTATGGAGCCCTATAAATGACATGGCATTCATCTGAGCCCTTAATCATTTTTTTTTCTTTTTATTTTTCCTTCCTTTTTTTATAAATGCACGGTGGGATGAATGTCATGTGTTATATAGGGCTCCGTAATGGAGCCCTATCTGGTTCTATAGAAAAATTCTGCAACCGATGGGATTAGTTGTTAAATATATCAAATTGCCTTTAATGTGACGTTCAAACACGAAGAAAACCAAAATTGTGTAAATATTAAGGACCACTTGATAGATATCAAATTTATATTTTATAAGGTTATTATATTCATTCGAGAGGTGGAAAATATAATTAAGACAGAAATTCTTGTTTACATATGTAAATTCAGAATTTTTGTTAATTTTTTTTTTCATTTAATTTTCTTTCCATTAAACATGTTTCGAAATTCTTGTTTCCATATGTTTTTAAAGTAAGTTTCAAAGTTTATAGATTAATTAACAAAATCGGTGCACTTTAATTTTATATATATATATGTATATATTCACACTTAATTTAATGCCAAACCAAGACACTAAGCTAGCAAAATTGAAGTTTCAAATTCCATCTATTATTTAGCAAAAACAATTGAAGGGCACTTTGATCATTTTATTAAATATGTCCTAATTTATATACTACATTCATTACTTTTATACTTCACATAGTCCACTGAAATACATTTGTGGTAATAACGAAGAATAAAATTAAGACTGCTTTCTGCCAATGGACTTCTTGAAGCTTCACCAGTTGAGCTAACCAAATAATTGAAGGGCAATAACATCAAATTTGCTGCAAGTATGAATCATATTTAAGTCAGACTGATGAAGGAAAAAGACATAAATATATAGTTATGCTTGTCAACAGAAAAAGGGAACACGTACGGGTGTTTTTAAGCATGAAAACCTATAGTAGAGAATATTTCTGATATCCCACTCCCACAAGACATATCAATCGCGCATCATATCAGGAAGCAACAAATACAAAAATATTGAAAAAGGGTCAGACAAGAAAAAAAAGGATTTAACAAACAAAATCTTAATTGAAAATATAAGGTAATCTTGCCAAAAAGATTTCGAGATAAAATTATCCTAAAAAAAAACGCACAATCAACCTTTTAAATCTATAAAGAAAATATTGAAAATAAAAGGATATCCCAAATAAACACCTTTTAAATTTACAGTAGCATATATTTACAAAATTCTCTATTACAAAATATCGCTCGTCTTCACGAAATTGGTCTCCCAATGCTTTCTCTAACTTTGAACCCGCTGCTCCAATCCTTGCCTCGCTTAATCCAGTCCTCCAGTACACACAAACTATCTTTTGCAAGGGCCACACACAAACCAATTTCATCCCTGGTCTCGTCCCTACTTACGACTATCATGCAAAATTTAAGGCCTTATTAATTAGCTTTTATTTACAATAAGTGTTTGTTTCCATTTTCAATTTCCAGCTTTGCGATCAAAGCATCCCAAATTATCATCTCTTAGTGTGTGGTGCCTAACACTACAATCAATATCTACTTTAAAATTACTAAATATGAAACAACCCCTTAGGAATTCAATTAATGACACAGCTTTGTGCAGCAACAAATTTCATCCTATTTTACAATTACCAAAGCAATTACAATAAGCATTACAACTCTTTCAAAGTTATTTTCAGCCAGTAGCTTTATCTTCCATGATTGATTGAGGATGAGTGCATGGATAAGACTATTTTAGTTACTTAGGATAAATGAGAATTAGTTAAAACTTCGTAAAATCTTTATTAGTTAAACACAAAGTAACGGGTATCGTGTCTTTATTAATCAACAATATTAAACGAAATGAATCCTCCACATGCATATCAACCTATACTTAAGAAAAGTTACTATATCATTCAAAAGCAAGAACAAATATAGAACAACAAAAGTACAAAGAGATGGATTCTCAAAATGAGTAAATTTATTTCAAAAATTAAGTGATAAATATAATAATTATATATATATATATATATATATATATATATATATGAACACTCACAACATCGCCGCGAGAAATCCCTAGACGGCTGAGGGCAGAAGCGAAGCGGAGACACCTATCATAGTTCTGTTTCCAAGTGAACTCCATATCGCCATAGACAATAGAAACTCCGTCTCTGTAAACAATTGCTGATCTTTCCAAGAAGTTTAATGGTGTCAGTGGATCACAATTTGCTGAGCATTTCAGAGTACCGTTTTCCATGGATTCAAGAAAAAATAAAGTCAGGTAAAAAGAAAATCAGCTCATATAGATTAATTGCAGATTTCTAAATTAGATCCATTGACACGGTGAATTAGAAATAGGACTACATACTATGTCACATACAATCTAAAACTTTATAATCAAGTACGCCCATCCATCAATACGTACTTAATGAAAAAACAAATTATTATAAGCTTTTAGAATGGAAAAAAGAAAAAGACTTTAGTATTTTCAAATGTCAACTTTTACTTTAACATATTCAAATACCGGCAACTTTATTTCTCAACTACTTATTTATTTATTTTTTTATTCCAATAAATCAATTTTTCTAAAAGCATGTTGCGTATATGTTAAGCAGGTACCCATGTCAAGAAACCTATAGTACATAGCATGCTATTACATAACTGGGAGCTACAAAACTCAAGACTACAATTACTGCATGAGAAACACATACTACAGAGACCTAGCTTATTCATTATCTTTTCTACCTTATTATTGGAGAGCTATGCAGGTTGACCACTCTATTAACTTTCATGTGATTCAGTTCCATTAAAGCATGTTGGGCAGGTTATACGTGCAGATCGAATGACAATATAATTTAGTTCCATTACCCTGCAATATTTTTAAAAAAACAAACAAATCACAAACTTTCCAGATAATATAATTTAGTAGATTAGATTAATCACAAAGAAATAGAATCATAAAATAGGGTATTTATATATAATCATATCAATAAGAAAAAATATCATAATTCGATACAATATCCATAGATTTAGTAGATCTAAAGAAATAACAAAACAACACAATGAGTTTGAAATAAGATCAGAAATCTAGGCCAAAGATCTACAATTTAATGAAAAGACATCCACTGGCCGCAATTTCTCGTATCAAGTCTGCAGCCTCGGCTATAAGACTTTATTATTATTATTATTATTATTATTATTATTATTATTATTATTATTATTATTATTATTATTATTATTATTAAAACGGAACCTGAGCAAGCCCGTATCCCAGGCTGAATAGTTCGGATCTGTCGCCATAGCTACACGAACCATCAAACATTACCACGAACCATCGCCACAGCTACACAAAAAAAGGCTGAAAAAATATGGTTAGTCCGAAAATCGAGGCCTGTAAAAATTAACAAACAATACCTATATCACAGACTCGACATGACCATGCTGCTTTTGCCGTATTAGCTTCTTTGGCAGCCATTTCAGATTTTTCCTGTTCAAGCAGTAGTGCAGCCTGAGACTCCTCGAGCTGTTGTTGCAGTGTTAACGCTGTTTGCAATAGCGACTGCTTTTCTACGTCAAGATTGATACCAGGTGAAGAGAGCATCCCATGAACCACCTGGACAAATTCGGCAGCTGATACTTGACCACACTGAAGGTCTTGCACTGACTGCTGCGAGGGCCTTGAGCTAACTCCTCCAGAAGTTTCTGCCCTTGTGTTTTCAGGCACCATATTATCTCTTTCCGATCCTGATTCCTACATACATATGATGAGAATTCTCGATTTGAAACTGAAGGATCAAGTTCAAATATTTATCAATAATATTAGTGAAATTACAAACTTTAACAAACTTCAATTACTAATAAAATAGAAATAGATATAAGAAAAGGAATGGATACGCCACCGTCTAGCATCGTCCTGTGGCAGAGATCCATCAACTATATATGAAAGAATATAATAAAAAGGACGATGGATTTAGAACTGAAATCTCGAATTCGATCTAAAAAATTAAAAATTAAAAATCAAAATATATTACGAAGAATATTAATATATCGATTACTTGGTTGGCGGCATAAAACACAATTAACTTGTACAGACTTTGAGAAGCTTACATAATCAAAATGCTACCAAAATTAAAGATAATACAAAAATCATGATCTAACCATAGTTAAATCAATTTCAGGGGAGAAAAGCAATTGTGGTAACACCAGTGAAGGCGTATCACCAGAATCCTACAGAAATAATAAATACAACAAAAACAATAGAATATGATGATGTTTTAACTCAAAAATAGGAACTTTACACATGAAATGGACAAACAAAAACCACACATTTAAAGCAACTGGCAACAAACCCTACAAAAGATACTATAATAGATGAAAACAACCAAGACACAGTGCATGCCAATGTACAGGCAAAACATATCTCTCACTCCAAGGAATCGTGGATATATTTTCATCGGACTTGATTTCGAACAAAGACATTTTGCCAGCATAGTTCTTTGGGTCGCTAGAATACTAACCTTGATCACGCCAGGGCTTGCAAACGGATCTGAATCGGGAGTATTGACTTCACGGCGAGGCGCGTGAGGATGCAGAGCATTATTTCTTCTGGTAAAGCACTATCCGCCATGACGATGCAATTTTTGTGCTTTATTTATTTTGAGCGATATTTTTAGGGATTTGGATCTCCGTTCCACAATTTTGAAGAGAATCCGTTCAAAAAAAGAGAAAAAACAAATCCGAAAAAAGAAAAGAAAAAAAAGAAAAAAAAGAGAGAACAGATTGGCGAAAAATTACAATAAAATCTCTCACTTTTTATGATAAATTGGAGGTTTTGAAAATCGATTGAAGGAGAAATCTGAATCTACCTTTCTTCCTGATGGAAGTATTGGAACAACCCTGGAAAAAATACATTCGTTATATTCTTGATGAAAAGACTGATTCGAAGCGAAAAAAAAAAGAAGAACATATGTTGATTTATTTACAAACAGAAGTTCACGGCAGAAAAGAAGAAAAATGGAGAAATCTTTTGTTAGTTATTGAGAAAACAAATCGGTCACGATTGAAGTTCACGGCAAAAAAGAAAAAAAATGGAGAAGGGTGCTGGATGTAAACCCTAGTTTTTTCAATATTAACATAAAAAAAAAAAAAGTTGTTATTTATGCCCGGTCGAAATTTTGGCCTCCTCCCAAAATAGATTCCCTATGAACCACAGGCCGACACGTCATTTTTTGAGCAATTTAATTGGTCCATGTCAGCCCCGAAACGCTCTCCTTTCGACACCTCAGCATTAATAGTTAACACTATTAACAATATGGAGGATATATATATATATATAGGGGTGAGTTCAAATGGAACCATGAACCTGCGAACTAGTACTTTTATTATATACCAATAGTGCTTTTATTATACAATCACAGTGCTTTATTATTATTCTTAGTTATATACACTAAGTAGTGCTTTTGTTATATAATCATAATGCTTTTAAAAAATAAGGAAATACACAAAAAATTTGATCCATCCATTTAATTAGATTTAAGGCCCATAATTGACCCTATGTTTTACGTATAGGAACATGGTTCTCATTTGAACCTAATCCTATATATATATATATATATATATATATATATATATATATATATATATATATATCTAATATATATTAGTGCAAAATCCTCATATCCTATGTGTTTACTACCCACGTTTCGTTAGCTTTGAAAAAATTTTCGGTGCTTCGGTGTCATCTGAGCCTAATATTAACCTAATTTACTATTTTTCCTTTTACTATATGTTACCTAATTTAATACTTTCCTAATATTATATTTTGCCTAATTCAATATTCTTCTTTTATTACGTGTTACCTACTATAGTATTTTTTTTTAACATATTTTGTCCAATTCAATATCTTACTTTTGTTTTCTAATATAAAAATATAAATAATATATATTTAATTAGAAAAAATCTATATAAGTTGAGTTAATTTTTATTTACAATGAAAGTTGAAATAATTTTATTATAATTCTAAATAGTTATTTAAGAAAATATATGAGTTATATAAATTTATTACAAAAGGAAAATAAATATAAAGAAAATAAACTTAAATTTTTTATCTAATCCTAATATAATAAATTAAAAATATATATGAAAAACTATTGTTATACCAAACAAAAAACAAAAATAAAATGAAACAAAAAAGAGAACATAATACTAATACTAATATAATAATAAATTATTATGCCTATAAATATAAATATTAAATATATTTTAATCTCTTTATCTAATTCCAATATAATGAATTGATATACATATTATATATCTATATGAACAAATTGGTATCTTACGCATAAAAAAATAATAATATTACATATACTACGAGTTAGATGCGCGACATTTTTTCAATAAAATTATTAGTAACTCATAAATCTCAATTTTTTATATCACATATTCACATGTAACACGCGGGTGTTATATTTTACATTAAACTCAATTTTCTACGGGTTTCCCAACTAATTTTGTGACTCAAAGTGAAAAAGAAAAATTTGAAAATTCTCTATTTTGAAAATCAGTCTTACTGTGATTAGAACAACTAATGTTCTTGATATATCACAACTAATTTCGTGACCCATGGTTAAAAAACTTGCAAAATTTTTAATTGTGAAAACCAGTCTTACAGTAATTAGAACAAGTAATGTTCTAATTTGTGTGTAAGAATTATTTATTGTGAAAACATAACAAATAATGTTACGATTTGTATGTACCATTTTCAATATTGTTCTTTTTGTATTTTAATTAATATTACTCCTTTCCAAATCCTGCATAATATGTGTATGTCTTGCATGCTTCGTTTGACAAATAAAAAGTTATGGTGTTTCGGTTGCTTAGGTCTCATCCGAGCCTAATATCTACTTAATTTAATATTTTACTTTCATCATATCTCACCTAATTGAATCTTTTCATTTTATTATACTTTCCCCAATTTAATATTTTTTTTATTATATTTTGTCTAATTCAATATTTTCCTTTTCTCCTAATATAAAAATACAATTAAGTCATATAAAATTATTAAAAAAGATCTAAGTTAGTTATTTTAATTAAAATATAAATTACATATGATATAATTTTAACTACAAAAATATATGAAATTATTAAATAAGTAGTGTTTATAATAAAAGTGAATATAATTTTAATTTTGTAATTTTAGATATTCTATATAGGTAAATTAAGATTTATTTGAAATAATCTAAGTATGTAACTAAATATTAGTAATGAACTAAATCTAACATAAAACCATAAAATTATATAATAATAATAATAATAATTATAATAATAATAATAATTATTATTAAATATTGATTAGACATCGTTACAATGCGACACGAGTTGAGATTATGAGAGTTGAGAGTTGAGAGTTGAGAGTTCAAAGTATGTAAGTAATATTATTAACGAATTTAATCTAAACATTAAAATACAAAATAACGTAATAATAATTAATAAACAGAGATTGGGCACAGGTTTAGAATGTGACTTCTTTTGAATTCTTATAAGTATGTAAATAAAATTATTAACGAGTTGAATATAAACATGAAAATAAAAATTTAATAATATAATAACTAATAAATAAATTATACATGTACAAGACAAGGGTTGAGAACACATCATTTGAAATTTTCATTTTTTATAAGAATTTTTAATTATCAAAAATATTTTTTATTTTTATCTTTTGATAAACCCCGTGTAATACACGGGTGTTAAACTAGTATATATATATATATATATATATATATATATATTATATATATATATATATATATATATATATATATATATATATATATATATATATATACTAGTTTAACACCCGTGTATTACACGGGATTTATAAAAAACTAAATATAAAAAATACTTGTGTAAATTACAAAGTTTTAGATTTAGAATAAAGATTTGAAAGGATTTGTTTTCAACCCATGCCCTGTTCAATTTATTAATTATTATAATTATTAATTAATATTATATTTTAATATATAGATTAAGTTAATTAATAATTATATTTACATACTTATAAAAATTCAAAAGATGTCACATTTTCAACTCGTCTCTAATCTATATCAATTAATTATTATTAACTCATTTATATTATTATGTTCCTTAATAATTATAGTTACATACTTTGAAAATTTCAAAAGGTGTCATACTCTCAAGCCTTCTCGCACTGTGCCATTATTTATAAATATTAATTAATTATTATTATATAATTTTATTTTTTATATTTAGATTGAATTCATTACTAATATTTAGTTACATACAACTGTTATTACAAATATATCATAATTTACCTATACAGAATATTTAAAATTTCAAAGATAAATTATTTCAACTTTTATTATAAATAAAATTTATTTAATTATTTTCATAAATAGGTTTTTTTTGTAATTAAGTCTATTTATATGTAATTTGTCTTTTAATTAAAATAATTAATTTATATTTTTTCTACTAATTATATATGACTTATTTATATTTTTATATTAGGAGTATAAAAGAAAATTATTAAATTAGATAAAATATAATAAAAGAAAACTTTTAAGTTAAAACAAAATATTAAATTAGGCAAGATACAATAAAAGAAAAATATTAAATTAGGTATATATTAGGCTCGGATGACACATAAGCAACCGAAGCACCAATTTTTTTTTTATTATCCATGCGAAGCATACGAAGTAAACACATATATTAGGATGAGTTTGCATTAATATATACTTATTTAACACCCGTGTATTACACAGGACTTATCAAAAAGATAAATATAAAAAATATTTATGATAATTACTGAATTTTAAGTCTAAAATAAAAAATTAAAATAATATATTTTCAACTCGTATCTTGTACATGTCTAATTTATTTATTAATTATTATAAATATTAACTAATTTTGTATTTGTTGTTAAATTAAATTCATTAATAAACTTAGTTACATACCTAAAAAAATTCAAAAGGCGTCACATTCTAAACCCGTATCTAATATATATCTTATTAATTATTGTTATTATTAAATTATTTTATATATTAATTAGAATAAGTTCGTTAATAATTATTAGTTACATACTTTGAGATATTTAAAAGATGTTAATTCCAAACCCGTGTCGTATTGTATTGGTGTCTAATTAATATTATTGATTATTAATATATAATTTAATATTTTTATGTTTAGATTGAATACAATAATAATATTTAGTCACATACTTAAATTATTGTAAATAACTCATATTTTACCTATATAGAATATTCAAAACTCCTACAATAAAATTATTTCGAATTCCATTATCAATAAAACTTATTTAATTATTTTCGTAATAAATTTTTTTTTGTAATTAAAATTATTTTATATGTAGTTTGTCTTTTAATTAAAATAACTAATTTAGATCTTATCTACTAATTATATATGACTTATTTATATTCTTATATTAGGAGAATCAAAGGAAAGTATTGAATAAGGAAAAATATAATAAAAGAATTAAATTAGGTAATATACAATAAAAAGAAGGGAAAATTCCCATATACTCCAAAACATAAAACCAATTGTCCTAAAACTCCATTGAATATAAAAGTTCCCTAATAATCCAATTACTATTACAATATACTAACTACCCTTAATAGATATTTCTCAATAGGAACAGTTGAAACAATCAAATTATGACTGCTAATAAAACTCATTTAATGCAATCTCAATCTTTCCTTGAAGTCTAACCAATAAAGTAAAAGATGATAAATAAGGTAATTGCAACTTTGCAAAAAAACGTAGGGTAAAAGACAACTAGGTATATATGGGTTCCATACATCATCTTTCCATAATATAAATTATATGAAATGGTATTACATGAGTAATTACGAACTACTCTGTTAAAATTACAAACTACTTGTTCAGATTGCGAACTACGTACTACTTTGTTAAAATTACAAACTACTTTGTTCATATAAGAGTACTAAATTACTCTTTTTAACTATTTTATTTTGTTCTTCAAAAATTTAGAGCTACCCGTGTAAACTCAAAACTACTCGTTTAAATTCAGAATTACTTGCGTAAATTCAGAACTACGCATGTAAATTCAGAACTACTCGTGTAAATTTCAAAACTATTCTTCAAAAATTTAAAACTACTCGTGTAAATTCAGAACTACTCGTGTAAATTTCAAAACTACTCATGTAAACTCAGGATTACTCGTGGAAATTCAAAATTACTCGTGTAAAATTTGAGAAATTACACACTACTTCGCAAAAGAAAAGGAAAAATAAATAGATATGTACCTTTTCCAACAACCCCAGTTGCACCAGTAATAAAAATGTTATTTTCTTCAAAATATTTTGTTATAAATATTTTATAAATAGATTTTGTAGGTAGACGAGATGATGATTTTTGAGGGAGAGATAACAGTGGGGGCTTGGGGAGGTCCAAATGGAAAGGATTGGAGTTGCAATTAATTAAAAATAATCCCCAGGAAATGATTTATTAATTATCCAGGTTGATATTGATTTTCCCTTGGAGTATCTGACAGGCATAAGTGGGAAGCACGGGCGTTGGGATCTTTTCCAAATCTCATCACCAATTTGGGGTTATTGGAAATATAAATAATTATTTAATGTGTGGTGGTTGTAAGTTAATTAAGGTATTTATGATGTAAGGGTAGTATTGATAATTTAAATGTAAGTTTTGATTAAATAGGAAGTATTTGTACTATATGGGAATAAAAAGAGTCAATGGATTAAATGGTAAATGAAAATTATGTATTTGTATTATATGAGAATTTTCCCTAAAAAGAAAAGTATTAAATTAGGTAAACATTAGGCTTGGATGACACATAAGCAAACGAAGCATCAGAATTTTTTATTTGACAATCGAAGCATACGAAGCAGACACATAGGTTAGGAGAATTTTGCATTATGTGTGTGTGTGTGTGTGTAATTTCAAAATTTAAAAAGTAAGAAGATCGACAATTGAACTTTTTTAGTATGTTCAATAAATAAATTGTGTTTATTTTTTTTATTGCATGCAAAATTTTGGTAACTATATTGATTATTGTATATTCACAATAGAAAATTTTAATATTAATATTGATTAAACACTTTTTAATTATATCACACTATTACCCACCTCGTTCACTTGTGGGTAATTCACAAATATTTTCAAGTCGATTATTGGTGGCTTCACTAATATAATAGATTGATAGTCGAAATGTTATTTTAAAAAATTACAATTTACCAGTTTAGAAAATCAAATCGGACTATCGGCTTAACCAGTTTAACTGGCCAGCAGGGTGGAGTTAGGGATGTTCACTGTGGGGGCTAAAAGGAACTAAAAGGAAGGAAAAAAAAAAGGACAAAATTAGTAAGTTTTGGGAGGGTGAGAGCAAAAGATGACAACACGAGTGTTGGTCGGAAAGACTACTGGAGGACGCTCCAATGTTTAATATAATTTCAGAGAATAAATAATCTCAATGTACTATGAGAGTTTATATGAGTTGATGGAAAGATTTTCCACACACATTGATGATATATACACTGTTGCTCAAGAAATCATAGAGCACGATAGTATCGAACCACGCTCTATTGAAATGTCAATACAGAGCAAATTGACCTAATTCTAAAGAATCAATCCATGTGGAACTAAATTCACTGACAACAAGACAGGTGTTTGGTCTGGTAGTGCTAACCCCACCAAGTGTAAAGCTTGTAGGACATAAACAAAATTTTGTCAGAAAGCGCAATGAGAAAAATAAAGTCATGAGATGTAAATCTATACTTGAAGTACAAAATTTATCAATACGCCCTATAATTGACTATGAGGATATGTACTATCCCATAATAGATGTTATAATTCCAAAGAATTGAGAATGTAGTTTACACATGTGGTTACATCATATCTCTACGGGGATCATGATTTATATATATATATACGAAAGTGCTTGCTGGCCTTTCATTGCCAAGGCAAGTGACTCTAAGCCACGAAGTGCATTTGTAATTAAATTAAAATACTTACTTTATGGATTAAAATAATCCACATGGATGTGGTATAACCGTCTAAGTGACTACTTGATTGGAAAAAGATAATCTATGTCCTTTCGTATTTATAAAGAATATGTCGATGAAATGAACATAATATCTACTCTTAATGAAATAAGAGATATCGCTAGTTATTTGAAGTTTTAATTTGAGATAATGAACCATGGGAAAACTCGGTCATGTTAAGGCTTTAAACTAAAATCGAGTTTGTGCAATACTAAATTCTACAGTTTGCATATATATCCAAAAGATGATCAGGCGATTAAATATGGATAAGTGCAATATGCTAGCACTCCTATGATTGGTCAAAGTGAATATATAAGGAAAGATCAATTTCGTCAATGGAATGACGAGGAACTGGTGGGAGCTGAAATTCTCTTCCTATGTACAATATGCGCATTATTGTATCATTATTAATACACTTGACCAAATTACTTTCTCAAATTGTTATCTTAATTTAACTAAAGAAAGCGCAATGTCACTGGAATGGAATCAAAATGGACTTTGATACCTAAAAGAAACCATTGAAGCGAGTTTATTTTTCCCATTCATAAATATAATTGGGACTGCAGATGGTCTTGTAATCCCTAAAGAAAATGTTGAGTTTACTTCCTATTGTGAAACACCAAATAGTATCATTGATGTTGGTTACTCATTTGATCCATGCAAAAAGATCATTATCATACATGTAGTAGTTTGTGAGTATCTATGCTAAATCTTATGATCATACATATCTCTAAGAATAGTGGCTTGAACTCTATCACTGAAAAAAATGTGATAATACGAGTAATATCACCACAACTCTTTTACAACCAACAACTATGCACTTTCTCAAGAATCAAGTAAATTGAGTAAGTGGAGAATTTCAAAGTTCTCTTGATAAATGTACATATCAGAGAGAGGTGTAGACTTTAGGGGGAGTCTCATAGGTGTGTTGTACTCTTTTTCCTTAGACCAAGTTTTATATTTTCCATTGGGTTTTGTTACATGGCAAGGTTTTAACGAGGCAACAATGAAATATCATTTCACCCTTTAACTTGGCACAAGGGGAAGTGTTGAAGGAAAAATACAATTAGTGTGTTTTCGTCAATAAGTAACTGATGAAGAATAATTTAGGTATTTGTTATCTTTATATATTATGGAAGCATGTAATTGATACCCTATATAAAAGGAATTTTTGATGAATAAAGAACCCTAATTTCTACCGTCTCCATTGTCTCCTTTGTATCTTCTTCTGTTATGCTTTTCATTTTATAGGAATGTCATTTTATTTTGATTTTTTTTTATTCACCGATCATTCCAACTCATTTAAAAAAATTAAAAATATATATTTTTTCCCTTTCATAATTTTATTACTCAGTCACTCGTATATTTCTAGTTATCAATCATATTTTGTCATTGTTTTACTATTTTTATGTTAAAATCAACTTCTATCATCGCATAGTTATTAACACTCTCAAAATTTATCGACCACCTTAAAAAAATAATTACTACTATTTGACAAATAGAAGATATTCAATAAAAGTGTTCAATCTCACTCTAAATTGTACACTCTTTAAATATTTTGTAGTATAATCATGTTTGATTTTGTAAGTTAGTCGATTTTTCATAAAAAATTGAGGGGATGTTTAATTGATATTACAATAATAACATACATATAATATTACTCTCTTTATCTCGTTCTATCTGTCGTAATTTAAAAATTTTCATATCCCATTCTACCTGTCACATTTACATTTTCAATGGAGAATCATTGTTACTTTTTACTTTCCCAAAAAAAATTAAATGTTACTTACTAATTTTATCCCAGTTTTTATTATTTCACATTTTTAATTATTTTAAACAAAAGGATATTATAGTTATTTAATACCTATAATTATAATATCAATCATCTTTTTTAATATACGTAAAATTGTCAATTGGGCCAGATATAATGAAAGCGAGGAGTAGACTTCATGCAAAAGTTCTGGGGGGATAAAGCCCTCTATGGGTATATGAGGATACTCCCCTGGAACCGATCACTTTTTTCGGTTTGGTTTACCCATTGTTCTGAAAACCGGATCGATCATTGAACCGGTAAAGCTACAGGTTCAGTGGTTCACAGGTTCAACCGTGATCGGACCGTGGTCGGACCGGTTTTATATATATATATATATATATATATATATATATATATATAATAATATATATATATATATATATATATATATATATATATACCACTATTAAATATGTTATAAATAAATAGAATAAATTAGATTAATAAAATATATGATTATAAAATATTTAAAATTTAATTTAAAGAGTCCATATGAATAAATATGAATTCATCAACCACAATACAACATAGAAAAATGTTATTGAATTAAATATAATGAAGAAAAATCAAATAAAATAGTTCAATTCTAATATAATCACTCCAAGTCCAACAACTTCAAAATAAAATAAAATTAAACATCATAATTTGTATTTATTTGTACTCCAAAAAAAAAAAAAAAAGACCTCGTCAATTTTTATTTAATATAAAAATTAGAAAGCAAAAAAAAAAAAAAAAAAAAAACCAAAAAAACCAAAAAAACCGGTTGAACCTCAAAAAAACCGGTTGAACCTGTCACAGGTTCACCGGTCCAACCGGTTTGACCGATTCTTGACTCTGGCGGTTTGCACATGAAAACCGGACCGGTGTGGTGATTGGTTCCCGATTGAACCGGTCGAATCGGCCGATCCGGTCCGGTTTTCAGAACCATGGGTTTACCTCTAAAAACTGTCTATCAACAAAAAAAAGGGATGAAAAAATTGGTCGTGTCAGCTTTTTAATATATTTTCATCTTAATGTAATTTAATATTTTCTAAATAAATAAATATACATATTTAAATACTTCACACATTTATCAACTATTTTGTCGACTAATTTAATCATTTATATTAATTTGAAAATTTTAAACTATTAATTTTTGGTGTTTTTATATTTATTACTCAAATTAATAATATTAAAAAATATAAATTCATTACTACTGGTTTGACATGAGTTGATCATGATTAAACTTATAAACCTATAATAACTTCGTCGATTCAACGATCGGCCCGATTTTGTAAACCTTGCAATTTACACGTTGATTGAACAAACTAAAATTAGATGAGAAAAGTGAAGGCCGATTGGGTTTCTAATTGTTAAGACCCATAAGTTGAGGCCTGATTGGGCTTGTAATTATTAAGAACCCATAAATTAGCTTATCGGGCCTGTACACAGGACCATGGTATTGTGGTTAAAAGAGTCATTACACAAAAGAATAAACATTTACTACAATAGAAATACATTTATCATTAAAATTAATATTTATTTATCACATTTAAAGTTGTAGAATTTGCTAGGCGTTAGTCAAACATCAGACCAACGCCTAACGCCTAAAGCGTCCCCTAGAATTATTAATAAAAAAAAATTCCCATATTTGACCGCTTAGACTGTCCAACCCGATTTTTTAGTCACACTGTCTAGGAGCCTCCCGATTTTGAACTGCCTAGGTCAATATTTTTAGCGAAATGATTTATTCTGCTGATTTTTGCAAATTCGCATCGGTTCAAGAGCACCTAACTCCGATTTCCGCAACACTGATCACATTACATATATACTTATTAAAATGTAAATTGAATCTGAGCTTTACTATAACAGATATTGTTGGGAATATTATTTTCAACAATATTTCCTTATTTGTAATTTGCCTTTCTTAGGACTTTGGTATTTTAGGACTCTAGATATCTTTCTTAGTTGGAGTCTAGGATTTATTTAGTTTCTAAATAAACATTTAACTTGTTCAACAAGACTAGGAGTCTTTATTTAAGAAAAGAAAGCTGAGACGCAAGACACACGGACGATATAATTGAAGCAGAACAAGAACAGAAAACTCTGAGTTTTGGTGGATAATTAGAAGAATTACAACGTTGCGTAACCAACGGAAGAATTCGACTAACGAGGAAGCGAAGAGTTTGTTSTGTATCAAGTTTTTGATACTAATTGTTTTCTTATATTACTTTTTATTATTTCGTGTTTGGATYTGAACGATTTGAAAAGTAGTATATTTTATGGGTTTGTTCACCCAGGTTTATAAGCTCGTTAGCTTATAAACTGAAATTAATTCTTGTTATTTTTTACTTTTATTTCCGCTGCTATCTGAAATTCAGTTGATGTTAAGTCTGGTGACTCTTATCACGAAACATAACATCATATCTAAAAACTGCATTTCTACAAAACAACAATTGGCACCAGAGCAGGATACTTAACCTTAAGTATTTCGATCCTTGTTTTGTAGATTTGAATTAATGGACGCTCAAGGGTAATCCGAGACCCCCAATCCTAAATGGTGAGAACTACTCCCTCTGGAAACAGAGGATGCGATGGCACATCAAAAATATTGACGAACGAGCATGGAGAACCATTCTTGTTGGATGGGAGAAACCTCGTATCACTGCTGATGGCGATGGTGACTCTGTGTTCAAAAAGGGAGAAGACTGGACGGACAATGAAATAGCCATCTCAAACTGGAACTCTAAAACCATCAATACCTTGTGCAGCTATGTTGATGCCTAACTACTATAAAGTGATAAAGAA
>BMAC01000236.1:0-56069 GCA_014905375.1 Phtheirospermum japonicum
AATAAAACAGATCCCATCATCTTAGGCACGTGGGGTGGTTCTGACCAAATTTTGATCGAAAATATCAACGAGCACGTGCGTATCTACAAGCGTCGTGGAATTCAACCAACAAAAAGATACGATCGATCGATCAACTCCTTTCGGTTGGAAACGCGAAGCGACGAAGCGCGAAAAATTTGACCGAGGTGGGGAGGGATGCCGTCTCGGCGGCGTGGAACCACGAGGGTTGGGCGTCGATCGTTTAGTACGGTTTCTATTTTTCTTGATTTAAATGAAAATGATAAAAACTCAAAAAATAGAAAAATTAGTAAAAACTATAAACGAAGCCCAAGAAATTATGACCGGGGCGGGGAGGGGTTTGTCTCGGGCCCGGAAAACAAATCTATTTTTTTCTATTTTTCTCCTATTCTTTTCTATTTTTTATTTTTTAAAAAAACTAGAAACTCAGGAGAATGGAATTCCCTCGGTTTAAAACCAAGGAATCACCTTTCCTCGGTTTCTGGGGAATATCTAATTCAGTTTTAAGAAAAAGAAAGAAAAAAGAAAAATAGATTAACCGTAAAAATAAAACCAATCCCATCATCTTAGGTACGTGGGGTGGTTTTGACCAAATTTGATCGAAAAATATCAACGAGCACGTGCGTATCTACAAGCGTCGTGGAATTCAACCACAAAAAAGATACGATCGATCGATCAACTCATTCGGTTGGAAACGCTAAGCGACGAAGCGTCGTGATTTGGCCGAGGGGCGAGGGGTGCCGTCTCGGCGTCGTGGAACCACGAGGGTTGGGCGATGATCGTTTAGTACGCGTTTTCTATTTTTTTTTGAATTTAAATGAAAAATGATAAAAACTCGAAAAAATAGAAAAATTAGTAAAAAATAGAAACGAAGCCCGAAGAAATTACGACCGGGGCGGGGAGGGATGCGTCTCAGCGGCATGGAACCACGAGAGTCGGACGTTCGATCGTTTAGTACGCGGTTTCTATTTTTTTCGATTTTAAATGAAAAAAATGAAAAAAACTCGAAAAAATAGAAAAATTAGTTAAAAATATAAACGAAGCCCAAGGAAATTATGACCGGGGCGGGGAGGGGGTTCTGTCTCGGCGCCCCGGAAAACAAATCCAATTTTTTTTTATTTTCTCTTTCTTTTTATTTTTTAATTTTTACAAAAACACAAACCGAGTGGAATTCTCTACTTTAAAACCAAGGATACTTCCTCTTAACCGAGGGATCCTTCCTCGGAATTTTAGTTTTTAGAAGAAGAAAAAAGAAAAAATAGAATAACCGTAAAAATAAAACCAATCCTATCATCTTAGGCACGTAGGGTGGTTTTGACAAATTTCGATCTAGAAATATCAACGAGCACGTGCGTATCTACACGTGTCGTGGAACTCAACCAACAAAAAGATACGATCGATCGATCAACTCCTTCGGTTGGAAACGCTAAACGACGAAGCGTCGTGATTTGGCCGAGGGGGCGAGGGGTGCCGTCTCGGCATCGTGGAACCACGATGGTCGAGCGACGATCGTTTAGTACGCGTTTTCTATTTTTTTTTAATTTAAATGAAAAATAAAAAAAACTCGAAAAAATAGAAAAATTAGTAAAAAATAGAAACAAAGCTCGAAAAATTACGACCGGGGCGGGGAGGGATGCGTCTCAGCGGCATGGAACCACGAGAGTCGGACGTCGATCGTTTAGTACGCGTTTTCTATTTTTTTTCGATTTTAAATGAAAAATAGAAAAAAACTCGAAAAAATAGAAAAATTAGTTAAAAATATAAACGAAGCCCAAGAAATTACGACCGGGGCGGGGAGGGGTTCTTCTTGGCGCCCCGGAAACAAATCCAACTTTTTTTCTATTTCTTTTTATTTTTTAATTTTTTTTACAAAAACCGAGGGAATTCTCTATTTAAAACCAAGGGAATCACCTTTCCCTCGGTTTTAAACCGAGGGAAATCCATTCCCTCGGAAATTTTAGTTTTTAAAAAAAGAAATAGAAAACCCGTAAAAATGAAACCAATCCTATCATCTTAGGCACGTGGGGTGGTTTTGACCTAATTTCGATCTAGAAATATCAACGAGCACGTGCGTATCCACACGTGTCGTGAGATTCGACCAACAAAAAGATACGATCGATCGATCAACTCCTTCGGTTGGAAATGCGAAACGACGAAGCGTCGTGATTTGGCCGAGCAAGGGAGGGGTGCCGTCTCGGCATCGTGGAACCACGAGGGTCGGGCGTCGATCGTTTTGTACGGTTTTCTAATTTTTTTCGATTTTAAATGAAAAATAGAAAAAACTCAAAAAAATAGAAAAATTAGTAAAAAAGTATAAACGAAGCCCAAGAAATTACGACCGGGGAGGGGAGGGGTTTGTCTCGGCGCCCCGGAAACAAATCCTACTTTTTTAAATTTTTCTCCTATTCTTTTCCTATTTTTTATTTAAAAAAAAAACTACAAAAACTGAGGGAATGGAATTCCCTCGGTTTAAAACCATGGGAATCAGCTTTCCCTTGGTTTTAAACTGAGGGAAATCCATTCCCTCGAAAATTTTAGTTTAAAAAAAAAAAAAGAATAACCGTAAAAATAAAACCCATCCCATCATCTTAGGCACGTGGGGTGGTTTTGACCAAATTTTGATCGAAAAATATTAACGAGCACGTGTGTATCTACACGTGTCGTGAAATTCAACCAACAAAAAGATAYGATCGATCGATCAACTCCTTCGGTTGGAATCGTGAAGCGACGAAGTCTCGTGATTTGGCCGAGGGGGCGAGAGGTGTCATCTCGGCGTCGTGGAACAACAAGGCTCGGGCGAAGATCGTTTAGTACGCGTTTTCTATATTTTTTTTGATTTTAAATGAAAAAAACTCGAAAAAATAGAAAAATTAGTAAAATATAGAAGCAAAGCCCAAGAAATTATGACCGGGGCGGGGAGGGTTGCGTCTCAGCGTCATGGAACCACGAGAGTCGGACGTCGATCGTTTAGTACGGGTTTTCTATTTTTTTTAAATTTTAAATGAAAAATGGAAAAAAAACTCGAAAAAAAAGAAAAATTAGTAAAAAATATAAACGAAGCCTAAGAAATTACGACCGGGGCAGGGAGGGGTTCGTCTTAGCGACCCGGAAACAAATCCAGTTTTTTCCTATTTCTTTTAATTTTTTATAATTTTTTTTTCAAAAACCGAGGGAATTCTATGTTTAAAACCGAGAGAATTAGCTTTCCCTCGGTTTTAAACCGAGGGAAATCCATAACCTCGGAAATTTAAGTTAAAAAAAAAAAAGAAAAAAATAGAAAAAGCGTAAAAATGAAACCAATCTTATCATATTAGGCACGTGGGGTAATTTTGACCTAATTTTGATCGAGAAATATCAACGAGCACGTGCGTATCCACACGTGTCGTGAGATTCGACCAACAAAAAGATACGATCGATCGATCAACTACTTCAGTTGGAAACGCGAAACGACGAAGCATCGTGATTTGGCCGAGCGAGCGAGGGGTGCCGTCTCGGCGTCGTGGAACCACAAGGGTCGGGCGTCGATCGTTTAGTACGCGTTTTCTAATTTTTTTCGATTTTAAATGAAAAATGGAAAAAAACTCGAAAAATATAAAAAATAGTAAAAAATATAAACGAAGCCCACAAAATTACGACCGGGGCGGGGAGGGATTTGTCCCGGCGCCCCGGAAACAAATCCTAATTTTTTCTATTTTTCTCCTATTCTTTTCCTATTTTTTATTTTAAAAAAAAATTATAAAAACTGAGGGAATGGAATTCCCTCGGTTTAAAACCAAGGGAATCACCTTTCCCTCGGTTTAAAACCAAGGGAATCACCTTTCCCTCGGTTTTAAATTGAGGGAAATCCATTCCCTCGGAAATTTTGGTTTTTAAATAAAAAAAATAAAGAAAGAAAAAAATAGAATAACCGTAAAAATAAAACCAATCCCATCATCTTAGGCACGTGGGGTGGTTTTGACCAAATTCTGATCAAAAAATATCAACGAGCACATGCGTATCTACACGCGTCGTGGAATTCAACCAACAAAAAGATAGGATTGATCGATCAACTCCTTCGGTTGGAAACGCGAAGTGACGAAGCGTCGTGATTTGGCCGAGGTGGCTAGGGGTGCCGTCTCGACGGCGTGGAATCACGAGGGTCGGGCGACGATCGTTTAGTACGCGTTTTCTATTTTTTTTTTGATTTTAAATGAGAAATGGAAATAACTCGAAAAAATAGAAAAATTAGTAAAAAATAGAAACGAAGCTCAAGAAATTACGACCGGGGCGGGGAGGGGTGCGACTCAGCGGCATGGATCCACGAGAGTCGGACGTCGGTCGTTTAGTACGCGTTTTCTATTTTTTTTTTATTTTAAATGAAAAATGGAAAAAAACTCGAAAAAATAGAAAAATTAGTAAAAATATAAACGAAGCCCAAGAAAGTACAACCGGGGCGGGGAGGAATTCGTCTCGGGGCCCCGGAAACCAATCCTAATTTTTTCTATTTTTTTCCGATTTTTTATTTTATTAAAAAAAATTACAATAACTGAGGGAATTCTCTGTTTAAAACCGAGGGAATCACCTTTCCCTCGATTTTAAACCGAGGGAAATCCATTCCCTCGAAAATTTAAGTTTTTTAAAAAAAATAATAAAAAATAGAAAAACCGTAAAAATGAAACCAATCCTATCATCTTAGGCATGTGGGGTGGTTTTGACCCAATTTTGATCGGAAAATATCAACGAGCACAAGCGTATCCACACGTGTCGTGGGATTCGACCAACAAAAAGATACGATCGATCGATCAACTCCTTCAGTTGGAAATGCGAAACGACGAAGCGTCGTGATTTGGCCGAGCGAACGAGGGACGCCGTCTCGGCGTCATGGAACCACGAGGGTCGGGTGTCGATCGTTTAGTACGCGTTCTCTATTTTTTTCGATTTTAAATGAAAAATGAATAAAAACTCGAAAAAATAGAAAAATTAATAAAAAATATAAACGAAACCCAAGAAACTACGACCGTGGCAGGGAGGGGTTCGTCTCGGCGCCCCGGAAACCAATCCTAATTTTTTCTATTTTTTCCTATTTTTTATTTTATTAAATAAAATACAATAACCGAGGGAATTCTTTGTTTAAAACCGAGGTAATTCTCTGTTTAAAACCGTGGGAATCACCTTTCCCTCTGTTTTAAACAGAGGGAAATCCATTCCCTCAGAAATTTAAGTTTTTTAAAAAAATAAAATAAAAATAGAAAAACCGTAAAAATGAAACCAATCCTATCATCTTACGCACGTGGGGTGGTTTTGACCCAATTTTGATCGAAAAAAATCAACGAGCACAAGCGTATCCACACGTGTCGTGGGATTCGACCAACAAAAAGATACGATCGATCGATCAACTTATTCGGTTGGAAACGCGAAACAACAAAGCATCGTGATTCGGCCGAGCGAGGGATGCCGTATCGGCGTCGTGGAACCACGAGGATCTGGCGTTCATCGTTTAGTACACGTTTTCTAATTTTTTTCGATTTTAAATGAAAAATGGAAAAACAACTCGAAAAAACAGAAAAATTAGTGAAAAATATAAACGAAGCTCAAGAAATTACGACCAGGGCGGGGAGGGGTTTGTCTCGGCGTCCCGGAAACAAATCCTAATTTTTTCTATATTTGAACTATTCTTTTCCTATGTTTTATTTTTAAAAAAAACTACAAAAACTGAGGGAATGGAATTCCCTCGGTTTAAAACCAAGGGAATCACCTTTCCCTCGGTTTTAAACTTAGGGAAATCCACTCCCTCGGAAATTTCAATTTTTTTTTAAAAAAAGAAAGAAATAAAAAAATTGAATAACCGTAAAAATAAAACCAATCCCATCATCTTAGTCACGTGGGGTGGTTTTGACCAAATTTCGATCGAAAAATATCAACGAGCATGTGCGTATCTATCCGTGTCGTGAAATTCAACCAACAAAAAGATAAGATCGATCGATCAACTCCTTCGGTTGGAAACGCGAAGCGACGAAGTGTCGTGATTTGGCCGAAGGGGCGAGGGGTGCCGTCTCGGCGTCGTGGAACCACGAGGGTCGGGCGACGATCGTTTAGTACGCGTTTCCTTTTTTCTTTTTTTTGATTTTAAATGAAAAATGGAAAAAACTCGAAAAAATAGAAAAATTAGTAAAAATAGAAACAAAGCCCAGGAAATTACGACCGGGGCGGGGAGGGGTGCGTCTCAGCGGCATGGAACCACGAGAGTCGGACGTCGATCGTTAATACGCGTTTTCTATTTTTTTTCGATTTTAAATGAAAAATGGGAAAAAACTCGAAAAAATAGAAAAATTAGTAAAAAATATAAACGAAGCCCAATAAATTACGACCGGGGCGGGGAGGGATTTGTCTTGACTCCCCGGAAACAAATCCAATTTTTTTCTTATTTATTTTTATTTTTTAAATCTTTTTTTACAAAAACCGAGGGAATTCTCTTTTTAAAACCGAGGGAATCACCTTTCCCTCGGTTTTAAACCGAGGGGCCATTCCCTCAGAAATTTAAGTTTAAAAAAAAAAGAAGAAAATAAAAAAAAACCGTAAAAAAAAACCAATTTTATCATCTTAGGCACGTGGGGTGGTTTTGACCCAGTTTCGATCGAAAAACATCAACGAGTACGTGCGTATCCACACGTGTCGTGGGATTTGACCAACAACAAGATACGATCGATCGATCAACTCCTTCGGTTGGAAATGCAAAGCGACAAAGCATCGTGATTTGGCCGAGGGGGCGAGGGGTGACATCTCGGCATCGTGGAACCACGACGGGCGGGCGTAGATCGTTTAGTACGCGTTCTCTATTTTTTTTGATTTTAAATGAAAAATGAATAAAAACTCGAAAAAATAGAGAAATTAGTAAAAAATATAAACGAAGCCCAATAAATTACGACCGGGGCGGGGAGGGGTTCGTCTCGGCGCCCCGGAAACCAATTCTAACTTTTTCTATTTTTTCCTATTTTTTATTTTATTAAAAAAAATTACAATAACCGAGGGAATTCTCTGTTTAAAACCGAGGAAAATCCATTCCCAGGGCATTGTAGAACATAAAGCTCGGATTTAGTCACGTAATTTGCCTTGTTCTTTCATAAAATGATGTGCCCGAGGATCTTGTAGGCAACATAGAGGTCGTCGTCATGAATTTTCGAGCAAGGAAATCTCTTGCAATCGCCCGTATTTCCCCCAGTGATCATCCCCCAAAAAGAGGTTAAATCGAAACCTTGAACTCCAACTGGGTGTTCCCCTACAGTCGAGAACCCAAAGATGTTGCCAAAAATCTCCTCGTCCACAATAACGTCATTCCCTCCTAGCCTACATGTGAACGTCTCATCGTTCTGGATCGCCAAAGTGGAGAAAAACTCGAGCATAAGCTCTCTAAACCTGGGGAGGTGCATTTGGGCGAAGTACCCACAACCGAGGCCCTCGACATAACGGGATAGGTCAGTGTGGTGTTCCGAACCATTCGAGGCCTCCTCCTCAAGTCCATTGACGTTCGAAATTCTATGCGTAGCGAAACCCCATTTCCAAATATTCTTGAACATATCCCTTCCTTTTTGTCGAAAATTGGGAACGGTGCTCCATATTTCCCCGAGACATCCTTTCGTTTACCCGCTCGAGACATTATCAAACAATACGAAAGCGAGCGGGAATGATAAACCTTGAAAAATAAAACTTTTGCTTCTTTGGGGAATTTCGTCGAACACTTGGCGTGCGTGTTCAACCAACAAAATATTTGAACAATTCTTGCACCAACAACTTCCCAACACAACCAATCAACAAATAATATAGTTCCAAGAGGGTTTCAAGCGAAGTACCTCGTTGATTTGCCGTGAAAATGAACGAATTGATGAAATTTGCCCGAATTTGAAACTTGGCCCTTATTTGCTCCAACCCTTGTAGCATGTTTTGGTAGAATTGGCTTGTGTGATGGTACGTTGAGGGTAATGTGTTGAATTTATGGTTTTTTGAATGTTGGAGTGTGTAGAAATTTTGTAGAAAGAAAATTGTGAAGAAGGTAAGAAAATTAAAATTTTGAAGTTAGAAGAGGAAGAAAAGTGAGAAGAGGTTAGAAAAGAGTTGTTTTTAAGCAGATTTTCTAGGTTTCCCGCGGGCAAAACGTATATGGGTCGGGTCGGTCGGGCAAAACCCGAATTTAAACGCTTCTGGGCCGGGTGCGTGGCTCGCGTCGACGCCCGCGTCAGTCGACGCGACAGAGACAAAATTCTCGGCATCTGGCGTCGACTGACGCGAGCATCCTCGGCGTCCACGTGAGCGGAGTCCTGGGCGTTATTTTCTTCGCATATCTGATCAATTCTCCTCGTCCGAGTTCTTCCATCTGTTCTAAAAAGATAAAAACCAAAATAAAACAATAAATAAAATAAAAATAAAATACAAAAGAATACATAACGCTCGGGTTGCCTCCCGAGAAGCGCAACTTTTAACGTCGCTTGCTCGACGCTATTTTGTTCGTTTAATTCCAACCGTACGGTGGATCTCCAAACTCCACCGTCTTGTTAACTCCAGTCTCCTTTCGTTTGTCATAATAAGGCTCCAACCTATGTTTGTGAAATTGAAAGGATAATTTTCCGACTTCAACATACAACGTGGCTATACCGTACTCATCTAATTCTTTTATCGAGAATGGTTCGCTCAATGCAGCTCCAAAATCAGCTGGGTCATATTTACGCTCATGATTATATAGCACTAATTCTCCAACCTTAAACTGCAAGTTTTTAACTTCCTTCGTGCGAACCTCTTTTGATGTCTTCTTCTCCCTCGCCCAATCGTCGAAATATGCCTCGCCCTTGTTCTTTTTGTGTGAAAATTCAGATTTTTTGTTAGGGTCGAGGGAATCGTGACTTGGGCGACTTATTGGTGGTTTATGCGGTCCCTCCACATCGAAATCGTCTCCAAATTCTTCTACGATATCGCGCATGTCAATACCTAGTAACTCGATCAAGTCCTCCCCACTTAAGTGCATCTGATCCTCAAACTCGTCATACTCCTTGCTAGAATCAACTCGTGTGTCCCCTCCCTCGATAGAAAATCCGGCGGCATCCCCGTCGCTCGATATAGTTAAAGTTGCGACCTCTCGTAACTCGTTTACGCATGATGTAACGGGATCAACGAATGAATCATCCTCTTGCATGACAGGGGATGGAGTGTTCTGAATATCTCTTAAAGAAAACATCACTGTTTCGCCCAAAACAGTCATGGTCATCCTCCCTTTGTGAACATCGATTAGCGTATGGGAAGTAGGCATAAACGGGCGTCCCAGTAAAATGGTATGCTCAGTGCTTTCAGTCGGTACCTCGCCAACCTCCATAACTACAAAGTCAACCAGAATTACGAGCTCTCCAACTTGTACTAAAACATCCTCAACTACTCCCACGGGTCGTCGGGTTGAGCGATCGTCCAATTGTAGGCGCATGGTTGTCGGCTTTAGTGGTCCAAGATCAAACGCTTGATAAAGTGAATATGGAAATAAATTTATTCCTGCTCCAAGATCTAACATTCCTATTGCCTTTTGTCCATTGGCCAACGAAATAGTGATGCAGAAACTTCCAGGATCGCTTTCTTTGGGGGGTAATGGCTTCTTAAAAACCGCACTAACCTCCTTTGGTAATGGTACGTATTGATTCGTCGCCAAACGTCTCTCTCTCGAAGCAAGTTCCTTAAAGAATTTTACGTAGGCGGGCATTGTCTTGATTACCTCCAAAAGTGGTAGGTTGATATTGACATTCTTCAAGAGGTTGTATAGTTCCATGAACCTCTTGTTCTCTTTCGCCGGACACAACCGACTCGGAAAAGGAACAGCATCCTTAAATTGCGTCGTTGATTGCTTCGGCAGTGATGGTTCGTCTTTGCCAAGGGTGTTATTCGGAATCGTCCCTTGAATAGAACCAGGCACGTATCTATTGGTGGATTTATGTATCTTGTCTACTGGTTTAGGAACAATTTTCTCATCCTGGTCCACTATGCCATTGTCGATCTTCTTCCCACTGCGAAGGACGTGAGCCGCCGACGCTTGCTATGGTTGACTTGGTAGCTTGTCCTTCTCCTTATTTGACCTTGCAAAGTCAGCTGCTAGTTGGCCCATAGTTCTTTCCATCCTATCCATGTTTTAGCTAGATCATGCACAACACCGGAAAGATGGTCAATTCCGTTCACCTTCTTCGAGAGTTCATCAATATTTGCGTTCACCTTTGTGAGTCCCTCTCTATTGCTGATCGTCTCGGCCACTTGATTTTGCTGCCAAACCAACACCTGATCATTTGGTTGAGTCTCATTAGGTGATTTAGCATATTGTGGTGGGGGAAATTGCGGATCAGGTGGCATATGATTTGGATTCCCAGGGCCCCACTTGAAAAGAGGATTATCACGTTGCGGTGTGTACTTCTTTTGATTCGAATAATTTTGGATCGCGTTAACATCCTCATGCTGCTCAATGTTGTTTGGACACACATCCGCTGAATGCTGGGGGGATCCACACTGGTTACATTTTACGGCCATCCTTTGTGCAGTGGCCTTTCTAGCTCGATTGGCTTTCCAAGCATCTAATTTCTCGTCAAATATCTCCTCACATTTCGCCTTGACTAACTTGCCGTCATCTAAATCAGGATCGGGGATGGAAACTTCACCTCGGTGGCTGTCAAATCTCCAAAATCTCCTCCCGCTGCTATCTCTACTTCTCATTTCCCATGGTCCAATAAACCATCAAAGAAAAACTGGTTAGTCATCTCCGGAGAATAGTTGTGGTGGGGGCAAGCTTGCAAAAGCGTCTTGTAACTTTCCCAAGTTTCATGAAATTGCTGTCCCTCCAACTGCTCAAAAGTAGCAATTTGCCGCCGAAGATGCCCTGTAGTTTGGGCCGAATAGTATTGATTTAAAAATTTCTCACTGATCATATCCCAGTTAGTCAACGAACCAGGCTCTAGGGATATTAGCCATGACTTTGCCTTGTCCTTCATGCTATATGGGAAACAAATCATTTGTATCTCTTCTTGATTAAGGCCATGAACTACAAATCTTCCGACTTCATCTACAAAATAGTTGAAAAATGCCAAAGGGTCTTCATGAGCACTTCCGTGGAAAGTCGGGAGTAAACTAAGTTTGTGCGGTTTGATATCCACTTCTCTTTCCATAGGTCCAAGAACAATAGCGGACCTAAAGGGTACAACCTTTGGACGCGCCAAATCGAGCTGCCTAGGTGCTCGATCTCCCCTTGGTTCCCTAACTCGGTCATTTGCTCTCTCGTAGTGATCGTCATATGCGTAATGGTTCTCGCGCTCGTATCTTCTTCCGAAATTTATTTTGCTCGTAACCATGATCTTGATTCTCCAACCACTCGTTCACGTGCCTTTGATTGTTAACAAAAGCATCACGCTGTAGAAAATCCTCATTCCTAAATGCCATGTTCTCGATGTTGTGTTGACGCCTGATACCTCTTCGTTTTGCCTCATATTTGCCATGTTGGGTTGGTGATTGACTATGTTGTGCTGCTGGTTAACTCCTTCGTTTCTCCCCTCGTTTCGTCTCACGTTCTCCATGTGTTGCTGACAATTAGCCCAATTGGCTCGGGGTTGTGGTTGTCCATGAAAAACGATTGGTTCACTACCATACCCATTTCGAATGGGGCGTGGTGGTGATCTCGGTGGTGAATATCCATTTCGAACCGAATGTGCTCCTAACATAATGTCGGGAGCTTGACCGCAAGCAAAATCAGTTGCTGTCGAGGAATTGTCCTCGGGAATGAAAGCGGGTCTTGGTCTTGGCGGATTTGAACGGTTAATGTTATCAATGAATGGTTCAAGGTCGCATTTGATTCAACCTGAAATAGTGAGCCCTCTAAATAAGGCCTGGGAATCCAAAAGCTTCCAAAGCCTACACCACAAACAAAGGTTAGAAAGGACCACCGGTAGTTTTCCAGTGGAAACCTCTCCATGCTTAAGTCAGTAATCAATGAGGTGTTTTCCAGAAAGAAAAGCAAGAAAGAATGCTCTCGAGGATGACATACCTCCTCTTGGGCTTGGGGCTGAGATATTTATAGTTTTTCCTAGTGGGGACCCCTGCCGGGATCCCAGGAGCACATGCCGCGAATCATGGGCCGTTACGTAACCAATTCTGACAAGTGGTCCCACTTGTCTCCCTATTTGGAGTCCGAAAAACAGGTCTTCCTCCTCCCTTTTCTAGTAAAGCACTCCTTCAGCTCAGGGGGAAGGGAGAGCTGTTCCCGTCTTTTTCAGTGTCCTCCTTTCTGTCAGGTCTAATCAGACCTCTACTCAAGCAAAAAACCGCTCTCGTTCCCCTTCGTATTATTTCAAATCTTCTCAAATTAGGTCTACCCCAAATTAGGTCTGATCAGCTTGCTGCCCCATCAACTCCTCCCCCATACGGTTATTTGGGGCAGAACTGATGTATTCTAGGGGTGCTCGTCAGAAGTGAGGACCCACAGGTCCATCATCCGTGCTATGCGCGGATCCCAAGAGATCCTCTTTAAAACCTAATTACGTGTGCTAATGATGCCGGTTCATTTCCCAAAGGCCTTTATCTTTATGCTTAGTGTCGCCACGCCAGCCCTACTCTAGAGCGGTTAGCGTTCCAGCTCACCGCCTAGGGTACTGTTCATCTGCCAATCATTAAATGCGAGGATCTTTTCAAATCCCGCCTTTATCGACTCCTGCTTTTCAAATTCTATCTTATTTCCTTTTATTCCCGCCGATCCCTCATTTTGCGTTTTCCAACTTCTCTAAATTTCTCAAACCCCCTTTTCTCTTCTGGAATTTCCGGAGATCCTCTTCAATTCAACTTTCTCAGTTTAATTTTTCCGGAAACCTTTTTACAGACCAGGTACTTCTCTCAACCCCTGATCTTATTTTAATTTCCTTTCAAATGGAGTCGTCTTCTAGTGTTTCTCCTCATAACGTCTTCCTGCCGCCGGCTGCTTCTACGGCGGCGATGTTACCTTCTCCTCTTCTAACCGATTCTCCTGTGGGGAATTCCGACTCTTTATCTATTTCTTCCTCAACGGCCGCGACGGTGGCTGCCCTTTCTTCCTCCTCTAGGGGCCTAGAATATCCTCCGGCCGCCACCGATCACCCCAAAATTACCTCCATACTGAGTAAAAGGACAGTAGAGGAAATCCGCCACAAACATAAAATCACCGATCCCTTCGATGTTTATTGCCCTCCGGTGGGCATATTGGCCTCCCAGTCACCAACCGGATGGTTGACCTTTTATCAAGACCAGTTCCAGGCAGGCCTTCATCTTCCCGTGCATCCCTTAATGCTGGAAACAGCTAAGATATATCAAATTCCCGTTTTCCAGTTTACCCCTAACTCCTTTCGTATCATGGTCTGCTATAGTTTGGCCATGCGTTACGCGGGTCTGGACCCTTCTGCCCATACTTTCTTCCAGCTTTTCCAAGCGAAAAGTTCTTTTCCGGGTTGTTTTTATTTGACAGCCCGACCCGGGGTCCACTTTTTATCGAAACTCCCTACCTCCAATAAGGATTGGAGGAAGAAATTTTTCTTTGTTTATTGTAGTGAGGATTGGGGCTTTAATCCTAAGCCCATTGAAGGATTACCCTCATACCCTCCACTGTCCTCGACCAACAGGTCTTCCCGCATAAAGAAAATCATTTCCACCCTGAATGAGAATCCTCTCCATGTGACTGATCTCCTCCTTCCCTCTGTCTTGGATTTTTTTAACAACAAGGCAGAAACAGCTCCTTTAACCAAGGAGATTGGTATAGTTTTTCTCTTTCCCGATTCATCCGTGCTGACCTATTTTATTATTAACCCTCTTTTTTGGTGTTTTCAGGCAAGATGATGCGCGAGATGATTGAAGCAGCCCAAAGGAAAGCCAGCGAACCCCCAAAGCCTGTCGAGCCAGGGGTGGGGTCTTCTAATCCTTCGCAGGACTCCCCTCCAGAAATCAACCTTGGTCCTGCTCCGCTGCCTTTGCGACCTGCCCCTGCCAGACCTTCCTCTTCCAACTCGGAGGAAGATGCACTTCCTCTGTCCAAGAGGCCACGTACAACCCCTCGCAGCCGCGCTCTGATCCCCTCAGTCCATAACGTTCCTTCTGCTACTACCCGCAGCGTTCCTCCGCCGATTAATTCAATCGCCAACTGCTCGGGGGAGACCGCCGTGCAGTATATGCTCCGGCAGATGTTGCCGGCAGATCAGCCGGACTTGGAAAGACTGACGGATCACCAGCTCCTGGAGTCGTGGTGCCAAGATGAAGCCCGGGTAAGATTTTGTTCCTCGTACCCCCGTTTCATGATTTGCCTCCATGCTAAAGGTTTTCCCCTTTTTTCCTTTCTGCTTTTTTTCCTTTTTTTTTTCTTCTTTTTTTTTTAGTTACTTCGACCTGACCATTCGCTTGAGGGTGGTATACAGCCATGAAGTGTTGCTGAATGTTCATCTTGTCACACCAGGCCTTTATCTTGGCTCCCGCGAATTGAGTCCCATTGTCTGATACCAATATTCTTGGTATACCGAAGCGACAGACCACGTTTTTTCAAATGAAACCCATCACTGCCTCCTCGGTTATTTTGGCGAGAGCCTCTGCTTCAACCCACTTGCTAAAATAGTCAATAGCTACAATCAAAAACCTTTTCTGAGCTGGGGCCATTGGGAATGGGCCAACCAGATCAATACCCCATTTTGCGAAAGGACAGGGGGAACTCATCACCATGAGCTCTTCCGCCGGTTGGTGGATTAGCGGGGCCATTTTCTGGCACTTTTCACATTTTCTGACGAAGTCCTCTGCTTCCTTTCTCAGAGAGGGCCAGAAATAACCTGCTCTTAATACTTTACTGGCTAGAGCTCTGGCCCCCATATGGTTGCCACAACAACCTTCATGTATCTCCCTTAACACCAGCCCTCCTTCTGTTTGTGATAAGCATCGCAAAAGAGGTTGGCCAAATCCTCTCCTAAATAGCTCTCCCTTGATCAGGCAGAATCTAGCAGACCTGCTCCGTATCCTTGCCGCTTCTCTCTTTTCCTCCGGCAAGACGTTCTTTTCAAGGTATCTCTTTATAGGTGAACACCAATCATCCTCCTCAGCAACCGTACAGATCTGCTCAATTCCGAACTCCCCTTCCGCCTTTAATAAGGTGATCGTTCGCTCATAACAATTTGATGCTGAACTTGCTATTTTGGCTAAGAAGTCTGCACGGCCATTTTCCTCTATGGGAATTTGAACAACCGTTAACTCTTTCATACCCTTGGCTAGCTCTCTGAATTTAGCCAAGTATCTCTGCATGTGTTCCTCTCTAGTCTCAAAATCTCCGCTAATTTGCTTGCACACAAGTTGAGAATCAACCCTGGCACACACGTGATCCGCGCCCAGGTCTTTTGCCATCTGGACACCTCTTAACAGGGCTTCATACTCCGTTGCATTGTTAGAGAGTGTTGCATTTAATCGAATATCAAACTCAGTAGACACCCCCTCTGGATTAATCAGGACAATTCCCGCTCCACAGCCCTGATTGCAGACAGAGCCATCCGTGAAGATCGTCCATCTTTCTAGTTCTTCGGGGAGACCAGTCATTTCTTGCATGAAATCTGCTAGGGCCTAAGCTTTGATCGCTGTCCTGGCTTCAAAGATAATATCAAATTCGCTTAGCTCGATTATCCATCTGAACAGTCTTCTTGATGCCTCTGGCTTGTCCATGATTGCTTTTAAAGGCAAATTCGTTCGCACAATTATACCATGCGACAGGAAATATGGGCGTAATTTCCGGGCTGTTCCCACAAGGGCCAGCACTGCTTGTTCTACCTCTACATACCTTGCTTCAGCATCATGCAAGACCTTGGTCCAGTAATAGACTGGCTTTTGGATCTTCCCTTCCTCTCGCAGTAAGACAGAGCTGACTGCCTGCTGTCCTACCGATAAGTACAGAATGAGGTGTTCTCCCAGGATAGGCTTTGTTAGCAAGGTCATACTAGCCAAATGCTCCTTTAATGCGACAAATGCCTCCTCACACTCATCACTCCACTGAAATTTTGCTTTTTTCCTTAGTGCTTGAAAGAATGGCAAGCTCCTTTCTGCAGACCTGGACAAGAATCTACTTAACGCATTGATGCGTCCCGCTAAACATTGCATCTCTTTCACATTCCTAGGCGCTCGCATGTCCATRATTGCTCTGACTTTCTCGGGATTTGCCTCGATACCCTTTTCCGTGACCATGTAGCCTAAGAATTTGCCAGCTCTGACACCAAAAGCGCACTTCTTAGGATTAAGATTCATCCTGTATCGTCGTAGGGTATCAAAGGTTTCCCGCAGGTCTTCTACACGTGATGTTGCTTTCACGCTTTTGACCAACATATCATCCACATAAACTTCCATATTCCTCCCAAGCTGATTTTTAAATATCTTATCAACCAAGCGCTGATAAGTAGCCCCTGCGTTTTTCAAGCCGAAGGGCATCACGACATAGCAATACGTCCCCTTCGGGGTAATGAAACTAACCCGCTTCCAATCATCCCTAGCCAGTCTGATTTGATGATATCCCTGAGACGCATCCATCATACTTAAAAGTTCACACCCTGCGTTGGAATCGACAAGCTGGTCGATCCTGGGTAAGGGATAGTGATCTTTCGGGCAAGCACGATTGAGATCTCTAAAGTCGATACACATGCGCCAGTCCTCATGAGTCTTGGGAACCAAGACAGCGTTAGAAAGCCATTCAGGAAATTGTATCTCTTGGATGTGTTTAGCTTTCAACAGTTTCTCCACCTCGACTTCTATGACGACTTCCTTCTCAGGGCCAAAATTACGTTTCTTTTGCTTTACCGGCTTGGCGTCTGAGCTGATGTTGAGGTGATGCTCTTCTACTTCTGGGTCGATTCCTACCAGATCTTCTGGAGACCAGGCAAACACATCCGCGCTACTCCTTAATAGTGCGACTAGCTCTGTCAGAGTTTCCTGACTGAGGGTTGTTCCTACTCGAAGGACCCGGCTCCCATCCCCCGGTACTACTTCAACCATCATCAGACCTTCTCTCTATTGGCCAGATCTGTCCTTGGCGGCTCTACCCTTGCCCTTTTGCTCTGTCACTCTTCCTCTTAATTTCTCCTCACACTCTCTACGTAAGTCCGTCGTGAAGCATACTGGTCACCCCTGACCTCTCCTGCTCCGTCCTCCGTTGGAAATTTCATCTTCATGTGGAAGACGGATATAACGGCTTGAAATTGACTCAAAGATGGTCGACCAAACATGACGTTATAAGAAGAAGGTGCATCCACCACTAAGAAACGTACTGTTTTCGTCACCCTGTATGGCTCTTCTCCTAACGTCAAGAGGAGTTTCACCGCTCCTAAAGGTTTTAGGGCTCCTCCCGCGAACCCTACTAGGGAGGTGGTGACCTCTTCCATCTCAACGTCCAACTTCAACTGCCTAAAGCAGTCATAGAACAAAATGTCGGCCGAACTCCCCGTGTCCACGAAAATTCTATAGACATTATAATTAGCAATAATCGCAGTTATAACCAGAGCATCCATGTGAGGAGCTAAAATACCATCACCATCTTCTGACCCAAAATAGATGTTAGGGGTAGAAGTCATTTGCCCCACGTCTCGTGATTTCCGAACTAGGTCTTTCGCAGCCCTGACATAATTGTGCTGTGTCCGCTTGGAGTGCTCCTCAAATTATCCTCCGATAATCATCTGAATCTCTCCATGAATGACCTGGGTCTGATTAGATCTTTTCATCTCAGTACGTACCCTATCTTGGCTGCTCCTATTCGTCAAGGTCCGATCATAATTCTTTTTACCAATTCTAGCCTCTTCTCTCCTTATCCGAATATACTCTTTCAGATGCCCCTCCTGGACCATTCTCTCTAATTCGTCCTTTAAATGCGTGCATTCGTCTGTGTTATGTCCATATTCATTATGGAAGCGACAAAAGCGATCTGACCTTTCTTTTCTTGGCTTCTGCGAGTAAGTTTTGGGCCACTTGAGCTCTGGGTGACGCTCTATTTCCTGCAAAATTTCGCCCGGAGGTGTTACCAGAGGAGTATATTTATCAAATTGAGATCTACCCATTGACGGCTCTGGCCTGGGCTTTTTTGCCGCTACTCTGTCATCCCTGTCATACCTCTCTCTCCTCTTTTCTCCTTCATCTTTGAGTTTCAAGGATTCTTCCAGATGGATATACTTTTCCGCTCTTTCCAAGAGCTCTCCGAATTTCAGAGCTGGCTTCACCACCAGAGACTGAAAGAAATCCCCTCGTCTCAAACCTTGCGCTAGAGCATTTATCAACAGCTCTTCAGACGCAGAGGGYACCTCTAAYTTRGCARTWGTGAACCTATTGATATAAGCRCGRAGGCTCTCACYCTCCTTTTGCTTGAGACTGAARAGTTCCARYGGCATTTTCTGGTATTTCCTGCAGCTCGTGAACTGGTGYAAAAAGGCTGAGCTGAACTCATCGAAATTGTTGATAGACCTCGGTGGCAATTGGCTAAACCAGAGCTGCGCTGATTTAGTAAAGGTCATCGGGAAGACCCGACACATGACAGCGTCCGAGAATTTATGCAGGGCTGCTGCGATCTCAAAGCGACTGAGGTGGTCCCACGGGTCCGTGGTTCCATTGTACTCGAAGCCGAGGGAGCGGTATGAAGCTGGCACATCATCTCGCATAACCTCCTCAGTAAATGGTGTGCCCCTCGTTGCCGGGGTCATCTCACCCGTCACCATTTTCCTCTTAAACTCTCTTACTTCCTTCTGCAGACTCTGCATCTGCTCAGCCAGACCTGGATTAGTTTGGCCTGAAGTTTCGCTGTCAGAGGTGGAGAAGTGCTCTTCCCTATCACGCAAGGGAGCCTTATCCGCCTGTTGTCCCCGTGATGGCTCCGTTCCCGCCACCGGGATAGCCTGCACTGGCGGTGTGTTAGATGGCGGCGTCGTCATCTCCGCGAACTTCTTCTCTACTGCCGTTTCCACGGCCTTTCCAATCAACTCCGAGAGCTGCAGAAGGAAGTATTCATTGAATGAAACACCCGTAGCTGGCCCAGATTTACTGAGCGGGGACGGCGTAGCACCTGACGCGGCCCCTGTTGAAGGCGCTGTCTCTCCTAGCCTCGTCGCCGCCGTATCTGTCGATCTTGGCATCCCCCACGGCGCGGCCGAACTAGGAGTTCCACCAAGCTCACCCACCAAATTCCGTCGTAAATCGTCTGAAGCCATAAACAGAGAATCTCACGTCTTAACTTAATCTGCTTCCCACAGACGGTGCCAATTGATTCAACCTGAAATAGTGAGCCCTCTGAATAAGGCCTGGGAATCCACAAGCTTCCAAAGCCTACACCACAAACAAAGGTTAGAAAGGACCACCGGTGGTTTTCCGGTGGAAATCTCTCCGATGCTTAAGTCAGTAAGCAATGAGGTGTTTTCCAGAAAGAAAAGCAAGAAAGAATGCTCTCGAGGATGACATACCTCCTCTCGGGCTTGGGGCTGAGATATTTATAGTTTTTCCTAGTGGGGACCCCTGCCGGGATCCCAGGAGCACATGCCGCGAATCATGGGCCGTTACTAACCAATTCTGACAAGTGGTCCCACTTGTCTCCCTATTTGGAGTCCTAAAAATAGGTCTTCCTCCTCCCTTTTCTAGTAAAGCACTCCTTCAGCTCAGGGGGAAGGGAGAGCTGTTCCCGTCTTTTTCAGTGTCCTCCTTTCTGTCAGGTCTAATCAGACCTCTACTCAAGCAAAAAACCGCTCTCGTTCCCCTTCGTATTATTTCAAATCTTCTCAAATCAGGTCTACCCTAAATTAGGTCTGATCAGCTTGCTGCCCCATCAGCATTGAAGTGATCGCCTTCCTTGCATGAACTCAACAACACGTCAACGTACCAAATGGCAAAAACCAAGTGCGAAAGTAAAAATGAACTAATAAGTTAAAAAGAAAATAAAACGAAAAACATCTTTAAATTCCTACTCGTTGCTTCCCCGGCAACGGCGCCAAAATTTTGATCCAAACTTTTGTTTACCCCTTTTTAATTAATTTAAAATCACGTCAGTTTGCTCGCAAGAGTACGAGGTACTTGTAGGGTGATGAGTTTGAGTCGAGTCGTATCTCTCGAGGAAACAACTATTCGGAGTTTGAGTGTTTTTCTCAATTTATGAACTATAATAAAATACATGTACATTTGGGGTTTTAAAAGAAATTGAATTGATCATTATAACTAAGCAATAATTAAACTAAAGCTATTTAAACTAATTATTCTAACTAAATTATCAACTATGAGCAATAATTAAACTACTTGAACTCAAGAACTAAGAATTAATAGCAACTAATCTAACAACATGAATATAATAACTACCATTGAGCAATATCATCATACGAATCTAAGAACGAATAACTAAGCATAAATTAACTCGCATAAATAAACTAAATTAAACCAATATCTAATCATAAAATGATTAAGCTAATTAAACTAGTTTTAGCATTAACTAATCAAGCAATTAAATAGAAAATTAACTACGTAACTAACTAAGAGTTTAGAGTACTTATTGGAACTAAGAAAAGCAGAAAAAAGCTCCAGCTATTCCGGAGTTGCACGTCGATCTTGGGCGAAGATTGAATCCCGAATGCGAATTCGATGTTTTGGACGCGTTGTTCTTCGATCCTTGATCTCCGTCTTCAAATCTCGTTATGAGATGTGGGATTATTGTTATTGTAAGCTAAGGAACCCTAGGTAGTCGTGTATATTGTGTGTCTCTCCTCAAAAATCCAAAATATGGAGGGTTTATATAGATATTCCAAGTCTTGGCGCACAAGAAACCCTAAAATCCGAATTCTGGGCCATCGTGTCGACGGTGCGTCGACTGACGCGTGCTGATGCTCGGCGTCGCTGCTGCCTGGGTGTGCACATCGGATGGGTGGGTGTGTCGACTGACGCGGGCTTGCATCGACGCTTCATAGAATTGCGTCGACCTTGCGTCGACTGACGCCCCTTACATCGTCGCTTCAGAAGGTTGCGTCAACCTTGCATCATCTGACGCCCCTTCAATCGACGCTTCAGAATGTAGCGTCAGCCTTGCGTCGACTGACGCGGATCATGGATCCCGTCGACGGAGCATCGACACTCGCGTCAGTCGACGCGACAGAGCGTCTGTCTCCGTTTCTCAATCTTTTTGCTACTCGTTCACCGGAAAGCTCGTTCTCCATTTCTTGGACATCGAACCTCGTATATCACGTGCTGAACTCTTCCGGTTACTTAGCTGTAAGGTGAAAAATAACTAAATATCACCTATTTGCATCAATTGTGATCAAACTACGGTAAAATAAGCTGGAATTATAAAAATACGGAATTATGCTTAAATCGTCCAACTTATACCAAAAACAAATAGAAAAATGAACTAAAAAGCTAATAAAAATAAGGACAAATCTACTCTAATCATAGGTCTTAGCTCGCGACCTACTCTTTTGACCAGATCTAAATTTGGTAGGTTCCTGCAATATCATAAATATACCTAAGCATTATTGTTTCACTGAGAATAGATTATTAACCTTCATCTCTATGCACATGCTATCATCGTCAGCTGCTTATCTTCAAGCTCAGAGGGAGGTGCCACTGTCCAAACTGATCTCGGCCCTGCAATGACGTTGGCACCATGACCTCCCATTATTGAAGTGGACGAAGAGTTAGAGCTCGCCATGGCTGCGAGAAATGGCCGTGAAGAGCTTTCCCACCCAGATGAGCGCCTGCCTCTTCGAGAGATACTTAACAAGGGAAAAGGGAAATGAAAGTCTGACGAGGGAACTCTCTCGTAACCAGAAACCCCAACTCCCAAATGGTGACGTCTCTAAAAGCCATCTTCTACCTCTACTTCAAGTCCTCCAAACTTGGAGAAAAATATAGCTCAATGTGGTGGTTCCAAGGAGATCAAGTCTTTTCTTCACAAATACGCGGCAAGCCAGGTAACCCAATACTTAAAAATCTCCCCTCTGCCCTCCTTATAACATACTCAACTTATAACCTTCTTCTCTCACTCCTTCTTTATGCAATTGGAACCCATGATGGCTGCGCTCTCCGAGCACTTATCAGCAACGACCTCCGAGAGTGAGCTCCAAAAAACATGTGATGAGCTGGTGGCCCAGGCTGAAAAAAAAAACTCAACAGCTCTCCTTATCGCAAGGAGAATTAGATGAATCACGCCGCTAGCTATCTCCTCGGCAAGAGGAGCTCAACACTACCAAGAGCGAACTGAAAACCATGAGGGATGAGGCCACCCGGTTCGGAGGTCGCCTGATGGAGTTAGAAGGACAGTTGCGGCATAATCAATAACAGATGAAGGATACATTTGCTTAGCTCATGAGCACGGAGTTATTGAAGGTCACCGCACTTTCTTGAAGAGCTAAGTGGGTAAAAAGTTCACGAATGCATACAGAGAAGAGCTACTGAATGTATATAAGAACACAACTCACTATTTAGCCAAGATGGGAAGAGGAGGCCGAGAATGGTTCCACTTTTCTTTAGAGTGGATCAAGGCCCATCTCACAAAAGACAAAATCCCATTTGAGCCATATACGAAGAGTATAACTGACGAGCTGCCCAACTTCTCAATTTATAAAGGTGACAAAAGCCAGTCCACGAAAGCAGAGTGGTGGATCCTTTGCAAGGGAAATGTCATCTTGAATGTGGGACTTGCTACTGAGCTAGAAGCCCCGGTAGATGAGCTCGTGCCCGATTTCAATACATCTTAGCCATTCTAAATCTCATGTAACTTGATTTTTAGACCTACCTGATCTCAATGATTAGGGGAAAAGATTGTAACCATCCTATACTATACACGTTTTTTGGTTTTGCATTCTAACGTTTTTTTTGTAATTTAATGCATCATGTACTTCAAAAAATTTTGAAAGTGCATCCTCCGACCAATCAACTCGTCCAAACTCGTCGAAACTCACCTAGTCTCGTGAGTGAGGTTTCATATTTTCAAACCCATATACTTGTGTGAGTTCCGGTGAATTTATTATTTATTTAAAACTAGTTCCGGCATATTTTATTAAATATGCAAAAATTACCGAATTTATTACTAAATAAATAATATATTTTATTTATTTAATAAAACTAGTTCCGGTAAACATTAGGATAAAATATGGTTTGCATATTTATTTAATAAATTCGAGTTTTTATTTAATAAAACTAGTTTTTATCTAAATTTTGTATAGTACAGGATGCACTTTCAAAATTTTGTATAGAACAGGATGCATTAAATTACAAAAAAACGTTAGGATGCAAACCCAAAAAATGCGTATAGTACAGGATGGTTACAATCTTTTCATACAATGATTATATGTGAACAATTATAACTTGATATTATTTTAGCTTTCCTTTGTTCTCAATCTTTCTTAGCACATCCTGTCGTAAGATGATTATCATAAGTAAGAGAATTTTCAATTATGAATAATGCAAACCAGAGAGTGGTTAGGTCGCCAGACCATAATGGGAGTAAACCAGAGACAACCAAGATCGTACTTAGTTACCCAAACTATTATCACCAAACAAAACAACCTATTATCAAGGTTCTCCGATATACTGTATGCGAGCTATAACTAAATTCGAACATTTAGAGACTGTAAGAACAACATGTAAATCAAACATGTTCAAGTAACATGTAGATCAAACATGTCCACATTTGAAAATAAAATATGTAAATCAAACATATCTCTTTTACAGAATATGTAAGTCAAACATACTCAAGGATATACGGAAACACGTAAATAAAACATGTTTCCACACATAACAAAACAAGTCACGTAAGAACTAGATATCTCACATAAAGCAAATATAGCACATATAAAACCAATCAAGATTTAACACATAAGAACAAAAAAAAATTAAAATGCAAGACCAAAACAAACTCAGCACATAAAGGCACATAGTTGAAAGGAAACATGTAAACCAAACATGTCTCCTCTCAAAATATCTCAGAATATGCAAATCAAACATATCCAATGACATGTAAGAGCATGTAGTTCAAACATGCTCCTACACAAAGAACTTATTCATTGTAACCCCCATAAATTCTAACGCCAACCTTATAAAAGCATCAGGATTTTAAACATATTAATAAAAAAATCATAGAACGCATTCGATGCCATAAGAAATTCTTTATTCATTATTGATAGATATCAACCCATGATGGGTAAAAGTGTGATCATCATATAAGTTCATTGACGACTTAAAGGAGCCTTAGTTCATGATTAATAGATAAGGATAAATATAAGAAGTAGATCCCGTCGTCTGGAGAGCTTGGCATAATACTTCTTTGGGTGACAGCTATTCCAGCTGTGTGATAAGAGTGTCTTCAAACATGCATGTTCCTTCTGCTTTCTCCGGCGATATTCTCATGAGCTCATCATGGTATTGGATAAGTTCTTCCTCTTCCATCATCTTTTTGGAACCAAATATCCCTTCCTTCATATCTTTCATCCTTCCCCTTTTGTTTTGACTCATACCTTTTCTGACCGTCATCTGATAGCACGACCTAGCGACTTGCTATTCTGATATCACTTTGCCTACTTATTCCCCAGTCGGATACTTGATACTCATGTGGTAAGTTGAGGTGATCGCCTGGAATGTGTTGAGAAAAGGTCATCCTAGTATTGCATTGTACACCAAGTATCTTTTGACGATTAAGAATTTCACATCCTTCCTTAAACTTAGGTCTCCTTTTCCCAGAACCACTAGGAGTGCTAACTCGCCATCGGTAATAACCTGCGCACCATTAAAAGCATAAATCATAGTATTTACCGGTCGTACCTTTGCCTTTATGTTCATCAGTTCTAGACAATCTAGGTATATGATGTTGACCGAGCTCCCATTATCCACATACACCCTTCCGACTTCATATCCTGCTATTTTAACTTCGATCACCAGCGCATCATTATATTCTTCTTGCAGGCCGCGCCGTTCATCAAGGCTGAATGAAATTATTTGTTCTGAGGTAGGGGTTGTTTATTAATGGTAGCAACCTCACATGGCCCAGGGCAGGCTGCCTTGATTTTCTTTCGTGCATTATTTGTATCCCATCCGTGGGTCCTCGTGAAATCATGTTGATCCTTCCTTTAATATATCCGCCTACCCTTCTTTGTTCCTTCCACGCTTGATCATCATGTTGTGCCTGTTCTCCTATTTGGTTCAGAGGCGGACCTCCGGGCGGTGGTGGAGGTAATGGTTGTGCTTGCTCTCGTGGCTCCCTATCCATGTGTACAACCTCCTTCAAGTGACCATCTTTGATGAGCCTTTCAATTTCATCGTGCAGGTGTCTGCAGTACTCGGTTGCGTGTTCGTAATTATTATGGAACCTGAAAATGAACACAGATTTTGGATTAGTGCAAGGTCGCGTATAACTTTTGAGCAACCTGATAGCATCGGGTATCTGCCGCTCCATGATTGCAAAAACCTTTGCGACTGGATACACTGAGGGTGTGAAATCTTCTTCTCTCCATTCTCTCCTCTCAGCTATGGTTTTCATTTCGTCACCTTCTCCCATGGTTAGGAGTCCTCGGACAATCCGCCTTGGTTTTCTCCTAGGCTCCGACCTTTTAGTAATGACTCTTTCTGGATCTGTGACCTCTACTCCAAAATGTAGCCTGAATTCATCTTCAGTCTCCTCCACCTCTATATATTTATCGCACCTATCCAGGACTTCTTCATAAGTTTGTGCAGGTCGCTTGGCTAGTGATTTACAAAGATCTTCCCTTCTTAATCCTTTTGTAATGCTCCAGCCTTTATCTAATCAGTGGCTATTGGTACCTCCAGAGTAGCCCTGGTAAACCCATTGATGTAATCTTTCAGAATTTCCCCTGGTCATTGTACCATTGTGAAAAGAGATTGCGCGGTCCTGGTGTGCAGTTTAGCGCTAGCAAAATGCTTTAAGTATGCTGCTTTCATAACTTTGAAGTTAGTGATTTTTCCCAGTGCTAACTGGTAAAACCAATCCTGTGCTATTCCTTTCAGTGTACACAAGAAGGCTCGACATGTTACAACTTCTGTATACTGTCTTAACACCGCCTCATTTTTGAAACCTTTCACGTGTCACGTGGGATCAGTTAATTCATCATACTTAATTCCTAATGCCTTATACCTGTGAGGTAGTCTAGCTCTCAATATCCTATCTGAGAAAGGGTGTCCCATAGATTCGTTAGGTCCTACCCCATCGAAATGCCTTTGTAAAGCCAATAATGCTTCCTGCATGTCTCGGAATGCTCGAGTATCTGGTCCTACATCACCATTACCATCTTCCTAATAACGTTGAGTTCGGCATTTATAAGATCTCCTTAGCGGCCTATAATCCATAAACAACTCGCCACTACTACTGTCGTCCTCTTCTTCATAACGCGTAGCTCAAAGTTTGTACGATTTTCGTCATGACCCATCACCGATGAGTTTCCCATCCTTATTGTCATGTTTTGTATTATACTAGTGAGTTTGTTGCTTTCCTGGTTAACCACGCAACCCTCCATCCATGCGTTGGAGATCTTTGACATAATCATCATTCGATGATGATGTGAATTCCATCGAATATCTGTGTTTACTTGAACTTTGTAGTAGTTCAGTACTTGGTGTCCATGGTGAGGATTCTCTGCTCTGTTTCTGCTCCTCGGTTAAATTTTTTTGTACATACTCGTCATCCTTCCAACCCTCCTTCCCCCTTTCATCCTTTTTTTGATCAACTTTTCCTTTTCCTTTTTCGTCCTTGTTAGGTACCTTGCCATCTAGGATTTCATCTAGCTCTACTTGTTTATTTGGTGATGCTAATCCTATCAATCTATCAAGTAGTCCCTTATCAACATAGAAAGGCTTGGTACTTGGTAGTTTTTCTCATTCTTTTGTTCCTATGTCGATATCCGTCTGCCTGATCATATTTGGAGTTTTCTTCTTATGTTCTACTTTTGGCTGCCTCACCTCTTGTTTTTTTAGTGGGGAAGGTGGTGTGGTGTTGGCTTGATTGGTGTCTGATTGCGGTGGTGTTTGTTCTTTCGCATCATTACCTCCCATGGTCTTATTTGCATCTTCATCAAAAGTCAAGCTTTGCTTCATGGTTTGGTCGGTTTTAGTTTTTATTTTATTTTTAACAACCCTCATGTCTTTATCCCAAGGAGTTGATGTCCCTCTTTCCCATAGACGATGCCACTTGATGTGACAAAAAGATTGGCGCTTCAAGAATAGGGGGTACTGACCTTACACGTCTGATCAACGACCTGAAAAACTTCTAATAACCGTGCAGCGACCTGATTGATCTCCAAAAAAATCCTGGCGACTGACTCAAACTTTTGTGCACCCCTTTTTAAAAAATTAATTTAAAAGCACGTTAGTTTGCTCGCATGAGTACGAGGTAACTGTAGGGTGATAAGTTTGACTCGAGTCGTATCTCTCGAGTAAACAACTGTTCGGTCTTTCGGATGTTTTTCTCAATTTACAAATTAAAGTAAAATACATGTACATTTGGGGTTTTGAAAGATTTTGAATTGATCATTATAAACTAAAGAAGAAATTAAACTAAAGATAATTTGACTAATCACTCTAAACTATACTACCAACTACGAGCAATAATTATCTATAGAACGCTACGAATTAATTCTAATTAACGAAGTTAAGAACATGAACATAAGAAATTATACAGTAAAGAAATTGTATCATATGAATCTAAGAACGAATAACTAAGCATAAATCAACTCGCATAAATAAACTAAATTAACCAATATCCAATATCAAGCATAAAACGATTAAACTAATTAAACTAGAATTAACTAAGAGATTAACTAAGAATTAAACTAACAATTAAACTAGAAATTAACTACTAAATTAACTAAGAGTATAGAAAACTTATTGGAACTACTAAAAGCAATGAGAATCTCCAGCTATTCCGGAGTTGCACGTCGATCTTGGGCGAAGATTGAATCCCGAACGCGAATTCGATGTTTTGGACGCGTTGTTCTTCGATCCTTGATCTCCATCTTCAAATCTCGTTATAAGATGTGGAATTATGTTTATTATCAGCTAAAATACCCTAGGGGGTCGTGTGTTCTCCCAAAAATCCGAAATAAGGAGGGTTTATATAGATATTACAAGTCTTGGCGCACAAGAAACCTTAAAATCCGAATTCTAGGCCGTCGCGTCGACAGTGCATCGACGGAGCATCGACTGATGCGCGCTGGTGCTCAGCGTCGGTGCTGCCTGGGCGTGCGCATCGACTGATGCGGTCATGGATCGACGCTTCAGCAAGTTGCGTCGACGGTGCGTCGACTAACGCCCTTTCGATTGACGCTTCAGCAAGTTGCGTCGACGGTGCGTTGACTGATGCCCTTTGGATCGATGCTTCATAACGTAGCGTCGGCAGTGCGTCGGCCTTGCGTTGACTGACACGGGTCATGGCTCACGTCAACGGAGCGTCAGTCGACGCGACAGAGCGTCTTTCTCCGTCTCTCGATCTCTTGCTACTCGTTTCGCCGGAAAGCTCGTTCTCCTATTCTTGAACATCGAACTTCGTCTATTACGCACTGAACTCTTCTGGTTACTTAGTTGTAAGGTGAAAACAACGAAATATCACCTATTTGCATCAATTACGATTAAAATACGGTAAAATAAGTCAGAACTATAAAAATACGGAATTATGCTTAAATCGTCCAACTTATATCAAAAATAAATAGAAAAACAAACTAAAATACTAATAAAAATAAGGACAAATCTACTCTAATCAACTACCCCACGCTTAATTGGTTTGTTCGTCCTCGAACAAACGATAGATTCAAAGTATAACTAGAATGAAAATCGGTTCAAGCAAAGAGTCGTGCTATGCTACATACATAATTTTGAAAATATAGGTACAAGTCACGCAACGTCAAACACTTGACCATTATTACATTGTCGCTTCAAAATAAAATCATGCTTCCTCACGAAGGATAATATATATAAGTACGCTCAAAATCACTCAAGTATTTTCTGCATGGGACGTGTATACACTCAAATCATACAATTACATGTACAATAAATAAGCACCGAAAATCAATCTCTTCTCAATCGCAAATTAAGTGTGTTGTCTAAACTAAAAATCGGAAAAGGTCTTCACGGGTTGTAGTGTAAGGCTCTTTGGACGGGTATGGAATATATAAGTCGTGTGGCTAAATAACTCACCCAACCTAATCTAATCAAGAATCAAATTTCTTCACCTCGTTCAAAAATAAAAACCTCACTTAACTCTCATAACGTAGCCTTAAAATATAGGCTATTTCCCAACTCGCAAACCGTAAAACCGACTTGAAACTCAAAAACCACTTAATCACAACTCTATTGTCTCTTAAACATAAAGCCTCATAAAATACACAATTCGACTCAAGCCTTTACAAGCGCGTGGGCAATTAATCAACAGCTCCACCATCCTATCTTTTTCTTTTCTTTTTTTTATTTCCCCCTTTATTATTTTTTTTATGGGGTATTAATTTTTTTCTTTTTTTTTTCGGATGGTGGTCCTTAATTATAAAAATAATAAATTCCTAATAAAAATTTCCAAGAATCAAATAACCAATAAAAATACGAGCTTCTACCCCACGCTTTTAATGGGTAAGTAGGGGTCGACTAAAAAATAAAATCACTCATGGCTATAGGCATGGATTATTTGGCTTGATTGGCTCATTCGGAATTTTTAGTGGCTAAAAATATATGGATATGGCCGGAATAGGGTTTTATATGTGCCTTAACTTCATTTTCAAAGTCGACTACACACAGCGGTTTCAAAGAGATATCAAGACTGAAACTTACTCAAGCACATGCAACGATGATAAACACTCAGGCTACTCACTGGCTTTTTTGCATGAAAAAGTTTTGAATTGACGCTGTTTTTAAGGTTTTGTGAAATCAATTGCGTCCAAGTACCTTTTTACAACATATAAATAATTTTGAAAAATTTATGCACTTATGCACGCTGAAAAGACTAGAACAAATAATCAAACATAATTAACTTTGACAGGCAAGCCATACAAACACAAATAAGCGTAGAAATAGCGATCAATCACATCAAAAATATGCATTTCAAAACAAAAACATCAAATTGAACTAACCATACTCAACCATCCCCCTCCCTAAAAACTTGGCAATCTTCTGATTGTCATAAATATTAAAGAAAATAAGAGTATGGGAGATAATAAAACATCCCTTAAAATTCGATGGCCGAGTCTCTCTAAAAACGCATGCGCAATTATCCTTCGTCTTAGATCGCGTGACTATATTGTCCCGAACAAACCTATAAATATAAACAAAATAAAACAAAACATGATTGTAATCAATTGCAACGCGCAAGTGCCCAGTGGCATGTCTTTCTGGATTTGAAACGGCCGGATTGCGGCCAACGTCGTAAATGGATGGGTTGCAGCTCATCAAAAGGTTGTCGGGCTGCGGCTACTTGGGTCGGATTGCGACCTCGATCGACGAAATCATCGTAATCCATGATTGCTGCGGTAAGCGGTAGGTTCAGTGGTTGATCGTCATTGTTAACGCCTCGAGTGGAACTAGCGGTAAGGCCTTGCGGTAGCGAGCTTCCGCTATATAACCGTTGTCCAGAATAGGCGATTTATCGTATTTTCTGCACATCAACACACACATAAACGTACCACGGCAATTGACACAATATAAAAAGACAGAAATAAAATAAAAGAAAATAAAACGAAAACTAACTAACGCTTGGGTTGCCTCCCAAGAAGAGCAACATTTAACGTCATATGCTCGACGCAATTACTTGATCAAATTCTAGCTCGTGGTGGGTTCACGAACTCCTCCTTGCTTCTATCTTGACTCTTCGTATATTTCTTTTAATAAGGTGTAAGTCGATGCTTGTGGACTTGGAATCCCGTCTTTGCATTCTCATTGTATAGAGTGGCGACTCCATACTCATCCATCTCCCTTATTACAAATGGTACACTCCATGAAACTTCAAACTTGGTTGGATCAAAATTACAATCGGAATTATACAGCACTAGTTGACCAACCTTGAACTTCTCGTTAAAAACTTCATTCGAATTCTTCTTCTTCGCTGTCCAATCCTTGCTATTAGCCTCGCCCTTTTTCTTCGTACGTTTAAAATTCTTGTAGGGGTAGAGGGAAACACATCTTGAATAATTATGCGGTGGCTTCGTCTCTTCTCTTGGCGCAAACTTCAAACGATCTCGTTGTGGTCTCAACTCCACCTTTGGCTCGTTTTCAGGCACGTCAAACCACATCGGCGATCCATCCTCAAATGCCCCTACATTATCAAAATCTTCAATCATGCCGATGCTCAGAAGATCATTCGCGCAAGAATCTACTAAATCAATAGTAGAACAATCGTTCTTAACAAATGATGTAGGACTCTTGTGAAAATCTTGAAGTGAAAACGTCACCGTTTCGCCCAATACGGACATAGTCGCCCTTCCCTTGTTTACGTCGATCACCGTGCGCGTTGTAGACATGAATGGATGTCCTAACAAAATGGTGTGTTCTCGGTTCTCGCTTTGTACGTCACCAACATCCATAATGACAAAGTCAACCGGCACTACTAGCTTGTCTACTTGTACTAAGACATCCTCCACAATCCCCAAGGATAGCCTTATCGTTCGATCGGCCAACTGTAATTTCATCGTGGTCGGCTTCAGCGGTCCTAGGTCAAACTCCTTGTAAATTGAGTAGGGCATCAAATTTATGCTAGCGCCAAGATCGAGCATCCCTCTTGCCGTTAGTCCATTCCCGAGAGAAATAATTATACAAAAACTCCCGGGATCCTTCTCTTTAGGTGGCAATGGTTTTTTAAATATATCTCTAACTTCTCTTATCAAAGCTATAGGTTGATTTGTAGCCAAACGCCTTTCCCTCGATGCTAGCTCCTTGAAAAACTTCTCAAATGATGGCATTGTATTTATCACCTCTATCAGGGGGAGGTTAATATTGACGTTTTTCAATAAGTTATATAGCTCCATGAATTTTTTATTCTCCTTTGCTGGACATAGGCGACTTGGAAAGGGAACATGATCATAAATAGTCAACTTCTTGGGCGGCGAATTTAAGGAATCAATAGGGTCTTCAGTTGCTGTCGATTTCTTTTTCTTTACTTCTCCCAGAGGTTGGGTCTCGGTCTCTTTCTTGTCTCCCTCCTTTCCTATCTCGATGCAGTTATCCACTTCTTTCCCACTTCTCAGCACATGAATAGCTGAGGCTTGTTCTGTTTGGCTTAGAAGAGTATTTTTCTCCTTCCTCAATGATGCCATGTCAGTTGCCAATTGTCCTACCATTAACTCCAATCTTCTTAGTCCTGACGAATTTTCAAGAGTGCTTTTGGCCATTTCAGCCATCATCGTTCTCAATTCTTTCATATCATCTCGAACTCCTTCATTTCCTCCTGAACATGTGTGAGGCCGTCTCGGTTCCGAATAGTTTCGGCCACTTGGTCCTGTTGCTAGACTAAAAGTTGATCAGTAGGTGTTTGCATGTGTGGTAGTCTCTGCCCCAAATGTTGTTGATTCGAGTAGTGCTGGATGGCGTTGACGTCCCCTCGTTGTTCGTTGTTGAACGGGCACATATCGGCTAAATGTTCGGTGGATCCGCATTGGTGACACATTGCATTAGTCTTCTTCGAAGAGGCCTTGCTTGCCCGCTTGGCCTTCCAAGCTGCCAATTTCTCCTCAAATATCTCTTCGCACTTTGCTTTGACTAATTTGCCATCATCTAAGTCAGGATCAGGGATGGAAATCTCATTAACTTTCAATTTACGAGGCCGAGAGTTGGTTTCTCTAGATTTTTCACTCAGTTTCTCCAATACTCGTTTTGCCTCGAGGGCCGTTAAATCACCAAATCTCCTCCTGCTGCTATTTCAACTTAGCTTTTCTTCATGGGCGACAAATCATCAAAGAAAAACTGATTAATTATCTCGGGGGAATAGCTATGATGGGGGCATGCTTGTAAAAGTGATTTGTAACGCTCCCATATTTCATGAAATAATTCTCCCTCCACTTGTTCGAAGTTAGAAATCTGCCTCCGAATTTGCCCCGTTGTTTGTGCCGAATATTATTGATTTAGGAACTTCTCGCTTATCATCTCCCAATCAGTTAATGACCTTGGTTCTAAGGACAGTAACCATGTCTTCGCTTTGTCTTTCATGCTATAAGGGAAACAAATCATTTGCATCTCCTCCCGGTTTAGGCCATGACCTACAAATCTGCCTACTTCATTGATAAAGTAGTTAAAAAACGCTAAAGGGTCTTTGTGGGCATTTCCGTAAAAAGTCGAAAGTAAATTAGTTTGACGCGGTTTAATCTCTACTTCCCTTGCAGTCAGGCCAAGTACAATAGCAGACCCATAAAGCACAACCTTCGGGCGTGCCAAATCTCGTTGTCGAGGTGCTCGATCTCCTCTGGGTTCCCTAACTCGGTCATTAGCTCTCTCATAGTGGTCGTCATGCACGTAATGGTGCTCGCGCTCGTATCTCCTTCCGAAATTATATTGCTCGTAACCATGATCTTGATTATCATTCACGTGCCCTTGATTATTAGCATACGCGTTATGCTGCAGAAAATCTTCATTCCTAATTGCCACGTTCTCGATGTTGTGTTGTCGAATAGCATTGTTGTTCATCTCTTCGTTGTGCCTCATATTCGCCATGTTGGGTTGGTGATTGATTACGTTTTGCTGTTGGTCGACTCCTTCGTTTCTCCCCGCATCTTGTCTCGCAATAATGGGGTGTGGTGGTGATCTCGGTGGTGAATCGCCATTTCGAATCGGATTTGCTTCTAACATAATGTCGGAAGCTTGATCACAAGTGAAATCAGTTGCTGTTGAGGAATCGTCATTGGGAATAAAAACGGGTCTTGGTCTCGGTGGATTTGAAAGGTGGATGTTGTCAATGAATGGTACAAGGTCGCGTTGAAGTGATCGCCTTCCTTGCATAAACTCAACAATACATCAACGTACCAAATGGCAAAGACCAAGGAAAAAAATAAAAATAAACTAATAAATCAAAAAGAAAATAAAACGAAAAACAACTTTAATCCCAACTCGTTGCTTCCCCGGCAACGACGCCAAATTTTTTACTCAAACTTTTGTGCACCCCTTTTTAAAAAATTAATTTAAAAGCACTTTAGTTTACTCGCAAGAGTACGAGGTAACTGTAGGGTGATAAGTTTGACTCGAGTCGTATCTCTCGAGGAAACAACTGTTCGGTCTTTCAGATGTTTTTCTCAATTTACGAATTAAAGTAAAATACATGTACATTTGGGGTTTTGAAAGATTTTGAATTGATCATTATAAACTAAAGCAAAAATTAAACTAAAGATAATTTGACTAATCACTCTAAACTATATTACCAACTACGAGCAATAATTATCTATAGAACGCTACGAATTAATTCTAATTAACGAAGCTAAGAACATGAACATAAGAAATTACCGTAAAAAAATTGTATCACATGAATCTAAGAACGAATAACTAAGCATAAATCAACTCGCATAAATAAACTAAATTAACCAATATCCAATATCGAGCAAAAAATGATTAAACTAATTAAACTAGAATTAACTAAGAGATTAACTAAGAATTAAACTAACAATTAAACTAGAAATTAACTACTAAATTAACTAAGAGTTTAGAAAATTTATTGGAACTACTAAAAGCAATGAGAAGTTCCAGCTATTCCGGAGTTGCACGTCGATCTTGGGCGAAGATTGAATCCCGAACGCGAGTTCGATGTTTTGGACTCGTTTTTCTTCGATCCTTGATCTACGTCTTCAAATCTCGTTATGAGATGTGGAATTATGTTTATTATTAGCTAAAATACCCTAGGGGGTTGTGTGTTCTCCCAAAAATCCGAAATAAGGAGGGTTTATATAGATATTACAAGTCTTGGCGCACAAGAAACCCTAAAATCCGAATTCTGGGCCGTCGCGTCGACGGAGCGTCGACTGACGCGCGCTGGTGCTCGGCGTCGATGCTGCCTGGGCGGGTGCGTCGACTGACGCGGTCATGGATTGACGCTTCAGCAAGTTGCGTCGACGGTGCGTCGACTGACGCCCTTTCGATCGACGCTTCAGAACGTAGCGTCGGCCTTACATCGACTGACGTGGGTCATGGCTCGCGTCGACAGAGTGTCGACGCTCGCGTCAGTCGATGCGACAGAGCGTCTATCTCCGACTCTTGATCTCTTACTACTCGTTTCGCCGAAAAGCTCGTTCTCCTATTCTTGAACATCGAACTTCGTCTATTACGCGCTGAACTCTTCCGGTTACTTAGCTGTAAGGTGAAAACAACGAAATATCACCTATTTGCATCAATTATGATTAAAATATGGTAAAATAAGTTGGAACTATAAAAATACGGAATTATGCTTAAATCGTCCAACTTATATTAAAAACAAATAGAAAAACGAACTAAAATACTAATAAAAATAAGGACAAATCTTCTCTAATCAGCGACAAGACTCCTGGCGACCTATTAGATCCTGTAAAACAAAATCCAGCCAAGGTGGAGGATGGCCGCGGCGTAGTCCCTTCGATGCCTAAGTTAGATAGGGCTTAAGAAATAGGCGAGAGCATTTAAAGTGATAGAGATCTCAAAGACGTAGGATGCAAAATCAACTTATGGAGAAAGAATGAGGACTAGGTCCTCTTTATATAGACAAGATAAGTATTCCTAATCTAGGGTTTCCCTCTCCTACAGTAAATAACACAACCAACTCAGAATTAGAATTCCTCTCATACATCAAATTCCCATAATTGATAGAACTCTTACTGAATTACTATATTTTCCATGGGCCAATAAGCCTGTTCATAGGATTCAGTCCGCCGGGACCCTAGAGAATAACCCATGTTAGTCTGCCAAAGCCCAAGATCATGAAGCCCAGCCCCAAATACCGAGCTACCACTCAGCGCCGAACTGGTGTAATAAAGTTCACATCAAAAGAGGTCGCCACCTCACATAAGAGCTCGTCACTCCTATGCAATAGGTCACTACCTTCCAAAACAGCTCGCCCAGCTCCCTGAAGGATTGCTCCTTCTAAGAAATGAGGTCGCTTACTGAGATTACTTACAAAGATCCTCATAAATACCTGCATGTTGGTGACATGGATATTTGATGTCGTATCAGTAATTATAAGAAACTTCTACAGTAACGTCATGGTGCTATACTTCTAACCCCCACTAAGCATTAGATTTATGTAAAAAGTTCATAATCCTTATATATGCTAATGTGTCAATTAGTGATTGGATTACCAAACAATGGTATGATATTATGTAGACTTACTTTCTATAATTATATAAGACACACAGTAAATACTGAATTTTACCGTGAATTTACATTGTAATATAAAAGATTATGTGATTAATTAACTAAGTACACTACATTATATAATGACTAGCCAGACTAAATTTATATTTAAAACACTTCGTGCCTGTTTAATTAAACATCATTCTCATAACTTATAAGGTGCATATCTATATAGTAATAGGCACTAAGTGCTCATTAGTGGAAAAATGACTTTTATATCAACTTCGTATGGGTCATTTTCTACAGCCCATCTCATTGTGTCCCGCTCACCTAGTCCGCTTACGAAATGCCTCCTCACCTCGCACACCATTGTTTAATTTCCAGTGTAGTTTTTCTGCTTTCTTAAAAAAATTATTGTGTTAAACAGCCTGTGTCCGAGTGGGCACCCGACCAGTTGGCTGGGTGTGAGGTAAGGTGATCTTCAATAGAGTTCACTATAGACTCGAGCTAGCAGCCAATAGTTGGGTTGAATATCTTTTTGAGAAAAAAGTCTGAGTGCACCCGAGGTGACACACGACCAAGAGCTCGAGTGTTAAAAGAATATTTATTTTAGGGAGTTGCGTTTTTTATAAGGAATTCTATTCTACTTATTCCTCTTCTCTTACTTAACCCCAAGACATTTCCATACAAACACTTTGAAGTCCGTATTTTTCAAGAGTTCAACTTAGGCCCTGTTTGTTTAATCTTATTGGAGGAGCTGATAGCTTATTCTCATTCAATAAGCTCTTTTAAAGTGCTTGGTAAAAGTCTCCAATCAGCTACTGATGACTTATTGGACCTAATAAGCACCTGTTGGGAAAAAGTCACAGAACGTAAAAATCTCATTTTTATCCTCTAAAATCTTTCACAAATTATTCTTCTCCTCTAATTACGCGCGAGATATTTACTTATTCCCGGCCTAAAATCCCAAATTATTAATAACCCTATTCTCCTCTAATTACGCGCGAGATATTTATTTATTCCCAGCCTAAAATCCCAAATTATTAATAACCCTATTCTCTAATAACTCTATCCGAGCCTAATCAGTATCAACTAAATTAGAAAAACACTGCGGTGTTGTGGTTGAGCGTGGCTGGAATCGGAACCTTCAACAATCAATCAAATCTGAAACAATTATTTCTAAGTCAAGGTGAGTTATTGTTGAGTTTTGATTATTTATCTACACCCATATCTTTGCTGAATTTGATTATTAGAATTCTTTATTTTGGCATCTTTTGATAGGAATATTAATTTGATCTAGTTTGATTATTAGCCCTCTTTATTTTGGCATCAGTAGCCACCAATACATTAATATTCTATAGATAGGTCAAGTTTTCAAAAACTAATCAGATTGTTTTTCTTTTCTTTATGTAATTTTCTTGTGATCAAAATAGAAGAACTAACCTGATTATTTTGTAAAGGATTAATGAACATTCTAATATATTTTGTAAAGGATTAATGAATATTCTAATATATTTTGTAAAGGAGTTTCTTATATATATTTTTTTTTAAAGGATTGATGAACATTCTAATATTTTTGTAAAGAATTAACAAATCTTTAACTCACAAAAGAAGAGTCAACAAGCTCGTGAAAATATATAAATATTATTATTTATACAGAGATAATAAAAGAGAATAAAAACAAAGGATTGAGAGAGTTCAACTTGTAATTGGAATCGGTAAAGACAGTTAATAACGTTTACTATTGTATCATTAATTTGTTTTGGGTTTAAGTAAAGACAGTTAATAACGTTTACTACTGTATCATTAATTTGTTTTGGGTTTATTAACTTAAAGCAAACTGCTTGTGCACCAAAAACAGATATTTTTTAATTTTTAGAATAATAGAAAGAAGTAATTTTGGACCTGCCAGTTATTCAAGCTTTATAAACACTTAACCATTAAGCAAAGTTTTATCATAATTATTATTCGCTTGACTATACTAAAGAAATAAATTATTTTATTTTAGTTATGAAGACATTGACAGAGAATAGCAACAGTGGAAGGGTTAAGTGGAGTGATGAACATTCTGATATATTTATGGACATATGTATAAAAGGTACTGATAAAGGTACCATGGCCCTTCACAATTATATTCGAAGAAGTGTATCCACAGATCCAGCATTTCAAAAATTCGATTCTAATCCTGAATTTGTGCCACAAAATGAGTATGAAAATGATGATTTTCAAGATTCTGAACAGTTTCAAAATGTTACAAATAAAATAAATTTGTTTGCGAGATGAGATAGCAAAATCACTCTTGACATCAAGGGGGTGATTGTTTATAATATCATATAATAGTTTTAGAAATTCAATGCTTTTATTTGAACGTGATCTTTGGAATAATTCTTATTATTAATTATTATTATTTGATCTTTTGTTTAGAGTTCTTATTATTTTTTCTTAAATTTTTATGTTTTTTTTATATATACGTGTGTATTTTATTTTATATCTTTATATCATGTCTATATTGGTAAATTAATATTCAATCAGCTACTCTAATCAGCTACTTCGTCAAGCAGTTATTTGTTTTCAGCCATCAGCTAGCAGCCATCAGCTATCAGCTACCAGCCACCAACTATCAGTTATCAGCTCAACCAATCAGGGCCTTAGGGTAAAGAAGAAAAACTTGTAAGATTTTAAAACTAGAGTTTGAGTTTATGAATGCTATCATCATGTTTATTATTTGTTATATTTTTCAAGAGCTTCCTTAATGATATCTTATTTTTAGAAGCATAATTAGGTTGTTGATTATTTTATATTATTATTTTTTTTCATGGAAGATTTATTTACACCCTATTATGCATGATTCATGGATTTTTAATGATCACGTGATTATATTCTTGTGCTGATATTATATAGATGTATCCTTGTGTTTAGGGATAAATCATTGATGAAATTTAACTTGCAGGAATCATTGTGAAAATATTTCTTTATGGTAGAATCTTTCACAAAAGACATGAATTTATGTTTTGTTTTAATGAATTAGAACACTGAAATGTAGTTAGATGATACATAACCGCAACATGGTGCCCACTCTTTTTGCGAATGCGGATTGCCTTCGAGATTTTTTTTTATGATATCAAGCTTGTATTCGAGTCATTGCGATGGAAATATTTCCTTACTGAGAGTAGGGACATATTATTAGAACAATAATTGAATGTTTAAGTAGCATAACACAAGAAGGACAAAGCCCACGCAAGGCACTGGGAACTCAATTCTTATTGGGAATGAGCCTTGCTACTTACCGGTGGAGCAATTCGATAGAAATGTTTTCAAGATTGGGCCACATCATATGGAATATGAAAAAGGGAAAGACACTTTTTTCGGAAATTGTGTGAGGTTTTGGAAATTTTTAATGAATCAAATGGGGATAGCGGAGCCGCACCATTACCCATGGTCAACCAAAGCAACTTTAATAAGAAATATTGTCTTAAGGTATGTGTACTTAATTCTAGTGAATACTCTTTTCGCTCATTCTGATCTCGATAAGATGATTGTTCGTGAGATAAAGGTGATTTATTGAGTGCTTTATAAATAGTAAATTGACATTGGAAGATTATTTCTGATCTCGATAAGATGATTGTTCGTGAGATAAAGGTGATTTATTGAGTGCTTTATAAATAGTAAATTGACATTGGAAGATTATTTATTGAAAATATATAGAGAGTACCAGAAGAAACTGGTGACATTTACATTAGTGGTCTTGTAATTCCTCCTCATGTTTACTTCGGAGTAAGTACAAAAGGATAGATACCAGTAAGGGGTTTGAAATTTAATGATATTACTTTCGTGGAGTAACACATATTTTGACGAGAAAGCCAGGTAGTTCACTACTACAAAAAGCGTCATTGTAATAGGGGTATAAACATCGGTTGTTAATAACAATTGATGCCTAATATTGCGCGGGGTCTTTTGTATAATTAAAAGTGTTATAGGCATCGGTTGTTCCCAAAACAGATGCCTATAGTCGAGTGATTTTTTTTTTTTTTGTAATAATGTAAAGTTATATGAATCGGTCTTTTGCAACAATCGATGCCTATATAGTACGAGAAAGATCAATAGCATCGGTTAGTTAGAAACAACCAATGCCCATAATAATTAAAAACAAAAATCTCATTAGAATACATAGGCATCGGTTTGGGTCAAACAACCGATGCCTATAACAAAATATGAGCATCGGTTCTTGATATTGAACCGATGCCTGTGTAAATTAAATTTGGGCAAGCAAAATTTCAAAACTATAACATCGTTTATTTTCCAGAACTGATGCTTTTACTTTTATCTTCATACTACATGCATCGGTCTCTCTCACAACAACTGATGCCTATGTAAATTATATTTGGGTGCCTCTGTTTGAGCAAAATTTCAAAACTATAGAATCGGTTTTTCTTCAGAACCGAGGCCTTTACTTTTATTTTCATACTACATGCATCAGTCTCTCTCACAACAACCGATGCATATGTGAAATGTTGTCTTCTTTGAAATAAGGGCATTTTAAAATTAGTGAAGAAAAACTCAAATTCCTGAATTCAATCTTCACGTAGCATTTAACAAAAATTCAAAACCTATTCCATATTCTACTTAAATTTAAAAAAAATTCAAAATCTTTGCAATTGATTTTTCGAAAATAATTCCCACAAAACCTAGCTGCTTTATTTTTGCCTCTTTATGCAGCCATCTCGTTGCAAATTGATCTGATTGAGGTATGTATTTATTTATTATTTTTATTATTTTACATATAATTTTTTGCAATTTATATATATATAAGTTGTGAGTATTCCAAGAGGCACATGTATACATTTCTTGTTTGAAGAGGAGCACTGAAAATTCCAAGAGGCACATGTTTAAATTTTTTGCAATATATTGAAAAGGCAAAGAGAATTCGAAGTGTCTCTGAGAATTCCCCCTGTACTGAGAATCCGAAGAGGTTTCTGAAATATGCACTTGTATAAACACCCCCTGTTTGGCTATAAACTAATCTTCATCACAATATAAGTAAACTGCAATACCCCTTTGGCTAAATAAATTAACTTAATCAAAAATAATGGCTGGCAACACCATGGAGAGACCACTTCGCAAGCTATTGGAAGATCAGGAAAAATAAATTGTCGCGTTGATGAAGCAATGAAGGAAGAACGTTTCGAAAACATGCGGAAGCTAGCCGACTAGTTAGAAGCACTCACCCATATTTTGAGCAGTATAATGCTCATTGGGGTGAGGTGGTTCTTTCCATCTTCAAACTCGAATTCGTTCTCATCACCAAGCTTGGAGCACGGTTTGATGATGACGATGTGGACCGTACTCAGGCAGGGACGAAGAGGAAGGCTGCCGACGTTTGATTTTTTTTTTCTGCTATTGTACTTTTTTTTTCGCATTTGTAACTTTTGTTTTTTGCTAATTCAAATAAAATTTCTATTTTGAATTACTGTCTGCAATTTTTTAACTAAACAACTGTGTGCTAATTAATAATAATAATATAATAATAATAATAACAATAATAATAGTAGTAATATGATGATTACAATATTCTTTGGTATTGTGCCACACTATTGGCTAATACTTGGATTGGATGATGAAATGGTATTGTCTGTTTTAGAAAGCTTATGTAATTGTCCACTTATGTAATAAAATGTCATTGGCTTATGCAATTGTCCACTTATGTAATGAATGGAATTGACTTATGTAATTGTCCACTTTTATGGTAAAATGGTATTGACTTATTTAATTATCCACTTTTCTAGTGAAATGATATTGTCTGAAATTTTTGTATGCTATTTTTCTTATATTAGAAACTCTAATTTTCATGTTTTCTGATAAATTAATTTTTTCTTCGTTTTATTTATTAAGTTTTTAATTCAATTGTGTAGCGGTATATATATATATGGATCGAAGTTGGATGTATGTTAGACGTAATACACTTAAATATATTCAAGGGGTTGAAAGTTGTTTGAAATTTGCAATGGAGAATAAAGCTAAGTATGATTTGGAAAACATTGTGTGTCCTTGTGTTGATTGCAGAAATCCGAGACAATCTCGTAGTACAGACCAAGTAAAGAGACATTTGATACGTTGTGGTTTTAAAAAAGGTTATTCACGATGGATATGGCATGATGAAACTTTACCTCCGACTGATAATATAGCTCACTTGACAGTTCCACCTACGTATGATACTAATGATGGTTATACAGAAAACGACGAGGATGACAATGATCGATTAGATGAAATGTTGCATGATATATGAGGTGATATCAATAATGTTGCTACGTTTGAAAGATTTTTTGTTGATGCAAGAAAATCGTTGTACCCTAAATGTACCAAATTTACAAAGTTATCTTTCATGCTTAATCTATATAACCAAAAGACAAAGAATGGATGGAGTGATACGAGTGTCATGGGGTTTTTAGAGCTTCTAAAAGATGCGTTTCCTAATGATAACGAGCTTCCCACTTCAACCTACAAGGCGAAGAAAATGTTGTGCCCGTTGGGTCTGGAGATCGAGAGGATACATGCATGTCCAGATGATTTCATATTGTATCGGAATGAATTCAAGGATTTGCGGGAGTGCCCAAAATGCGGGGAATCGCGTTATAAAAAATAGAAAATGATGATGGTGGGCTTGTAAATAAAAAAGGACATCCGGCAAAGGTGTTATACTATCTCCCGATTATTCCCAGATTCAAACGCTTTTTTTCAAATGCAAAGGAAGCGAAGAATTTGCAGTGGCATGCTGAAGGAAGGAAAAAAGATGGAAAACTAAGACATCCAGATGATTCTCCGCAATGGAGAAACATTGATAGTAAGTTTCCTGAATTTGGAAGTGATAAGAGAAATCTTCGTCTTGGACTGTGCACGAATGGAATGAACCCTTATGAAAACATGAGCAGTCATCATAGTACTTGGCCAGTTCTGTTAGCAATTTATAATCTTCCTCCTTGGCTATGCATGAAGCGCAAGTATATCATGCTATCTTTGTTGATATCCGAACCTAAACAACCAGGTAACACTAGTACAGAAACTGCATTCTAGAACAGACAAAGAAGTAAATCCAGAAGGGTATTTTTAAACCTGTTCTGGATAGCACTTTTTAGAACGGTATTTTAAAATACCGTTCTAGAATGACGACTTTCCAGAACGGTTTTACAATACCGTTCTGGAAAGTATACTTTCCAGAACGGTAATTGTAATACGATTCTGGAATGGGCGTCAATCCAGAACGATATTAAAAAACCGTTTTAGAAATTATACTTTTCAAAATAGTAATTTATCTGGAGATGATGAACATTCTAGAATGGTTTTGAAATTACCGTTTTAGAAAGTCTATCTAAAAAGAATACAATCTAGAACGGTATTAAAATTACCGTTCTGGATTTATTAATCAATCTAGAACGATATTATAATATACCGTTCTGGATTGTAATTTCTTTTTGTGAAAGACTTTTCAGAACAGTAATTTCAATACCGCTCTGGAATGTTCGTCCATCCAGAACGGTATTAAAAACCGTTCTTGAATGTCTTTATGAAAAAAAAATTCTAGAACGGTATTGTTAATAATACCGATCTAGAAAGTCTTTAACAATTTGAAATATTTTCAGAATTTTGGCACGGGAGAGGCTAAATGAAATATTTTCACAACCTGATTATTACTTTGTCTTAACTAAAATCCAAAACCTTAGGCCCCTCATCCAATACTCTCTCTCTCTCTCCAAATCTGATATGGGCATGCGGATCTCAAATCCCTAATTGGAATCCCAGCCGCCGATCGCCACCCTCGCTTTCCGCAACCTCCACTCCCTAATCTTACTTGGTTATTACCGCCAAGTCAGATTCATTTTCTCATTAGCATGAGTTTTGTTTGGAAATTCGGTGTTCGGAAAAAATCGATTCGGTTAAGGCAGCGGCGGCGGTCTGCGCCCTCTGTCCCGTCGATTTTTGTCTTGTTTGTCGGCGGTTTGTTTCTGTGAATGGAATCGGGATCACTGAGCTGATGACCCTTGGAGTGTTCCCCATTCGATCTGGCCAGAAAACTTGGAGTGACGGTGATGGCGGCTCCTCGTTATTCAAAGGGGATTTCTAATTCTTGTGGTATATTCTTTTCTCTCCTATTTTTATTTGTCGATAAAATAAAAAAATAAATAAAATCCTATCTCTCTATATATATTCTTTTCGTGTTGTTATCCTCTTTTTGGTCTGCCTCACTCCTCTATGTTATAGACATAAATTGAACTAGGCCATTCACTATTTTAATTTTTTTTAGATTCATATTGAGCAAATAAAATGTTATGACAGTCTTTGGTGGTTACTTTCTATTATTTTTGCTTTTTGTTAGGATTCGAAAATCAAAAATTTTACACAACAACAGGCCGATGAAAACCCGTTTTCGACGGGTAACCCGGATGGGAAAGGGCCCGCCCCTCCCAAGGAACAAGAGTACATACACGTTCGAGCCCGAAGAGGTTAGGTGACAAATAGCCACAGTCTTTTCGAAAGGGTAAAAACAAAATACTCTTCTAAAAAATAAATTATTTGTTAATTTTGCTGTGTTATGATTTTTGATTAGTCGTTCAATATAATGTAGATAAGGGGGGAGAAAATTAGAGAAAGGATGAAATTTCTTTAGAATTTTGTTCCAGGTTGCAGCAAGGTAAGCTACATTTGTTAATGCGCATTCTCGTAATCATTTCTAGTTCATTTTTTATTACAAGCAAAATTTTAGTGGAGCTAACAAGTTGAATGACGAGCAAACATGGAGTTTTAATTAGGCTAAGCATGTCATAAAAAGAGACAAACTTAATATATAAAGCATATATGATTTAACAGCATCTAGGCCAAGACAAGAGGAAACAAAACCATCTCGTCTCCGATGCATTTGGAGTTTCTTTAGAATCTTGCGCATCCGATGTTGGTGGCTCGAGATGCTCCGGGATGACTTTCAACGACTCGGTTTTTCCACCTTCACCCACCAATACTAGGAACGCGAACGAACTTCCGCTATTTCCACTATCATTGGAAAATCGAGGCGGACTTTGAAAAGTCTGAGGGTTACTCGGCGTCCTCTCAGTCGGCGTCGCTTTTTTAACGTCCGTTCAGTTAGCAACCGGACTAATACTAACAACCTTCGCATATTGTGGTGGGAGAAGGAAACCCTGGCTTGGGGAGGACTTCTCTTGTCTCTATAAAAGGGGTGCATACCTCTCTTTGATTTTTAAGTTGTTTTTATTGTGGTTTTGGGTTATTGGAATCATCTTACGCACTGTCTAATTTAAGCATCGGAGGACCTTCGCGGGTCTGATCACCGACTCCGCTGAAGGTATTGTTTTGCAGGATCGTCTAGGTCACTAGGAGGCTTTCTGGAGACTTATCTGGTCGCTGTGAGGGAAATTGGGAGTTATTCAGGTCGCTGATCTCTATTTTGAGGTTAGTACCCCATATTATTGGTAACCAATCTTTTTGTTTTCCATTTTTAGGGTTTAATTTTTTGTTTAGGTTTGTTTTTTTAATTTTAGGATTTTAGATTTTAAATTTAGAATTTCAATTATTTGTGATAGTATATACCTGCTATAATAAATTAAATTACAAAGTGCACATTGGAAGGTGCACCTGAATATATGGTATACTCCCTCCATATATTGGGTCCAAGATTTAATAATTAGATAATTATAAAATAAAAAATAAATAAAGATGACTCATCATTCTTAGAGCGTCAAGATGTAGACATTGTAACCTACAGTGATTTTTTTCTTTTTTTTCAAAAGTAACGTCATTGTAATTCACATTGCACATAGCATATGCATATCTAACACATCTCACTAATTTACTTATATATCAATCATTTTATCCAATACATTGAGGCACTACAGATGCTCTTCCATCTTAAATCTATTTATTCCGTGAAATATATAATTATCTGTACATGCACATTGAATAATTTGTCTCGGGCCTCAAAATTCCTGAAGACAACCCCGCTAAGGGTTTTTTGTTATCTTTGCTAATGGATTAGCAATTCTTTAGTTAGCGAAAAATCTCTTTTCGTCTCCTATGAACTTTATTGGTTAGAGAAAATAAAGCAAGGCGGAGTCGAGGATGACCATTTTTATTTATTTGGCAAATACTTGGATGAGATCGATCTTATAGTATGAAATCATTTTTTACCATTCTCATTTGTTCAATCCGTCCGTCCATCCACTCGTCTCCTAACCCTAGATATAAAAATGAAAAAAATAAAAACATGTTTTCATTTTTCCAGTCGCCCCCCTCCCATCTTCACCGTTTCTCTCTCGCACCATCACCGCCGGCCACCGTCGTTCGGGCGGCCCCTGTCCTCCGGCGACCAAAAAAAATAAAAATTATACCGTTTGAATCGTCTCGACTCTCTCATTCTAATTAGAAATCAGATTTACGATTTGATATTCTGATCTTTGTAGATCTGAGTTCAAATTTTATGAATTATTAACTTTGACCTCAGATGTACGACGATTTATCGGGGCAATTTTGGATCGAAAATCACCGTTCAATTCCTCGCGTTGGAATCTACGATTTTCTCAATTTATATTTTCAAATCGGTGAGCACCGACGAAGGTAGGCTTTTTTTCTCTCTTTTCTTCTTTTCTCTCTCTCTCTCTCTCTCTCTCTCAACAATTGTGATTTTGGGCGCATGTGTGTCGCCGGTGATGTGGTGTGTGCAGGTGTTGATATGTTTATTAAATTTATTTCGTATTAATGTGCCTTTTGAAAACGATTTTATCAATATGCATATGTTATATGCATATTTTGGATGGTGAGGTGTTAAAAGTATCACCAAAAGTTTTTCAAGTATCACAAAATAGTTGAAGTATCACTTACATAATTCTTGATATTTGATTTCTATAATTACGTTTTTTTTAAATAAATAATTCAGAGTATTACAAATGTAATTAAAAGTATTGGAAAATGTATTAAAAGTATCACAAAACACACTTATTTTATATTATCACAAAAGTAGTATGAATTTTTACAATATCTGATCAAATATCACAAAACATATTAAAAGTATCAGAAAAGATATTAAAAGTATCGCAGAACACACTTATTTGGGTATCACAAAAGTAGTATAATTTTTATGATATCTGATCAAGTATCACAAAATATATTAAAAGTATCAGAAAAGATATTAAAAGTATCACAGAACACACTTATTTTTTAATCACAAAAATAGTATGAATTTTTACAATATCTGATCAAGTATCACAAAATATATTAAAAGTATCAGAAAATATTAAACGTATCACATAATACACTTATTATTATAAAATGTAGTACAATGTACATGTATTAGAAAATATGCGATACTCTTAATATATTTTGTGATACGCGATCAATTTTTTTAATAACTTTAATTATTTAAATGTAATAGGCACATRTGTAAGTAAAAAAAATGAAATTATAGAATACTTAATACTTTAATTATGTTTTGTAAACAATATTTTTATGATACTTTGATTTTTGTAAAAAAAAATGTAAAAATATAAGATATAACATGTGTCGATTTTGTGATACTTTTACTTGATTTTACGATACTTTTTACTACTTTTGTAATACTTAAAATTGGGCAGATTCTTTTTTTTTTTCGGCGCCATTTTTTTTAATTGAATTTGCAGTTTTGTAGAGTGGATCGAGACAATTACTTGATTATGTGATACGTTTTGTTTAATCGAAATTTTGTCCGGTGAATCGCTGTAAATTGGAGGTTAAAATATTAATAAATGTGTGACTTGGACCTCAGATCTACGGTGATTGGTGCATTAAATTATAAATCCAATTGCAAATTTGGAACGAGGGAGACGAGACGATTACAACGATATAAGATTTATAAAAAAATATCATCGTTAAATAATGGAGGTGGTGGTCTGAGTCTGGAGGTGGGGGAAGCACACTTGTTGTGCGTGTGCTTGTTTGTGATAGAAAATAATATTTTTTTTCTTTTTTTATTTATTAAATGAATGAGTTAGAGCGGGTCGGATGGGTTGGATGGATCAATTAATGAATCTGGTAAGTGGTCTCATACTATGAGACCGGTCTCACCCAATACCTAGTCTATTTATTTATATATTCAATTAGTTCAGCAAGTTAGTTTATTTATTTAGTTACTCCAGCAGGTAATAAGATTAATAATTATGGTTTACGTAATAAGTGGGCTATTTTTCCTATTTAAGTATATCTTATTGGTTGTGGAGGGGACGTTAATAAAATTATTAGGTTTTTCGGCTTAAAGGCTTGAGGCGGGAGGTTTTCTTCCCGAGGAGAACGCAAGTTGTCTTGACCCTTGACACTATTAATTTGGCCCGACCTGCTGGATGACGAGAATGGAGACACGTATGGATGTGATGGAGGCATGTGTGGAGATGATAGAGAAGGGTTTAGAAGATGTACGAGAGGGAATCGCCGCCGCAAGTGGTGCGGAGTCGAACTTGTCTCAACCCGATAATTAGCCAACCCCAAAGATTCAATTGAACAAGTCTGTGGTGGTCACAAGCAAGATGGACTTTCCCAACTCCATCAACCCGATGATTCTGTTAAGGTGGAGCTTGCACTAGTCACAATGGATGCAATGGTTTAGTGTTCATCACCCATTCATGATGTGGTAGAAGTTCGCCCATGAGTTGCTTTATCGCTCTGAGGACATTTCCACGGTGGAGGAGTATGTTGATTCCTTCGTGTCGTGAATTTGACATATCCCCAACTTGGACGATCACCACTGCTTGGGTTTGTTTCTCAATGGCCTGTTGGCTCACATAAGAGTACTATAGAGCGCGACCTTTTTGCTCGACCATAGTTTGTACCACCACGGCCCGTCCAACTTGGACTCACTAACGCCATGTCAGGCTTCCATGTAGGCATATTTTCCACCAGCCCACGTCCTTTGGCGCCTACCAAGAGTGCGAGTGCCATCGCTGGGGGAGAAAGTTTAGCATCTCGACCAGCAACCTCGGATTTTGACCGCTTCCCTACAAGTTGTGTGGCATCCACTAGTTCCACTCGCCCTAGAAAAGGGACCCGACAGATGACCCATGTCAATTATTTGGACCTCAAAGCTAAAGGCATATGCTTTAGGTGTCGTAAGCTATACCAACCTTTGCATAATTGTTCAGGAAAGTCTTTATGATTGTATATAATTAAACTGATTACTCTGTTAGTACTAACTAATCATCGTAGAGAGGGATGGGATGACGAGATGGGGATGGGGCTCGGTGAAGCGGTTGAACCAAAGGAGGTGGTCAAGGAGATTTAGGATACCAAGTTTTAGTAGTTGGAATTATCACCATTGACGACAAATGGTTTTGACAGGCCACGGACTACGAAAGTTTGGGTGACTATTGGTGGTTTTGAGGTTTGAGTCATGATCGATAGTGGGACCATAATAAGGCTAAGTCTAATATCAAGGATAGTTGACTTTTTAATTTTAGTAAATATATTTTTTGATTGTATTCCCTTGTTTATCTCCCGTTAGTTACGGGCTACTTGTTGTATTCTCACTATATTAATACAAGACTTCCCCTATCACCAATTATCGGTGATACTTCAAATATTCTCATATGGTATCAGCCTTTCGATCCTAAAAAAGAAAAAAAAAACTAAATCTCACGCTACTACAGTTCTCCTTTCCCTTATTCTCCATCGCTTTCGCCTACTATCAATCCCGTTTTTTTTTCTCGGTATCCATCATTTCAGTCTGCCTCTCTCATGGCTGCTCCTACAACCGACTCCCTCCCTGTCACGATAATGATTAACATGGTCGCGTCTATCAAACTCAATCCCATGAATTATCTCCCTTGGCGCCGTCAAATCACGCATATGGCCGAGTGTTTTGACCTCATGGTTCTTCTTGATGGCTCCACTATTCAGCCGTCATCTACGATCACCGCAGCGGATGGTGCCCAATCGCCCGATCCGGCGTACACGGCTTAGAAGATGAAATATCGAAAACTTCTAAGCGTCTCTACACTTCTCTCTCTAAAGAAGTTGCTTCGGAGGTCATCGACTCAACCACTTCGCGCGACACGGGTAACCCTCGAGGGTGTGTTCTCTTCGGCGTCACATCAACACCAACTTCGCGAGGAGCTTCTCTCGCTGCGCCGGGGCAGTTCATTTGTTAACGATCACGGTAAGAAGTTTAAGCTTCTATGTGTCAATTAAATGCTATTGGTCATCCTGTTGATCAAACCGATAAGAGCCATTGGTTCTTACGCGGATTGGGTGTTCAATTTTCTGGCTTCGCGGACACTCGCATGGCGTTCTCTCTTTTCCCTGCCTTCCGAGACTTATTACATCAAACAAATTAATATGATCTCATGCTCCGCACAATGGAGGGTCCCACGACTCAGGTGGCATTAAATGCTGATCGCCGGCCCTCTTCTGACCGTGGCTCTTCTCATGGTCGTAGGCAGTCTTTTGGGCGTCAGGCTGGTCGTGGTCAGCATCCCTCGTCTGGCAATAAAAATGGTGGTACTGGCTCGTACAATGGGGGCGCCGAACCTATAATCCTCATTGTCAAATTTGTCGTGGGGATCACTATGCGGACAAATGCCCTCAGTTTTTAAATGCTCGTCAGACCATTTCGCAGGCAAACTTGGCCCATGCTTTCACGTCCTCTTGCAATGTATCCGGTCCCGCCTCCAACTGGTACCTTGACTCAGGTGCATCTGCTCACATGACCAACAAATCAACTACTTTGGACTCTTATGAGCCTTACTCCGGTAACAGTTCAGTCGTCATTGGTAATGGTCATGTTTTAGATATTTCGCATATTGGCTCTTGTCGTTTGTTTGCTAATGTTAAACTGTTGGATGTTTTGGTGGTGCCGCATGTTACTAAAAATCTTCTATCCATCAGCAAATTAACCTCTGATTTTCCTGTTGATATGATATTTTCTAATAAATCTTTTGCGATTCAGAACCGAGTGACGAAGACAACTCTGGCTCAGGGAAGGTGTGATAAGGGCCTTTATTTGCTTGATAGGGCAATTCTGGCATTGGCTGCGGCGGTTCGGAGCAAATTGTTAAAAGCTAGCTTTGATTTGTGGCATTTACGCTTGGGACATGTGCAATTTTTTGTTATTTCATTATTAGATAAACTTGGTCAGTTATCTGTTACTTCAGTTTTGCCGAGCCCTAGTCTTTTCTCCTCTTGTCAATTAGCGAAGAGCAAGAAACTTTCATTTTAGTTAAATAAAAAACGCGCTAGTCATGTTCTTGATTTAATACATTGTGATTTATGGGTCCCTGCACCTGTCTCCACTTCTGATGGTTTTCGCTATTATGTTGTCTTTGTCGATGATTTTTCTCGCTTTACATGGATTTATCCGCTTTGTGCTAAGAGTTTTTTTTATGATGTCCTGACTCGTTTTCATGCTTTTGTGTGCAATCAGTTTTCTCGTAAAATCAAGATTTTTCAGAGCGATGGTGGTACTGAATTTGTGAACTCCCGGGTGCGTGATTTTATGGTTTTATATGGTATTTACCATCGCCTTTATTGTCCCTACACGCCACAGCAAAATGGGAGGGTTGAACGTAAGCATCGTCATATTTCCGAAATAGGATTATCTATGTTGTTTCATGCTCAAGCTCCTGCATCTCTTTGGTTCGATGCTTTTGCTACTGCTGTTTTTGTAATCAATCGGTTGTCGTCTCCATTATTGCATGACATTTCACCATTTCAACTTTTATTTGGGAGTGCTCCGAATTACGCCACTTTTAAACTGTTTGGGTGTCGTGTGTTTCCGTATCTTCGGGACTATGCGGCTAACAAATTAGAACCTCGAAGTCGTCCTTACATCTTCTTGGGCTACAGTATCATATACAAAGGTTTTCGTTGCTTTGATCCAGATTCTTCAAAAATCTTCACTACTCGTCATGCATAATTTGACGAGCACTGTTTTCCTTTCTCTCAAACGCAATCGGCTACTCCTGTTTCGGACTTGGATCTTTCCACTTTTTTTGGATGTTATGGGTTCCGCTCTAACTGCTCCAGTCCCACCTGCTTGTCCAACCAGTCGGCCTGTCTCGACGTCTGAGCCTGCGACTATCTCTGATAGTCCCCCAGTGAGCCGTGTCTTTGAGGATTCCGTCGAGATGCAGCAGCCTTTCCCGCCTGCTACAGTCCAGGCACCTCAGCCTCCCTTGCCTGAGCAACCCGAGCAACCCGCTTCTCCACCCACTGCAGCTCCAATTGATGTTGCTTCGTCTCCCGAGCGTCATCACATGGTTACTAGGGCAAGGGCTGGTATCTTTAAACCTCGTTATCCAGTCGATTTGGCGACTACTGCTCTTCTTTCTGCCCTTGTTGCTACCTCTGAGCCGCGTGGATTTAAATCTGCTGCCAAGCATCCCGAGTGGCTAGCCGCCATGCAAGATGAGGTTGACGCCCTTCGTTCGAACAATATTTGGATCTTGGTGTCGCGTCTGTCTGGAACAGATGTGGTTGGCTCGAAGTGGGTCTATCGTACGAAGTTCTATGCCGATGGCTCTATTGAGCGTCATAAAGCTCACCTCGTTGCTCAAGGATTTACGCAGATTACCGGTACTGAATTTCATAATACTTTCAGTCCGGTTGTTAAAGCTGCTACTGTTCGGATTATATTGTCTATCTCCGTACAACACAATTGGCCCTTACATCAGCTTGATGTCAAAAATGTATTTCTTCATGGAGTGCTTGACAAGCCGGTCCTTATGGCTCAGCCTCCTGGCTTTGTTGATCCTCGATCTCCTGACTATGTTTGTCAACTAAAAAAGGTCATATATGGTCTTCGTCAAACACCTCTTGCTTGGTTCTAGCGGTTCAGCTCGTTTTTATCAGGTCTTAGCTTTCTCCAGAGTCGTTGTGACTCGTCTTTTTTTCACTTTCATAGAGGTACCTCTGTCATTTATTTACTGCTCTATGTGGATGATATTATTGTTACTGCCAACGACTCGACTCTATTGAGAAATTTTATTTCTCGTATGCACTTGGAATTCGCCATTAAGGATCTTGGTCGTCTTAACTATTTTCTTGGACTTGAGGTCTTGTATACTTCCACCAATTTATTCGTCGGACAAGCCAAGTATGCTCATGATATACTTGAACGCGCTCAGCTGTTAGATGCTAAGTCTGTTTCCACTCCCTTAGCAACAGGGGAATCTCTTCTCAGTGACGGTACTCCATTTCATGATCCCACTCTGTACAGGTCTCTTGTTGGATCTCTCCAATACTTGACCATCACTCGTCCGGACCTTGTATGCTGTCAATTTGGTTAGTCAGTTTCTACACTCACCTACGGTTGATCATTTTCAGGCGGTAAAGAGAATTCTACGTTATGTCAAGGGTACTGTGCACTATGGCCTTTCTTTCAAACGGGGTTCTGTTTTTTCCATTATGGGCTATTCCGATGCTGACTGGGCTCGTTGTACGAAACTCGTCATTCCACGTATGGGTATTCCATCTTTCTTGGAGGCAATCTCGTTTCTTGGAGTGCCAAGAAACAACCCACAGTTTCTCATCCGAGTTGTGAGTCTGAATATCGCCCTATGGCAAATGCGGCGGCAGAACTGGTTTTGGTCACAAACTTGCTACATGAGATTCGATCACTACCGTCTTCTAGACCTCTTCTTCTGTGTGATAACAAGAGTGCTATTTTTTTTGAGTCAGAACCCGGTCGCTCATAAGCGGGCCAAACACATTGATATTGATTACCACTTTATTCGTGAACTTGTCTCCTCGGGTAAGCTCATCACTCGCTATGTTCCATCTCATCTCCAGCTTGCTGACATCTTTACAAAAATTTTACCACATCTGGCTTTTGAATTCTTAAGATCCAAGATTTGCGTTTGTATTCATCCCACGCAGCGCTTGACGGGGGGTAATAAGGCTAAGTCTAATATCAAAGATAGTTGACTTTGTAATTTTAGTAAATATATTTTTTGATTGTATTCCCTTGTATATCTCCCGTTAGTTACGGGCTACTTGTTGTATTCTCACTATATTAATACAAGTTTTCCCCTATCACCAATTATCGGTGATACTTCAAATATTCTCATAGACCAGCCATTATTTCATCTATAACAAGGTGGCCTGGCTTATACTGTTCCATTTAATCACATGTATCCCCAAGATAAGATCTACTCATAAGTTTAGGAGACGGCCACCAGAAGATGATCATAGGAGTGAGTCGAAATGTTGAATTTACGGTGGGCACAACAGAATTTCGGGCAGTCTGTTTTATATTTCTCTTAGAAGGAGTAGATCTTATCTTGGGGGTAGATCTTATCTTGGAGTAGATCTCCACATTTCACTCCGGCTAGGAGTGACGCTGGTATCGGTTCGTCCGTATAGATATGGCCAGGTACAAAAGAATGAGATGGGGTGGCTGGTCGTAGAGATGTTAGCAGCAGGCATCATCTAGCCTAGTTGTGGCCCTTAATCGAGTCTGGTATTATTGATTCATAAGAAGGATAGGAGTTAGCGATTCTACGTGAATTATCAAGAATTGAATAAGGAGACTGTGCCAAATAAATATCCAATTCTCCTGATCCAGGAGATATTGGACGAGTTGCATGGGGCTTCATGGTTTAGTAAGTTGGATTTGCACGTTGGCTATCACCAAATCCGTATCGTGCCTAAAGAAATTTCCAAATCAGCATTTCGAACTCACTCGGGACATTAAGAATTCCTTGTGATGCCCTTTGGTCTCATAAATGCACCAGCCACCTTTCAGGCTATGATGAACGAATTATTTTAGACATACTTGCGTAAATTTGTGTTTTTTTTATGGCATACGGATCTATAGCCAGAGCTGGGAGGAGCATCTTGATCAACTACAAAGTTTTTTATGTGGTCAACCAAGAAAAGTTTTATTTTGGGCAACGCGAGGTCGAATATTTAGGGCACGTGGTGTCAACAGAAGTGGTGCGCATGGACCCGGCAAAAGTTGCAGCGATCCTACAGTGGCCATGACTGATTTTACGGGGAGTGAGGGGTTTTTTGGGTCTTATGGGGTCCTACCGGAGATTTATAAATTAGTTTAGAAGTATATGAAAAAACTGATTGAGTGGACACCAAAAGCACAACAATCGTTCTTAAAACTGCATCAAGCTGTCACCACGGACCTTGTGTTGTCCACCCCGAACTTTGGACAACCCTTCTGTTGGGATTTGATGTTGCCGTCGCGCAGCGAATTTTTTTTTTTTTTAAATAATTGAATCGAATTCAATTGAAGACGGCCCATTTTTAATTTCAATTAATTCAAACAATGCTAAAAGTTGCTTTTCAATAAAACAATTCGTTTTTCGTAAAATCGAACGAGCATGACAAGTTTCTATTTAATATCTTAAACATATATATAACAATTATATATATATTTATATTAATATATTAATCAAGTATTTAATAATATATATATAATAACAAACGAATCATATATATATAATTATGTATATATTATATGCACAGTATACATATGTATATATATATATATATATTCAGATTTCAACAAGCATGCAACCATATTATCTATATATATATATATAACATACATTCAGCATGCACATATCACAAACACATATATACATTATATATATATAAAGAACACTACTGCATGCACACACATATACTATATATATGCTACACATGCGCATATCACATACACACACACAAGGACCGGCTTTCGTCACCTCACGGCACGGCGGAGGAGCAGCGTGGCGGATGGAGCTCCGGCAACGAGGCGGCAGCTCCGGCTTGGCTGCGGCGGAGACGGCGGG
>BMAC01000236.1:90149-138508 GCA_014905375.1 Phtheirospermum japonicum
ATATATATATATATATATAATACACAATAAAATGCAAAACCTAAAATCTAAACTTGTTTCAGATATCATCACATACTTTAGCTATATATCATCACATAATAACTCCAAAATATCATCACATATTGCTGACAAATGCTCCAAAGTAATATTGTAAGTAATTCATTGTATGGTGTATTRCTTTTGTGATAATTATATCATATTATTTCAGGTGACAGCGTTCTCCAGCTATTTAGAGCTTCATAATCTCAAAGCAAAGTTCAAGATTGTTAACTTCCCACAGTCAATGATTAAAATGCCATGGAGATCATCAAAAAACTAYGATGATTGTGCAATCTACTGCATGAGGCATTTAGAAACCTATAAGGGAGATCTGGCTGGATGGGAGACTGGTTTTCAAAAAGATAAAGTAATTTATAGTAAATTAATTTTATACTATTTTTCCTTCCATTTGTTTGTTTATATTTATTTATATTTCTTTTATTTATTTTTTTGATAGGATAAGGATTTGTTGAACATCTTGAGGGCAAAGTACTGCTGCACAATGATCACGATGGAGGAGAATGAAAGGAAGGAACAAGTGTTAAAAGATGCACGACGTTTTGTTTATCGTCATTAGATTATTTTGAATTCTGGTGTATTGTTGGAAATGAATTATTTGGATGTAAAACATGGTGTCAGATGTTTTGATGTGGAGAACTGATGTTCTTAGACAATCACTAAAAAGGTCAGAATTTAGAAAAACTGGTGTGTTGTTGAGATATTTCTAGGGATTGAAAAAAAAAATCAAATTTGTAGAACAGAAATTTGTGGATATTTGGGATTGACAGCTTAACTTAAAGCTGCTGCTGAATTTTTTTTTCATATTGGTATTGATCTTTTATATTATTGGGTTTTAATGATATTAGTTCTCATAGCTTGATTAATCAAAAAATTACCATCACATATCATCTCAAAAATACTGAAAACATATCATCAAATATTTGATGTACATATCATAACAAAAAAATCCCGAATCTCTGTCACATACAGCACACAAATCATCACATATATTAGCAACATAAACATCAGAAAAAAACTAAATACTAAAACTAAAACCCTAAAATAAAAATCCAAACTTTAATATGGAAAACTTGACCCTAAAACAGAAAATTGAACTTTACATCATTAATCTTGGTCAGATATCATCACATATACCAGCCACATATCATCCTACACACCAGCCACTTATCATCCTACACACCAACCACGTATATCCTACACACCAGCCACATGTCATCACATATACTAACCACACATAATCACATACACATCCACATATCACTATCTATACAATTGAATCACCAGCCTTTTATTTGTTAAAATAAATTCTCATAAAAATATAATAGATACAAAAAACCTCCCAAGAGTAAGAAACAGCCATTACAATATCACTAATAAAAAAATAGCCATTTTTGTATTCTGTTATATATTACAAAAACCTAACTCAAAGAACTACAACTTAAAGAATGCGGTAATGGTGGAAGCTTTGAAGTCGTATTTGGACTAACAACTATGAAATCTGAAGTCGAAGTTGGACCGACACTCGGATGCCTAATATAACCGTCTCCGGAAAATGTAGAAATACCATCCTAAAAAAATAGAAAAGAATGAAAAATCGACCACATTACAGAAAAATAATATATAAATTACTGAATAAATACCTGTAGATTTTCTACGGCCGTTTTAGTTTGTGACTCGGCAATTTGCGCTCGATTTCTTTTTCCTTTCGCTTGGTTGCACTTCTTCTCAAGTATACTCTTCTCCCTTTTATTCCRTTTACCTTTCTCACAACAACTTTGAGGATTTTGAATAACACCACTCAACRATGGATCAACAGAGTCTTCAAAATMAATGKRTCCGACTTCACGTATAATACTAAATTTAGCACTTTCAAAAGCTTCTTCACACTTCGATCGAGCTTCAATATTGTCTTCACATGCTAAAATCAACTTCTGAAACTTTCTATTCATTTGAATCCTCCATAACGAGCCCGCCATCGATTTACTCGAAGAATCAAATACAGGAACATCATCTAAAACACGATCACTAACAATATCCTTGCGCCATCTTTTTATAATATATCTCTCCGGAATGGCACAAACACAATGTATATTCATTACACGCAAACAATGACAACACAAAATACCAACCTCAAAAAATAACTTGCACGTGCAAGAAACCGACAAATCTGCAGCATTAAAAGTCACTGCATGTTTTATAACATCCCTACCCTCAACCCATACATGATATGTCATAGTAGACCCTTCTATAGAGAAAAATGATTGATGACATGCAGTCCCTTTCATATATTGATCTTCAAATAAAGAGAAAACTTCAATTGTATACACATCTCTAGCATGTAAAAGCAACTTCACATCATTTAAGGCCATAGATGGTGTACCTAGCATGCAACGTACGTCATCTCCGTTCTCTTTACTCCTCCACTCGGATACAACTCCAATGAACATGTTGTAGAAATCGTAAAGCCCATCCGTCTTTGATAATCTCCTTGTAAGAGCATGATTTGTGCTCTCACTTCTTTGAGAAGATAAAGTTCCACCTGAAAACCAATCCTTACTAAAAGCAGGACACCATTTTACTCGTATATCATAAAGCCTTTTTAACCAAGCATTATTTTGACATCCATAATCATTAATCATCCTAAAAAAAAAGAAAATAAAGCATTACTGACACATATCGAAACACTTTATACCAAAAAATATCATTAGCAAAAAAGAAAACCCTAAAAACTTGAATCTGTTTCAGATATCATCACACATAAGTGACACATTCCTCACACAATACTCATAGTTATCATCACACTTTAATTCTACATATCATTAACAGAAAAGCAAAACCCTAAAACTAGATTATACTTCAAATATCATCACATTACTTACGCAAATATCATCACGCACTACATACACATATCATCACACATTGCTCACACATATCATCACAATTTACTTTAGAAAAAAAGAAAACCCTAAACATGAGTCTGTTTCAGATATCATCACAAACTGCTGACATATATTATCACATAATTCTACCACATATCATCATACAATAAGACCAAACTATCATCACATATTGCTGCAATATATTATCAACAAAAATTACTAGACAAGTTAAACATAAAAAAACTTACTTACTTTTCCCAGTAAAACTGGAATTCAGCCTCTGTTTCAACATATTTCAGCAAATAATTGAAAAGGTCTATGAAACCTTTTTGACTTCTTAGCGATCTGATATTTATCTTCGAATTTTGACCAATATGCCAAACGCAGAGTCGAGGTCGTGACATTGGAAAAATCTTTCGAAATTGCAGCAGCCATGGCAGCAGATTGATCGGTCATTATAGTAACAGGGTGCTTACCGCCCATAGATCTCAAAAAGGCGCCAAATAACCACTCAAATGACTGAATTCTCTCATTCATAAGGAACCCACACCCAAACATTACATTTTTACAATGATGGTTCATGCCGACAAACGAACCACAAATCATATCGTATTTGTTAGTGCGATATGTAGTATCATGCACCAACAAATCACCAAATAATTCATAATCCTGCCGCATACGACCATCTCTCCAAAAAAAAATACAAAGCCTAGACTCATTATCGACCTCAAAATTGAAAAAAAAGTCCTTCTCATTAGCTTGCCTATTTTTAAAATTTTGAATTAAAGTATTCGAATCTGTACCGCCAAATGCATTTGATTTACTTAATGCATTATATGCATCTCTAACGCTAAACCCTAAAAAAGGAGAACCACCGGACTGGTTTTTCAAAACCCGAACACCATCGGCCACACCAACACCACCTTTTTTTAATTCTTTAAGGTAAGCAAGTTGAGTCGGATAAATTTTCCTATGGGATGGAAGAAGATGACTTGAAGTAGGTGGACATAATGTATGGTTATGCTCGTTTTTATGTGCAGTAACAACCCACAAACCACTACGATCAATATCAAACCGAATGAAAGAAGGACAACCTGTTCTCACATCTAATTTCGAAAAAACCTACTTTTCTTGAAACTTGTTTCTTACCAGCCTTAGAACAAAGAAACATTTTCATCGAAATTGAGCCATCAACCCTCTTCCTATCCTTCCCCTTCCTAACACTAAACCCAACCCTAAACGCATGATCGTTATACAAATTATAAGCCTCGTCAACAAAATTCACAATAATGCCAACCAAATCATCATCACGCATTGCTCTCTCAGCTGATTGACTATCATCATTCACTACATAAGACAAAAAAATAAAACAAACCTAAAATATGTGATTAATACAAATATTAATCACATATTAATACCATATATCATCACATAAAACTGAGACAACCCATCATATATTACATTCAGATGGCATCAAATACATACTGACATATCATCACATTCTACATTCAGGTATAATCACATTGTACATTTAGATATCATCACATTGTACATTCAGATATCATCACATTCTACTTTCAGATATCATCACATATAGACTGACATATCATCACATTATTCTACTTTCAGAAATCATCACCTATAGACTAACATATCATCACATTCTACATTCAGGTATAATCACATTGTACATTTAGATATCATCACATTGTACATTCAGATATCATCACATTCTACTTTCAGATATCATCACATATAGACTGACATATCATCACATTATTCTACTTTCAGAAATCATCACCTATAGACTAACATATCATCACATTCTACATTCAGATATCATCACGTTCTAATTGTCGATATCATCACATTCTAATTTCAGATATCATCACATACAGAATCACATATCATCACACATTCCCTTCATGAATCGTAAAAGGAGAAATCATATACCTGCTCCTGTAATAGAACTGCTTTCATCATTGTTCGAACTCGCACCATTCCCAAAAACTGGAATAATTGCAGTAGAAACACAAATCGGAAGAGCTACAACAATAAAAATAGAAATAGCTTAAACCTAATTCAATACGAAAATAAACCAACTTCAAAAACTAACTTACCCTCGATCCGATTCGCGTCGATTGGAGCTTCTAACAGGTTCAAGTCCATTTAGAATTGAAAGAATTTGTACAGCAGCAATCGATTTGGCGATAATTGATGATTGTTAAGCAGATTGAAAAATCTCTCGCCGCTGATCGATTGTTAATCAGATTAAAAAACCTCTCGCCGCTGATCGATTGTTTATYAGAAGYAATCGATTCGAATTTTKTTCAGATTGGGGAAAGAATTCTGGAGGGAGAAGCGCGTGTGATCGAAAGGCACTCAGAAAAAAAAATGAAGAAGGGCGCGTGTAAATGTGTAACTTGACTTTTATATGTGAGAATGGGTGCACCTTATAAGGTGCGCCCGGGTCCAACTAATAATTTGCCGGATGAGACAATGAGAGTGTTGTAATTGTTGAAACAAAGTTATTATTATTTTTTTATGCAATAATCTCTTTTTTTGTTCTCTTTTAGCTTCGTAGAGTCTATTACTGTTACACCGTTGTCTGATGTTGTTCCACGGTAAATTTTGCAAATTATTGCATCACAATTCAAGGATGTTAGGAATTGTGCATTTAAAATATATGTAATAATATTTATTTTTTAGAATTTTAAAACGTGCTATTTTATTTTTATAATTTATACATTTTACGTGTAATCCACCTTATTTGTTAATGTTATTGACACCTTAAGCTATGTGTCAATTAGAGGTTGTTTTGAATGACACATGTCACCTGATGGCAGCTTCACAATCTGAATTATTAGCATCGGGTGGTTCGGGTTGAAATACTTCTTTTATGAGAATTTTTTTCTTGGTATATAATAGCACTTAAAAAAAATCATCATCTTCCTTTGAAGTTAGAGCTCTTCATCTCTCTCGCCTCTCTTTCTTCATTTTTTTAATCTTTGTTTATTTTTGTACAATTTGGATAAACTCCGATTAATCTTCACATGCTTTTCCCCAATCTTTTACAGTTCATAAGATTTGTGTGTTTGTGTTTATTAATTTGTAGGTGATTTGGTTTTAGATTTGTAATTTTCAGAATTATATTTCTTATTTCATTTATTTCTGGCCTGAATTATATTTTTTATTTCTTATTCGATCCAGTTTTGAACAATTTTTTCAATGATCTTTTTTCATCTAATTGTGATTATTTGGATTTTATAGTATTTTTCTCAATCAAAGTTAGTTTGATTTTCATCTAACATGAATCGAGTGAATCACAAGAAAAAGTCTGTGAAAAAATTGCTTCAGATCAGAGCACGGAGATGAAGGGTAATATTCTATGGTAAATTATGTTGGTGGATGTTAACTGTTTGAGACCCACTATATCATTTTTGAAATCAAATGATTAAAAAGTAAAATCGAAATCAAGAAACTCATAGTGAAAGAGATTTTGCAGGAAGTTAAAAAGATACAATACAATCTGCCTGATGATTTCATGAGCCTTCTTCTCGAAGTTTAGTTGATTTGTGGCTAATCATTCAAGATTTATTCTTATTTTTATTGCTCTTTTTTTTTTCTTTTTAATGATTTATTTGTGTATATTTGTAGATAATGAAAAAAGAAGAAGAGATTGATATAGAGGATGTAGATGATGTAGATGATTTTTTTTTAAGAGTTGCATAGATGGGGATGGTGGTGAGCAGAATGAGGTATAGAAGAAGGAAAATTTGTTGGGTTTGATTCAATTAGCTGACTTAAAGTGCCGGTCTATTATGAGAGACTTGATGCATGTCTTCATTTTTTTTTATTAATGTTGTAATTATTGTGGTTATTTTTTCAGTTAGCGGAAACTTGACATTTCTGAAATAGACATTTGTTTATAATATTGTTATATTATAAGCCCATTTGTATTTTTCTATTGAGTTTTGAGAGTTACAGAGTAGGAAAATATTGAATAATATTCGTTTATTTTTCATGGCATTCAGAACATGAATATTTATCTTTTATTTTTTACGCATCACTAATTTCGACATTCTCATTAAAATATAACAATCACATTAAGTATGTAGCACTACTTTTCAAAACATATAATATCTTTATGATATGTTCAATGTAAATGATACAACTTAAAACTGTCAATTTATATAGAATGGTAAGTAACTTAAATTATGGGATATGATTTATTTGGTGTATCTATGCTTACCATTCTATATGTGTTGATTGGTATTTTTTAAAAATTATGGAACAATAATAAATTTAACAACAATAACTTAAATTTGTTAAGAATCGATATAATTTTGAAATTGTCATTTTTCTAAATGACAATTAAAGTCAACTTTCCCTACAATTAAAGAATATATTTTTATAATGTATAAATCTTTAAACCATTCCTAACGAGATTTAATATTGATTATTATGATTTAAAAAAATCCTATCATAATTTTATATATCAGTATTTTAAAATAGAAAGTCAACTATGAGTGTTAAGATTTACCGAGTTATTTTTCAGTATTAATGATTAAAGTCTTACTAATAAAAATTAAAATTGATTACTATATCAATTAAATTTCTTAATTATGTTATTACCCTAATTGTGTTTATACATTACAATGACTAACTATATAAAGTCAACTTTTGGAATTTATATACCATTTGGTTTAGGTTTTTCAGTTTATTTAAAAGACCATTATTCAAATACCCTTAACTACTGTTAAAACGTGGTAATATTTGACTTTTGATCAAAATAAGTCTATATTTATTTAATTTTATTGTTAATTTAGTTTAATATTCAAGTTTTATCATGTTTATTTGTTCAGATTTAAATATTTTTTAGTAGGGAAAGATAATATTACACTGTTCTTAATTACAATTACTAATTTGGAAAATATTTTATCATCCATTAAGCATTTTTTATTTGATGGAGAGATTAATAATCACATTTTCTTATTTTCAACTAATAATTTTAATTGAATATTCAAATTTTTTTAAAAATAAATCTATATTCATTTATCTATAAATTATTTCTATATAAAACAAAAATCTAATTAATGGGAAAATATATAACAATGATGTGCAATTAATATTATATTTAGTCTCAATTAATACAATTAAATTTTGGTTGAAATCATGCCATCTATATATTATAAATTGATATTGATATTAATGATAAGATATATATCAAATAAAATAATAATTATTATTCAATCTCACTAATTAAAATTAATAAACCTAGTATCTACATTTAATTTAATTTTGGGTGATTAGTTGATTGAATCTTAATCTATACTAAAAGTGACATTATTGAAATAAAAATTAAAATAATACTTTATATTTTTATATTTGATACTTATCGAAATATCATTAATTTTCTACTTAACTTCGATTACAAGTTTTACAATATATATTTTGTTAGATCTTAAATTTCAAATCTGAAGTTAATAATAATAATAATAATAATAATAATAATAATAATAATAATAATAATAATAATAAGTCTTAAATTCAGTTAATAAACTTGTAAAACTATTTTTTTATTGATTTTTAATTCAAATCAATTTTGTTGCAATTCAAAGTTTGTTGAAATCAAATTCAGTTTTATTTTTTTTAATTTTGGTATGATGCATTATTTTTTTTATTATAGAAGATCATGTGCATTATTTTGGTATGATTTATTAATATAGGTAGATTTTGGTACACTTGTGTAATTTCAATTAGAAATCTTTTAATTTTTGTAAAAAAACTATTACTACTTTTTTGTATGAATTATTTATAGAAATCGCTTGATAACTTATTGAAAATAATAATGATACAAATTTACAATATTTAAATTCTCATTATAACCGAAATTTCTTTCATTGAAGTCATTTTAAAGGCTGAGTAAAAATAAAAATATAATAATAAATAAAGATGCATAAATATTATCACTATAAATAACTACCACCCTCATTTCGATTCCAAAATATAAAATACAATTATTTTTTCGATCGAATAGATAAATTCTTTCTACAACCAAAAAAATTGATATTGTGCGTAATGGCTCCACGATTTAACTTGATATTAATTCATCTAAAATATTTTATAAATATGTTGAGATCATATTTGTAAAGGCACTGGGTGAAGTAGGCAGATCGCCTCAATGAATGAGGGTAATGTTTTGCGTTGATTTAGTTGGTTTGTTGAAATTATAATTTATATATGTTTTTGAGAAATATTTTAATTTTGACTAAATATGAATTTGTGTGAACAAAAGAGAAAACGGAAAAGCCAATTTTTCTTCTTTTTTATATTTTGTCATTTTTTATAATTAAATTATTATTGGTTAAGCTTATATAAAAGAATTGATCATGATATCCTATATATGCGCGTACCTCAAATTTTTAAAAAATTAGAGGATTAAAACATTTAAGGTGATTTTTGTAATATTATTTTTTTTTATTTTATTTTAATACATATACTATTTTTTTGATTCTCAGTTTTTTTTTCTACGAGTTTAGTCGCGCTATGTTGTGATGATCATATCATTTCATGTCATCTCCAGAAAGAGATGAAAAACATACTGTAATATTTAGCGTAAATGACTAGAATTACAGAATGTATGTGTATGTCATTAAACTCACTCTTGTTTATGCACAATATGAGTTCGTTAAGTTATTTGCAATAGGAGTTTACAATTTGTTCAAATTGTTAGTTTTACATGACTTTGGGTTTAAGGTTCATGACTTAGAATCTTTATCTTGCAATTTTTATATATTTGAATTAATAGTACATAACTGCTATGGTCTCACATCATCTTATTTTATATTATTGCAGCCCGAAGAATAACGTGTAATGTTTTGTACAACTAAATCTCTTATAATTTATAAACTACATTTCAACGAATAGTAATCTTTTTATGACCCATGTTCAAAGTTTTTTTAATAATATTCTATATTTAAAAAATAATTATATTGTTTAAGTATTGCTTAACTCTAAATATATAATCACTTATTTAGTTTTTTTAAATAACTGAAAATTAATAATATTCAGTTGTTCCATAAGAATACAAGTTAAAATAACTACCATTGCAACCTACATATAAAATCTTTCGAGAAGATAGTCTTCACTTATTATTTTACTTCACAATGAAGAGTTAAGGTTAAACCCTCTCCAACGTTAGCTTGTATTTTCCAAAACAAATGTTCAACCACGGTCAACTTTATGTCGCAATTTCTTGAGTGAATAACTATTGAAGAATCTTTGTCGCGACGACGATGATATCATTGTAAATAAGACAGTTAATGTAGTTCGCAAAGAAGTGTTTCATTATTTAAAGTGAATACCATTTTTTTTTCTTTTTGGCATTAATAACAACTTTTTGAAATAGTTTATTTTTATAGATTTTACATTTTTATACCTTTATTATTTATGTTCGCGTAATCGCGTGTTTTATTAAACTTGTAAATCTTTATAATAACAAAAGAAAACATAAGCTCATTTGTTGTTATCACTACAAGAGGTTAAATGACGATAAGATTCATCATTTAAAATCTATTTTTCGTTACTGAAAATAAAAAATGACCAAGTTTGAGCGTCGCAGAGGTCGTCACAGTATGACTGTCATGTTAGGTGAAAGTGACGATTTTTTCAAACGTGTCACTAAATGTTAGGTTTTGATGACGCTAGTGGACATTGTCACCATAGATGATACTATTTAGTGACTATGAATACGTCACGTATGTGGCGTATGTGATTGAATAGTTGTCATATATGTTACCATTTTAAATGATGAACACTTATTATGTCATCAAAACATTTGACATTCTGTGACAAACATAATTACATTGACAATATTCCTTGACTTATAATGACGCTCATATTGTCGTAATTTGTATTGAACATTTTTCAAATATAATGTAATTCGTCACGACAGATTTATTTTATGGTGACGCAATATTGACCGTCACTAAACAACTATATTTACAATGACAAACCAATGTGTCACCATTTACCATGAAATGTGATGACATGTTCTGTCATGAAAAAATTAGCAATATGTGAAGAATATTATAATCATCACAAAAGATATATGTTCGATGATGATCTAAGGGGTACATATGGTGATAAAACCCATCGTCATTAGATGAGTTTATATGGTGACATGTCAATCATCACAAATGAGTTAGTTTAAGTGACAAGTTCAAAGTATTATGTGATGAAACAAGTTGACATGATTTATTAAAATGACAAAATTGAAATTATTATGTGACGCTTCAAGTTGTAATAATTGACTCAGTGATGAAATTTCTATTTGGCTCACAATTTGATTGTTTACTTTCATGATGACATAAATTTTCTTGAATATGTGCATTAATTTATCATTATTCTTCTATGGGAAGAAATCATAAATATGAAAATGAAAGCAAAGAAGCATCTACATTACAGTAGAAAATATAAGAATATCCCAAAATATTTTTTGGACCATTCTGAACATATACCAAAACGCTATGACAATTTGAATACTAAAGCAAAAATATTACTTTAAAATATTCAGAACATATACCAATTTAGTAATTCAAACAGACAACTAAAATTAATGTACTTGGAACATTCAAAATAAGGATCTGGAAGCTTAAACTAAACCAAAAGAGTTAAACCATATATCAAGACTTGTGTAACTTGATCCTGACTTAGAAAGCTTAAACTAAACCAAAAGAGTTAAACCATATATCAAGACTTGTGTAACTTGAGCTTAACTTCTTCCATATGCCAGCATTGGCAAACAAAAGTGGAAACTGATTTTGAACATAATACCTGCAGATTTCAAATTTATAATTTTAAATTACTTTATAATTACAGAAGAAAAGAAATATTGTACAGAGTTTTCAAAGTTCACATTATTCAAATTAGAAATTCAGACTTGCGTAAAATATATTGGATCAGGCATTATTCCAACCCAAAACAGATTCATTTTCTCTCATGAAGGCCATAAGCTTGATGATGCACTCGCCTTGCTGACTTAGTTGATTTTTCAAATCATCGACTTCATTCTTAAGTTCAGTCACTTGACCTTCCGAATCCTGTAGCTTTTCTTGATTTTCTTCTAGTTCCTATTGTAGGTGTTGGGTATTCGAAGTAGGGTAAAATTTTCATTTTTGGTACATTATGTTGGCCACTTTCCAGAAAAGGTACGTGATGTTGGCCAGCATCAAACTACGTCTATTAAGTTGACAAATTCATCAAATATGGTACAAAAAAGCCCAATCGGGCTTTGATGCTTACGTGGTATGATTATTTAATTTTTTTTAATCATTTTTCATTTAATTTTAAATATTAAATGGAGGCGAAAAGTCATTTTTGCCCTTCCTTCCCATTTAGTTTGTTTTTTCCCTTTCTTTCTTTCTAAATATATTTTTCYTTTTATTTTCTTTTTATGTAAAACTAAAAATATTTTTAATATAAGTATTATAGAAATATATCTAAAAATATATAAAATATATTATGTACAACTTAATTAAATGTAAAATCAAAAAATAAATAAAATTATTATTTTTAAAATTAATAAAATTTTATAAACTAAACAAGAAAAAACTAATAAATAAATTTGGTTCATTATATATAAATAAATATATAATGAACTCGGTCAACATCATCCGCTTGAAGAGTTGCTACGGGAAGTACTTAACGACATCAAACTAGTCGTTCCTGCTAGGGATGACGGGCCGGAAGGTTCTGCAGACTCTGCCGAAGCGCCTCGACAGCTCGGTCGAGTGGGAGCCGTGATTAGCACAAATTTGTCTTGATTTTATTTAGTATTTTAGTTCATTTTTATTATTGTTTTTAGTGAAAGTTGGATAGATTGAGCATATTTTCGTATTTTATTATCTCCAACTTGTTTTATCATATTTTAATTATAATTAATTGATTTTATGTTTATTTTAGGTATTTTAAAGTATTTTGGTTTGTACGTAGTCAAGAATGGGCAAACGAGTAGAGTTTCAGTGAAAACGGGCCGCGATTTTAAGAATGTGAAGCTGCCAGACTTTCTATAACGGTTTTCCATCTGGAACTGTTATAGTATACCTGCCGACCGTTGCCTGCCGAGTGCTGCTGAGCCCTGCCGACCGTTGCCTGCCGACGCTGCCGAGCCATGCTCACACTGATATTCTATAATGGTTTTCTTCTGTAACCGTTATAGAAACTCTGGTCGACAGCAATGTTCCAAAACTCTCTGTCGCGTCAGTCGACGTTCGGTCGACGCGACTGCCCAAAAAACGCGTTTTCCATGCGTTTTTAGGTTTTCTTGGGCCTTAAGACTTCCCAAAAATATAAATACCTATGTATTTTGGATTTTTAACATACATTATCATATTCCTAGGTTTTCTAAGGCCTCTTAGGGGCTGACAACCCCAACGAGTGCCGTTTATTTTCTTAGTTACTCTTAATAATTTTTAATTTCAAATCTCTAGCTTTTAGGTTAATTTAGATTAGCTTTTAGAATAATTTAGATTCAAGATTTCTACACCAAGACGTTGCGGATCTTCTTGATTTAATTAGTAAGTAATTATTTCTTTCGCTTTCAATTTAGTTACATGCTTTTAATTAGTTTAATTAATAATTATTATTTCCATGACGAAACTTTCTTGTGATTGTGATGAGCTTGAGATGATGAATTTGTTGATTGTTTTTGGCTAGATCTAATGGGTCTAGAGCCTAGATTCGTTGTGAACCATCAATTGGGTCTTCCCAAGCGATCGTGGAGACGAATCAAAGCTCTAGAACCCTAGTTTTCTTAATCGTTTTAAAAACCAATTAATTGATAATAATCCCTAGATTTAATTTAATTATTCTTAGGTAAATTAATCTTAGATTTAGATAATTTAGATAATTAAATTCTTAGTTTAAATAATTTTTAGATTTAGTTAATTAGATCATAGCTTCGATAATCTAGTTTTAATTAGTTTAATTAATTTCTAGTTCTTAAAACTCTCAAACAAACCCCCCTGTTCGCGTGTTAGATTAGTTTTATTTTTATTTTCTTATTCGTTAAAACAAACACAAAACGAACTTCCGAATCTAGTCTTACTCGAGAGATCGACTCGGTTCAACTTACCAACCTACATGCGAACTCGTACTCATGCGAGCGAGCTTTTTAAAACTGACAACTTTAATAAAGTAGGTGCAAAAAGTTCGAATCAAAATTTTGGCGCCGTTGCCGGGGAAGGCTGAAGGTTGTGATTTTTGTGTTTGCTCTTCGTAACCTTATTAATGTTTTTACTTGTTTCGTTTATCTTTCGTATTTGTTTGTGAATTTTCTTTTTGTTCATTTTTATTATTTTCCGCTGGTACGTTTAATCTTGTGCATTGAGTGTTGTGTATGCAAGGTACATCTCTCGACACCTAGGTTCAACGACCCAAAAAAAAATTAAAAATTAAAAAAAAAGGGAGAATGTCTAATTACGGTATAACATCCGATTGGCGTGGCTTTCGACCGGCTATTCCGTTGAGCTCCAAGATGCGGGATTACGATCTTGACTATTTCTACATAGAGCGAATCCAATTTTTTATGGACATTCGAGCGAGGATCCAGTGAAATCTTCCCAAGAATACGAAGACATCACCCGGATTTTCCCTCTTCTTGGCCTTACAAGAGATCAAGTGAGGATGCGACTCTTCCATTATGCTCTAAAAGATCGGGCAAGAAAATGGTTAAATTATGCAGAGCCCGACTCCTTGCCAACGTGAGAGGATGTGTACGAGGAATTCATGTTGAAGTTTTACACTCCTAGATGGCAACAATGCTACTCAAGCCAAGACGACGTTCCGTATGCCCCACATGTTTATGATGACGAGTCTTATGCTTCTTCCAACCAATTTCCATACTATCCTAGCTGTGTAGATTACGAGCAAGACAATCAATTTTCGGCGCAGCAAAAGGATCAAGAAGCTGAGACCATGAGTTTTCAAGACGAACTCGAAGATGACCCTTGTGAGTCTGTGAATCGAGTTTATGAGTCTATGAAACAAAGTATGACGAATATGGAGAATTCGTGTGCCCAAATAATGGCTTCTTCGGAGAAATTGTCGAACGAGGGGGATGCAGTACCAATTCTTGATGTTGTGGAGCCCATTGTAGAGGTAGAGAATCCGAGCACAACTACTTGCTTAGAGGAGGAATGTAACGATGAGGTTATGGAAAACTTGGATGAATTTGTTCCTCTTGTGCATGTTGATGTCGTGTTAGGTGATGGTGTGAAGATGTTGCCCTTGGAGAATCCGGAGGTTGATGTAGTAATGGATTTGCTTGAGTTTTGCATGAAAGAAGACGATGTGGTGCCGATTTTAGAGGATGAGCCCCACGTCATGCCGATAGAGAATCCGGTGGTTACTGCGAATTCAAGTTTGATTGAGGATGATGTAGGGGATGAGCCGATTTTTGAAGATGAACTTACTCCTCTTGAACTGGATGCTTTAGACATCGAGGACAACGACGAGTTTTTAAAATGGTCGGCGGTAATTTTGGGAATAGATTTGAACGACATTGTTGTGGACGATGTCAATTTTGATGAAGTGTTCGAGAAGGAATTTATTGAGCCTCTTGTTATCCCAACCGAGCCGTTAATGGATTTTAATTTTGAGTTGGTGGACGAGTTTGTTGAGGAAATTTGCAAACCCCTGTGCTCGAATCTAGTTCCCATTATTTTTGTTGAGGGGGATTTTAGCAAAATGAAGGAGAATGGATTGTGTGTTGATAAATTCTTATGTTCGACCGATTTCCTCATTTTTCCAAAGGTAGTTGATCACCATGTGCCCATATTGATTGTTGATATGTTTATGGTGATAGATTATTCGCTTTTTCGACCACCGAAGAGAATTGTAGTCTTAGTTCTACGAATTGCTTACCATGCACGCCTTGGAAAATTACATTGCATATGCTTACTTTTGGAGAATACTAAGGCGTGGCATGATCGTCACCTTTTCTTGGATCCGGGATAGCATCGTTCGTAGAAGGCGTCGAGCTTTCGATGTTAAACAAGCGCTTCCTGGGAGGCAACCCAAGTATTCGTTTCTTTTTATTAGTTAGTTTGTTTTTGTTCGTTTGTTTTGTCTTTCTAGGTATTTATTCAAGACATTTTCGATCATGGGTTCGAGACGAAGGATTATTGCATGAACGCCTTTCTGGAGAAGCTCGACTATTTTTAGGGACGTTTTCTTATTCCCTTTCTCCCTTGCTTTTATTTTCTTATACTCATTTATGGCAATTAGGGGATTGCCGAGTTTTTAGAGGGGGGGATGGTTGAGTATGATTTATATTTGAAATTCGTGCAATTTGAAAATTTTTACGTGATTGATCACTATTTCTGCGCTGAATTGTGTTTGTCTGGCTTGCCTGTCGAAGTTAACTAAGTTTGATTTGATTTTCTTGTCTTTGAGCGTGTATATGTGCATATAAAACTTTTCAAAATTATTATATATATATTGTAAAATGGTACTTTGATGCAAACGATTTCGCAAAACCTTAAAAGCAGTGTTAACTCAAAACTTTTTCATGCAAAAAGCCAGTGAGTAGCCTGAGTGATTATCATCTTTGCATGTACTTGAATGAGTTTTGATTTGAGATCTCTTTGAAACCGCTGTGTGTAGTTGACTTTGAAAATGAGGTTAGGCACAGAAAAAAAAACCCTATTTCCGGCCATATTCATATATATTAGCCACTATAAATTCCGAATGAGCCCCTCATAGCCAAATAATCCATGCCTATAGCCATGAGTGTTTTTGAGTCGACCCCTACAACCCATTAAAAGCGTGGGGTAGGAGTTCGTAATTTTTATTGGTTATTAGTGTTTTGGATTTTTTATAAGGGATTTATGAATTTTTGTAATAAAGGATCACCATCCTTCAATAAAAAAAATAAAAAAAAAGGATCCCATAAAACAGAATTAGAGGGGGATAAGAAAAAAGAAAATAAGAAGGATGGTGAATTGTGTTAGTCATTGCCTAAGCGCTAATGAAGGCTTGTGTTTATTATTTATTTTATTTTATGAAGCCTAATGTTTAGAAGGCATGAGTTGTGTAAGAAGCGTGTTATAAGCTTCAATTTTAATTAAGTGGCTTGAGCTACAAGTCAGTTTAGAGTATCGAGTTGAGAAATAGGCTAAGTATAAAGGCTACGTTATGAGTGTCAAATGAGGTTTTTATTTTTGAACGAGGTGAAGCACATTGCTTCGTGATTAGATTAGGTTTGGTGACTTATTGATCACATTAGATCGTGAGTTAGCCACACAACTTATATATTCCATACCCGTCCAAAGAGCCTTACATTACAACCCAAAAAGACCTTTTCCGATTCTTAGTTCGATAACACACTTAATTTGCGATTGAAAAGAGATTGATTTTCGGTTCTTTCTTATTGTGCTTGTATTTTGATGATTTGAGCGTAAACACGTCCCCATAAAGAATTCTTGAGTTCTTGAGCGTACACTTATATATATTACCCTTTGTGAGGATGCATGATTTTGTTTTTGAAATGACAATGTAATAAAGGTGGAGTGTTTGAATTTGCGTTACATGTATCTATATTTTCAAAATTATGTATGTAGTACGACAAGACTCATTGCTTGGACTGATTTTCATACTTATTATTCTTTGAAATTATCGTTTGTTCGAGGACGAACAAACCAATAAGCGTGGGGTATTTGATTAGCACAAATTTGTCTTGATTTTATTTAGTATTTTAGTTCGTTTTTATTATTGTTTTTAGTGAAAGTTGGATAGATTGAGCATATTTTCGTATTTTCTTATCTCCAACTTATTTTATCATATTTTAATTATAATTAATTAATTTTATGTTTATTTTAGGTAGTTTAAAGTATTTTGGTTTGGACGTAGTCAAGAATGGGCAAACGAGTAGAGTTTCAGCGAAAATGGGCCGCGATTTTAAGAATGTGAAGCTGCCAGACTTTCTATAACGGTTTCTCATCTGGAACCGTTATAGGATACCTGCCGACCGCTGCCTGCCGAGTGCTGCCGAGCCTGCCGACCGTTGCCTGCCGACGCTGCCGAGCCATGCTCACGCTGATATTCTATAAAGGTTTTCCTCTGTAACCGTTATAGAAACCCTGGTCGACAGCACTGTCCTCAAACTCTCTGCCGCGTCAGTCGACGCGACTGCCCAGAAAACGCGTTTTTAGGTTTTCTTGGGCCTTAAGACTTCCCAAAACTATAAATACCTATGTATTTCGGATTTTTAACATACATTATCATATTCATAGGTTTTCTAAGGCCTCTTAGGGGTTGACAACCCCAACGAGTGCCGTTTATTTTCTTAGTTACTCTTAATAATTTTTAATTTCAAATCTCTAGCTTTTAGGTTAATTTAGATTAGCTTTTAGAATAATTTAGATTCAAGATTTCTACACCAAGACGTTGCGGATCTTCTTGATTTAATTAGTAAGTAATTATTTCTTTCGCTTTCAATTTAGTTACATGCTTTTAATTAGTTTAATTAATAACTATTATTTCCATGACGAAACTTTCTTGTGATTGTGATGAGCTTGAGATGATTTGTTGATTGTTTTTGGCTAGATCTAATGGGTCTAGAGCCTAGATTCGTTGTGAACCATCAATTGGGTCTTCCCAAGTGATCGTGGAGACGAATCAAAGCTCTAGAACTCTAGTTTTCTTAATCGTTTTAAAAACCAATTAATTGATAATAATCCCTAGATTTAMTTTAATTATTCTTAGGTAAGTTAATCTTAGATTTATATAATTTAGATAATTAAATTCTTAGTTTAAATAATTTTTAGATTTAGTTAATTAGATCATAGCTTTGATAATCTAGTTTTAATTAGTTTAATTAATTTCTAGTTCTTAAAACTCTCAAACAACACCCCCCCCCTCCCGTTCGCGTGTTAGATTAGTTTTATTTTTATTTTCTTATTCGTTAAAACAAACACAAAACGAACTTCCGAATCTAGTCTTCCTCGAGAGATCGACTCGGTTCAACTTACCAACCTACATGCGAACTTGTACTCTTGCGAGCGAGCTTTTTAAAACTGACAACTTTAATAAAGTAGGTGCAAAAAGTTTGAATCAAGCCGGTCTGGGATAACGGCGCCGTTAAGCTCAAGACGAGGTACGACCGGTTCCTCAGGGCCAACGGCGACCAAGGAGTGGGTCCTGTGGGAGGTGCACGTGGTGGAGATTCTGCCGGTGGCGGCGACACCTCCGTCCACGACGGTTGTGGTGGGGAGGGAGGAGGTTTTATCGCCGGAGACGAGAAATGATGTTTCTGGTGGTGGTGGTTATTCTCCGGCGCCGGCTAGCTTTTCCAGACAGGAGGTAATTAATTTTAAATTGATCTTTGTTTTATTTGTTTATTATATTGTAAAAGTAATTTTGCGTTTATATTCAACGCGTATTATTCGGATTTGGTAAAGTTACTTGATGTTAGAAACTATTACAACTCTGAGCCGAGCACAAACAGGAAAGTAACAAAATATCTCGATACTGGAAAAGTAAATAGAAAACAGAAACTGTAAAAAGTAAGTCGAGTCGAGAATTAATCTCTGTCCGCAAGACGAAATAGCCCCGGTAGTGCCCTTCGGTTTTTGGCTATTCGTCTCCAAAGATGAAACGACTTTCGTCTCTGGTATTACAGCACCGTAAATACCAGAGCTCCGGCGAACTGGATGAAAGTGGACCGAGCTACGTACAAAAGAAAATGCAAAAAACTATGTATGCTGTATGCTTTAGAGTTCAGGTGTTCGTATGTTTTTCAGGTGCTTCAGATACTTCTCGTGTATGGAAATGTTGGAGCTCCTCACCCTTTTATAGGGGTTCCAGCGGGAAGGTTACAGCCTGCTTAATGACGTCCTTAAAGGCATCATTAAGCCATTCAAACAGTCAGATATAGCCAGCATGAGCCTGGACGGGTTCAGCGTGCACATATAATGCATGTTTGAGTTCGTACGTTTAGAAACGTCTGAACGGTCAGGTGCCAGCCGTTTTGTAACGGTCAGGAAGAGTTCAAAAGCTTAACTGGTGCGTGAAGGTTCAAAAAAGTAAACCTGGGTTGAACCAGGACCAGGACCCCACACGGACCACCTCAATCAAACCAATTGCCCAAGACCCAAGTCCCAAGTCCCAAGTTCCAGGCCCAGAGCCCAGGACCCAGGTCCAAGGTCCGGGTCTGGGACCGGGCTTGGGCTCGGGCTCGGGCTCGGATCCGCCATCGGCTTCGCCGAAGGCGGACTGGCGAACCCATGTCCAAGAGCCCACGTGAGCTTTGTTTACACAAAGACCACAACACTCTCTGGCCCACTTGATGTACATTAAAGAAATGTAATCATTTTTAAACTCCCTTCCACATTGACTAACATTAAATGTGGGATAACCGATAAAGCATTAAAGCAAATCGTTCAACTTCCAAGCATCATTTCTCACTCACCAATAAATGGATTTGAGAAATTCAAAATGCTACGATTATCTACACGACACATAGATTAATCTTATACAATTCGTTACAACGAAATTTTGCTGCACCATTTAATTAGAATAAATCCAATTTCATAACAATCCCCCACATGAGTGAGAAACTCCAAAAAATGAAAACATGAATGCAAATACATAGCTCAGTCCTTAAGAGACAATAGAGAATAGGGATAGGTGGCTTGTGTCCTTGAACCCTCCTTAGTTAATACTACCGAGCATACCAGCGGATTAGTGAATATAAATCTTGAACTATTCCCCTTTGTGTATTATAGACAATAGTACCAACCCACTAAGGTCTCAAAATTCTTCCGTTCTCACACTTGTGTCCATTTCTGGCCATGGACAACTTCTTTGGATTCATAAGCATACAGTAGAAGCGGCCCTCACTTCTTGCTTAAATAGGTGATTCTTCAAATCAGCATTCTGTCATACTCAAGTCAAAGACCTGCACAAGAATCATTAAAAATCAGATATTTATCCTCACCACGTGACAGATTATAAACTCTACTTTTGCCGTTAAGGAATAGGGTCGTAGAGATTTACTTACCCGGACTTTTTTAGTTTAGTTTTCCCATTGAACCAAGTTTGTGGGATCTCCACTCATCATGGTTGGGTTTCCACTACAATCATCTTTAAAATGTGGATTTCACTCCCATTCCTTCAAGCAACTTGTACATCTGATCTCGAGCTATGTTCTTAGTGAATGGATCCGCTAGATTTATATCGACCTTACGTAGTCAACAGAGATAATCCCACTCGATAACAGATGTCTCACGGTGTTATGTCTTCGATGGTTATGTCGAGACTTGCCGTTATACAAACCACTTCTTGCCCTTCCAATAGCAGCTTGACTATTGCAGTGAAGCATGATCGGCGTCACGGGTTTCTCCCAACATGGAATATCTTCTAAAAAGCTACGAAGACATTCTGCTTCTTCACCTGCTTTGTCCAAAGCGATAAACTCAGATTCCATGGTGGATCGGGCTATACATGTCTGTTTAGTGGATCTCCAAGAAACAGCTCCTCCCCCAATTACAAACACATATCCACTTGTTGACAGTGAGTCCTTTGTGTCGGATATCCAGTTTGCATCACATTATCCTTCAAGTACCCTGGGGTGTCTACCATAGTGTAGCTCAAAGTTCAGAGTATACTTTAAGTATCTCAAAACTCTCACAAGCGCTTTCCAGTGTTCTTTACCGAGCAAGCTAGATCAGGTCTTGTACAATTAGAGATGTACATCAAACATCCAATGATCCTATCATAGTCCTTCTGAGCAACAGGGTCACCTCTGTTCTTACTTAGGTGAACGTCGAGCTCCATAGGTGTCTTTGCTGGAAGACTATCGTGTGCATTGAACTTCTTGATCACTTTCTCAATGTAATGAGATTGTGATAAGCCAATTCTATCTGGAGTTCTTATGATTCTTATGCCAAGAATAGTGTCAGCAACTCCAAGATCCTTCATGTTAAAATTTCTTTTTAGCATGAGTTTCGTCTCGTTAATCACTTGTAGGTTGCTAACCATGATTAACATATAATCTACATAAAGACATACTATAACAAATCTGTCATTAGTATCCTTAATGTATACACATTTTTTGCACTCGTTTATCTTGAACCCATTTGACATCATCACTTCGTCAAATTTCAAGTGCCATTGTAAAGGTGCTTGTTTCAAGTCATACAAAGACTTAACAAGTTTGCACACCTTTCTTTCTTGTCCAGGTTTTACAAAACCTTCAGGTTGTTCCATATAAATTTCCTCTTCTAAATCGCCATTTAGAAAAGCTATTTTCACATCCATTTGGTGAATCTCAAGATTGTGCAAAGCAGCAATCGCCAGAAGCACCCGGATAGAGGTAATTCTTGTCACATGAGAGTATGTGTCAAAGAAATCATAACCCTCCTTCTGGAGAAATCCTTTCACAACCAAATGAGCTTTATACTTATCGATTGATCCATCGGCTCTGAACTTTCATTTCAGAATCCATTTACTACCTAAAGGTTTACAATCTTCAGGTAAATCAGTCAGAATCCACGTATGGTTCTGCATGATCGAATTGATCTCGCTTTGTACAGCTTCCTTCCAAAATGAACTATCAGTCCGTGAGAAAGCTTCTTTCAGTGAATTTTTTTTTATCCAAGAGAAAAACCACATAGTCAGGACTGAAATCCTTAGCAACTTTAGCCCGAGTGCTCCGTCTAGGAGTTAGAGCTTCAAGTTATGAACCAGGTCGTTTTCGAGACTAAGTTTCAACCCCCACAAGTTCATGACTTGTAGTTCCTTCAGCATTACCAATGTTTGAACTGGACGAAGCTTTATCCTTACAAGGATAGATTTCTTCAAAGAATATTGCATTCCTTGACTCAATGGTAGTTCCGACATTCATGTCCGGAACATCTAACCTATGAATTATAAATCGATAGGCGCTACTATTCATTGCATAACCAATAAAAATACAATCAACCATTTTGGATCCGGTTGTCACCTGCTTTGGTAGAGGCACTTCTACCTTCGCCAAACACCCCCCACACTTTGAGGTATTTGTAAGAAGGTTTCCTTCCTTTCCACAACTCATAGGGAGTTTCGTCCCTTCCTTTAAGTGGAATCTTATTAAGGATATAGTTAGCTGTTAAAACAGCTTCCCCCCCACATATTTTGAGGTAACCCAGAACTAATCAACAATGCATTCATCATTTCTTTCAAAGTACGATTCTTGCGTTGTGCAACTCCGTTCGATTGAGGTGCATACGGAGCTGTAGTTTGAGAAATTATGCCACTTTCGTTGCACAACTCCTCAAATGGAGCTACGTATTCCCCTCCTCTATCACTCCGGATAGATTTGATTTTGCAGTTAAGTTGATTTTCGGCTTCATTTTTGAAGTTCTTGAAAGCTTCAATAGCCTCATCTTTACCTCTTAAAAGGTATAGGTAACAATACCTTGTGCAATCGTCAATAAAAGTAATGAAATACTTTTTACCACCTCTTATTTACACAAACTTCAAATCACATACGTCCATGTGAATTAATTCTAGAGGTGTCGTGCTCCTTTCTACTGATTTAAACGGTAACCTTGTCATTTTTGCTTCTACACAAATTTCACACTTACTTTTATTAACAAATTCATTTACCTTAAGTAAATTGAGATTTGACAAACATTTTATTGCATTCAGATTAATGTGGCCTAATCTACAATGCCATAAACTAGAGCACTCAGTCAAGTAAGAGGAATCAGAAGCAATTTTATTAATGATAGGTTTTGAGCGTATATTCATTACACTGAGTTTGAACAGTCCATATGTAAGGTAACCCTTTCCAGAGGTGTTGCAAACTTAGACAAAACAAACTTATTAGCCTCAAATACAAGTTTAAAACCACGACTAACTAGTATTGAACCAGAGACTAAATACTTCCGGATATCCGGAACGTGCAGCACCTCATTCAGAGTGATCTCTTTGCCAGAGGTCATTTTTAGGACAACCGAGCCAACACCTGCAACTTGAGAAGACGCTTGGTTTCCCATGTTGAGCTTCCTTCCCTCACAGGGATGGTATTTGGAGAACAAGCTCTGGTCTGCACACACATGGGCAGTTGCAGCAGTATCGATAAACCATTGACCACGGTTCTCGACCATGTTAGCTTCCTCAGTGATGACCGCAATGAGATCATCACTAGTCAGCTCCCTCTCGGCTAGTTGGGCACTCGGCTTGGCCTTCGCTTTGGCCTACGACAGTTCTTAGACATGTGTCCAGGATAACCGCAATTGTAGCATTTGCCTTCGAACTTCTTAGAAGAAGGATATTTAGGCTTAGTGTTGCCAGGACGCGGCCTCTTCTTTGAGTCGTCTCCACGTTCAAGTAGGTTTACCCGAGGTTCATCCGAGCTTTTCGAATTCTTGTATTGAGAACTTCAGACTCAATTCGTACCTTCCGGATAACATCTTCAAGAGACATCACCTTTCGCTTGTGCTTGAGATACGTCTTGAAGTCTTTCCAGCTTGGAGGAAGCTTATCAATCATGGCAGAAGCCATGAAAGTATCAGGAAGTATCGTCCCCTCGGCGTGGACGTCATTCACCAACATTTGGAACTTTTGAACTTGTTCCATATCCGGGCGAGAATCAATCATCTTGTAGTTCATGAAATTCGTGACTACAAATCTCCTAGTTCCAGCCTCGTCGGAACTGTATTTCTTCTCAAGTGCCTCCCAGATATTCTTGGAGGTCTTTGCGTCCGAATACAAATTGCTCAAACTATCTTCTAGGATACTTAGGAGAAAGCCTTTGCACAGATAGTCGACGTTGTGCCAGTTATCGTAGGCGGCACGAACGTTGAAGTTGGTCACGGACTCATCCGGAGTAGGTGGTTCGTCTTCCTTCACGAAGTTAGCAAAGCCAAGCATCGTAAGGCAGAACAACATCTTTTGTTGCCACCTCTTGAAGACTTCCCCATTGAATTCTGGAGGCTTCTCCGCGGCGGGCATGATTCGAGAGGAGTGCACCGGAGCGGTCATTGTTGGAACAAAGGTTCCCATCATACCCGTTGAATGGGTAACGGAAGAGTAAGTCGGCGGAGCCGTTGCGAACATGCTTGGAACCGAAGTTCCCGTCATCCCAGTGGAATAGATTCCAGCCGAAGCTGACACATTTTGGACCTAAGTCCCCATCCCATAAGGGAATGAACCAGCAGCCGAAGCCGTGCTTGAGAACATGCTCGGAACCGTAGTTCCTGTTGGCTCGGTTTGGAACGAAGTCCCCATCCCGTAAGGGAACAAACATGTAGAGGATGAGTTTGGGTTGTTCGAAGAGAGACGCCTTGAAAGTGTCTCCAGGAGGGTGTCGATGGTTCCTTGGGAGAAGAGGAAGTCAGCATGAATCATGGTCGTGTTTGGCGTAGAGGCTCTAATTGTTGTGATGTTCGTGACTCCAGGGGCAGTGGTCGTCGTGGTTGTCGTCGAAATGGTGGAGGAAACGGCAGGAGCGATGGAACTGATTGGAGTGCTAGAGGTCGACATTTTTCCAGTCAGGGATATTATAAATTACAATATTAAATGTTTCGTCTTGAGATTGTTAGAAACTATTACAACTCTAAGCCGAGCACAAACAGGAAAGTAACAAAATATCTCAAAACTGGAAAAGTAAACAGAAAACAAAAATTGTAAAAATTAAGTCGAGTCGAGAATTAATCTCTGTCTGCAAGACGAAATAGCCCCGGTAGTGCCCTTCGGTTTTGGCTATTCGTCTCCAAATATGAAATGACTTCGTCTCTGGTATTACAGCACTGTAAATACCAGAGCTCCGGCGAACTGGATGAAAGTGGACCGAGCTACGTACAAAAGAAAATGCAGAAAACTATGTATGTTGTATGCTTTAGAGTTCAGGTGTTCGTATGTTTTTCAGGTGCTTCAGATACTTCTCGTGTATGGAAATGTTGGAGCTCCTCACCCTTTTATAGGGGTTCCAGCGGGGAAGGTTACATCCTGCTTAATGACGTCCTTAAAGGCTTCATTAAGCCATTCAAACAGTCAGGTATAGTCAGTATGAACCTGGACGGGTTCAGCGTGCACATGCAATGCATGTTTGAATTCGTACGTTTAGAAACGTCTGAACGGTCAGGTGCCAGCCGTTTTGTAACGGTCAGGAAGAGTTCAAAAGCTTAACAGGTGCGTGAAGGTTCAAAAAAGTAATCCTGGGTTGAACCAGGACCAGGACCCCACACGGACCACCTCAATCGGACCAGCCAATTCGGACCAATTGCCCAAGACCCAGGCCCAGGCCCAGGATCGAGGTCCGGGTCCGGCCTCGGGCTCGGATCCACTCGGCTCCGCCGAAGGCGGACTGGCGAACCCAAGTCCAAGAGCCCGCGTGAGCTTTGTTTACACAAAACCCACAACACTCTCTGGCCCACGTGATGTACATTCAAGAATGTAATCATTTTTAAACTCCCTTCCACATTGACTAACATTCAATGTGGGATAACCGATAAAGCATTAAAACAAATCGTTCAACTTCCAAGCATCATTTCTCACTCACCAATAAATGGATTTGAGAAATTCAAAATGCTACGATTGTCTACATGACACGTAGATTAATCCTATATAATTCGTTACAACGAATTTTTGCTGCACCATTTAATTAGAATAAATCCAATTTTATAACACTTGAATATTCAAAAGCTTGGACTATTGAAAAATTTGGAAACGAACTATATCGATTTTGCTACAGAAATAAAAAAAACCACCCCTGTGATTCAACAAATTTATAAAAAAAAAACCAACAACAAAAAAAAAATGGTGTGGTGTCATTTTATAATTCTGAATGTATCTGGTTAATGAATTTCTTTGTAAGCTTTTATTTATTAATATATAATGAACCATATTTATTTATTAGGTTTTGCTTGTTTAGTTTATAAAATTTTATTAATTTAAAAATAACAATTTTATTTATTTTTTGATTTTACATTTAATTAAGTTGTTCATAATATATTTTATATATTTTTAGATATATTTCTATAATACTTGTATTAAAAATATTCTTAGTTTTACATAAAAAGAAAATAAAAAGAAAAATATTTTTAGAAAGAAAGAAAGGAAAAAAAAAACTAAATGGGAAGGAAGGGCAAAAATGACTTTTTGCCTCCATTTAATATTTAAAATTAAATAAAAAATGATAAAAAAAATTAAATAATAATGTCACGTAAGCATCGAAGCCCGATTGGGCTTTTTGTACCATATTTGATGAATTTGCCAACTTAATAGACGTAGTTTGATGTTGGCCAACATCATGTACCTTTTTTGGAAAGTGGCCAACATAATGTACCAAAAATAAAATTTCCCTTCGAAGTAGGCAACATGATGCATTTACCTGGAGGTTTCAGTTCATAACCAACGCCTTTGATATAACCAGATGCATGGCCAAGAACTCCAGTTACTATTTCTTGTTGAGTCTTCTCAAACCCTTCTTCAGCATATTTTGCTTTCCTAGCTATCATCTCATCCTAAAAAACATGGATGTAGATATATTAATAATAACATGATCATTAATGAAGTTGGATTATAAAAAGCATGTGTTAGTTAGTTACCCAGTTTTCTCCTGTCTCATCTCTTGACCAACCACCTTTCACGGTATAATGCGTTCACTTGTAAAGCTCAATCATATCACATTCATCTTTGGCCTTCTCAGACTAATCGACGTATGAAAAAACACAAGCCAGAATACAAATATAAACACTGCACTAAGATGAATAAACTTAACACTAAAATCTTCATTTCGTTACACTTAAATGAGATTTAATTTATATGTCCACATTTTGATTTTACTAAACTACAACCGACATAACTGAAAAGTTTTTTTTTATCTACTTAGTAAGACTTTCAAATTCACTTTGAAGAAAGTGAAAGGAGTTCGGCCTGTAATATGTGGAGCTCGCAGTTTTTTCCGATTTCTGATATTAGCTCTACTATGATTCTGTAAAAATAAAAATAAAAATATTCCCATGTAAGAAACATACTTATGACATATATCATACTATATAAACACAAGTGTTTGTTTTGAGAAATTTTACCTTGAATTCGGGTGAGTTAAAATGGTCGCATAAAGATTCCCAGTTTTGTTGGTCATTACAAGACGGTGGCCTATTTTTCTTATCCTACCCAAGGTTGGATACTTTAGGTAATGTTTTTGTAGCTATAGTGCAGTTGTCGGGAACTAGTATATATTTCTTGGCCATGTTTTCTTTTCTCAATTCTGGAAACTGCACTTGCACATCAATTAATTAGTATATATTGCACATAAACATCATTAGTTGGTTTTGATAAATATTGTGCACATATGAACAAGGGACATATAACTAGAGGGCCATTAAGAAAAATCTTAATTGATGGCACAAAAAGTGAAAATAATGCTTCCAATATCCATTGCATCATTTATAAATACACCATATATGTTTTAGAAATCTGCACTACTACTCTGTGAATTTGCTGATTTACAATGAAATGAATTCCAGTATAAAATAACTCTAATTTAAACATTCTGGACTGTATGCCATTAATTTACTCACAAGTGTCTTTCGAATTAAAACAATATGAAGTTCACAAAATATAAAACAACAAACATTAGGTCAAACACGATATTTAAGCGATGATCATAACATATCGACTCACAATTATTTTCCAAGAACAAAAATCATTATAAGTATCAAATTTGTATACAAAGCATAGAAAACATATGAAGTAGATTCAAGACTGTTACCAAGTAGCTAAAATTGAAATGTAAATATCATCCATGTGTCGTCATCCTCTTCATGTGATGAGTCTTTAGTGTTATTGGTTGATTGAAGTCCAGGGCCAGTTGATTCAGCTTAAAGCCCAGTTGAATCAGTTTGAGTGTTAGTTGATTCAGATTGGGGGATAGGAGATTGGGTTTGAGGGTCATTAGGTTGGGTTTGACTTACAGGTGATTGAGTTTGAGGGGCAGGAGGTTGAGTTTAGGAGATAGGTGATTGAGTTTGGGGGACAGGTGATTGGGTTTGAGTGGCAGGTGGTCGGGGTTGAGTGATATGTGATTGGGTTTGATGGTTGGTTGATTTAGTTTGAGGGCCTTTAGACGAAGGGACTACAGGGTTTTGTGGCATGTGGCTGATACTACTAGGGCTTGAATCGTTCAGACCATCAAACCTTTTTGTACTCCTACGGGGTGTGGAGACATTAATGGAGGTGTGGTTTGCGACATATTGTTGAGGCTTGTTTGTGTTGACTTTTTATTTCTTCAAAATACCTCCTAGAGCCATTTCCCCGACTACATAAGAAAACAACAAAAACATCAGGGATCAACAATTTCAAGAACAAATAAATTAATAGCATTCCAAATGAATAAGTTGAGTAGTTGGAAAAACACATACAATATATATATATATATATATGTGTGTGTGTGTGTGTGTGTGTGTGTGTGTGTGTGTGTGTGTTGTAGTTAATTAGTCAAAATAAATTAAGATCTCATAATACGATGACTGGAACAGTTGTGTGAAACAAGTCATATGTGCATAAAGTAAATAAAATAAAAGTTGACAATGCTATTGCAATTCGAGTTTGGACAAGTTAAAAGGATAACAAAGTAATTTTACTAAGTATTCCATCATAGATCATATTGTGTATGGATTAACAATATCGTGAATTTACTATTCTGGTTTTAAGTGTTTTGGCTTCGTAAAATCATATAATCCTTCAAACACAACAAGTTATTCACATCCTCGTCGCGGAGAAAACTTTAATCATTTATGTAAATCAGTTGACACAGAAAATAATAAAAAAATCATCTCTCGTACATATAAATATAAATTCATGTATTTTTCATATTCATGAGACCTAAATCATCAAACCAGCCAACCTAACTCACACATTAATACAAACATGAGCAACTAGCAATACTCTGAATTTTCGATGAATAAATTTTGAAGAAATGATGCATTACCTTGAATGCTCATGCACCGCAAGTGAAAAAAAAAAGAGACTTATATTGGAGAAGTTATTATTGACCCGTTCCTTAAACTTATACACGAGAAATAAAAGGTAGAGATTGAGAAAGATGCGAATAATTAGTATCTCTACCCTAATTGGATAAGAACCTACCCATAAAAAAAAAAACTTAAGCGCCAAAAGAAAGAAATGACCCGCTAAGAATTAAGATGACTGTGAAATCTTTTTATTTTAGGGATATCATTGTTTATTTATCAAAATATTTATGTTAAACTAAATTCAAAAATAATAGGAAATAAGGTTGTCCTTAACATGAAAAACACCAGTAAATACGATCAATGTCTGTACTTGTAAGAAAATCCAACACAAAATTAAAATTAGGTCAGAAAAATCAAAACCCAAGTAAATTCAGGCATAATCAAACAAATTATTTTTAGAATTTTAGGAAAAAAATTTGTAAGGAATTAGGTCAATTAACCTAAACAGTCTTCGAGAATCTCAACACCGAGGTGTTTGGAGAGTTACTAATCGAGCAACCTAAAATTCCAATTAGATTTCCCTTTTTCCTGTCGGAGGTGACGCTGGGTAGAGGTTTAACTGTATTCTTCTGGATCGTTGTCATCTCGCATGGTAGGACGGGTGCAAGCAAGCAGTTTAAGATGGGCGGAGGATCTGGTAGAATTCATAGCAGAATTTCGGGGGATATTGGGCTTCGGTGAAAATGGTAGAGAGAAAGCTGAGTGTGGTCGTTGGGTGCGAAAGGCAGGGTCAATTATCCTTCCAATTTGACCCTGATTTTATTTTATGCGTGTGTGATAAATGAATTGGTTTGCACCAACTTGGCTTGGGTCTCAAATGGAAGAACTAATAAAACTTGAAAACTAAAATGATGAGTTTGTATAATATTAATAATTAAAAATGTTAAGTTTGATATTGAGAAAATAACTTATACTAATTGCTATTGAGTGGATGAAGGATTTTATTTACAACATGAGATATATTATTCTCTTAATTAAATACACAAAAAATTATTTTATAACATATTTATAAATATACTTGTTATTAATATTAGGGAAAATTCCCATATAGTATACTTAGATCATACTCAATTCCCAAATAGTCATTATTCCTTCCCACTTAATCCAAAATCTTCCCATTAAATCAAAATTATAATATAAAATGTCAAAAATACCCCAACACTCAAAAACATTGAATTAAGGAAAATTATATAACCTAGAAGTGTCGCCTCCCATCTCACGCACACACACCACATCCGATTTCTCATCTGCCCGGGTCCTCCTCGCCGCCACCGCCGACCATTTCCTAACGGCCATGCCCTAGCCCCTCGTCTTCGACCCGATCTACGGTGAGTGGGACGGCGGCCCACCGATCCTGTCCCGAGGCGGTGGTGCACGGCGGGTGCGTACGAAGGGTCTGTCTACGTGGCGAGCGGGGTCGGGTCGCAATACCACCACGGCGTCGCGGACGCTCGAGAGGTGGGACCTCGAACCGAGCCGGCAGAGGGGGGCAAAGTATGTGTGCTGCGTGCGGATGGCGACGCCATCGCGGTGGTGGATGTGGCAGCGCCGCCGCCGGGGAGGGTTCGGGTGGTCGAGGTTCCGCGGGGGTTTCAAGCAGTAGGAAACGACAGCCCAAGGCAGCCGCTCTGGTGATAGCGCCTCGCAGTGGCAGGTCCTGAACTAGAGGAAACGACACCCCCCTCCGTTCCTTTCGAAAATTGACGGCGGTGGCTCGGCGGGCTTCCGGTGGTTGCGGCGGCAGCGACAAGTCTCGATAGAGGGGAAGCGGAGATGGGTTTCGGGCCTTGACTTCGGGCTGTACGTTTGGGCTGGTTCTCGGGGGGTCTGTGGTTGGCGGTGGTTCGGTATGGTGACGGTGGTTTTGTGTGGCGGCGAACAAGGGGAAAATTACAAGTAGTTTTGATAAGTAGTTTTGTAAGAGTAGTTTGGATAATTACAAACTACTCTGCCGTTTTATAATTACGAACTGTTTAAGTAGTTTGGAGTTCTTTATTATGTATACTGGATTTGAATTAGTAGTTTGGAATATGTAGTTTAGATTTGAAGATGAATTCTATGTAGTTTGGGTAAGGTAGGCCATTAATGTTGAAGTTGGAGTTGATGAAAGTGTATCTTATGAAATTCATTAATGTAGTATAAAGTTTCTCAATGTAGTATGTTTATTTTCTATCTAGTTTGGAACTTGACCGATCAATTACATGATATAGTTTTGAAATTTAATCGAGTAGTTCTGAATTTTTCGAGTAGGTTTGAAATTTACACGAATAGTTCTGAATTTAAACGAGTAGTTCTGAATTTTTGAAGAATAGTTTTGAAATTTACACGAGTAGTTCTGAATTTATTCGAGTAGTTCTGAATTTACATGAGTAGTTCGTCAATTTACACGAGTAGTTTTGAATTTACATGAGTAGTTCGTCAATTTACACGAGTAGTTTTGAATTTACATGAGTAGTTCTGAATTTACACGAGTATTTTTGAATGTATATGAGTAGTTCTGAATTTTATACGGGTAGTTCTGAGTTTTTGAAAAATAAAATATTTATAAAGGGTAATTTAGTACTCTTATATCCATTTTGGATTAAATGGGAAGTTGAGATTTCAATGGGTTATTTGGGAAAAAACATTTCACTAATGGTCTATATGGGAATTTTCCCTTAATATTATTAGTAAATTATTTTGTATAGTGAAAAATGTGATGAGGTGATTGAGATAGCAGGAATTTTACAGTAATGATTGACTCATTATTTTCGAATGTTATCTTATAAAAGGTAAACATTTATTTCTATGATCCTATTACTCCAATGAAATCATATAGTTTAGACCGAACTATAAAATTTCATTACTTTTAAAACTAAATCTAATGATATTCTTGTACAAGACAAACATTCTGTATGTTTCTCTTTATTATGCTATAAGAATGTCAATTACTGTATCTAGTTGGTGATGTATGTTCAACTTCATTAACTGTATTTTGTTCATTTGATTTTCAATTACATATGATATTAAATTATATTTGAGTAGGTCGGTCGGACAGACGCTTAAATTTGTCAGTTAAACAAAAATATTTTAGTGAACATAGATCATCAAGCTTGTCTGAATGTAATTTTTTTTGGTTAATAAATTTGCATTTTATATAATAGTGACACAAAATACAAAGTAGTAGTGGTCATGAGTTCATTTATGTATAATAATTTAAAGATAAATATTTTAATTAATTTTAATTACCGAGTGAACAACTACAAATTTAAATTCTATAAATTTATTATAACAATAACTTAAAAAACACATATTATGTAATTTTTTTAAAATAAATTAAAGCAAGATTGTAGTGGTTGTGAATGATAACTCGTCATGCTCATTTGTATCAAATAAATTTATATAAGATCTAGAACAAACAAATCTAAAAAATATAGATGTCGATTCGGTATTTCTTCGAATAAATTTTTAGATCTGTTTCTTATATATTGTTTGGTTGTTTTTCTTGGACCTGCTTTTAAATTTATTGTTATCGATCTATGCCTTTTAAACTTTCTTTTTCATTTGTTGGATCTGCGATAAGATAATCTTAATCAAATGAATTCTTGATTTTTTTTCTTATGACCAATAGGTGTGCAATCGTAATGGAGTTTTAGAGTGTATTAACAATCTATATCCTTTAATTTTAAATTCTATTTTAATTATACCAACATTAAAGATAATTTGCTAGGGGAAATAAAATCTTAATTTGTTGGTCATCTGTTTTACCCTCAGTAATGCTCACATCGCTAGGTTTTGGATTCAACTTGACCACCTCTCTTTAATATTTCTTTAATGAGTTGCATTTCTTGTTTTAATTCCTATGAGTTCACATAGACACGTTTTTCAGAAAACACTTTTTTTCGAATTTCGGAGAATGTGCATCATTGTTATAAACTCAAAAAATCTCCGACGTATGAATTTTTTGTTGTAGGAATGTGAAATTATCAATATATGGTTTTTAAAGAACAAATATATAATGATATGTTTAAAAGTTGTAATTTGGTAAAAAAAACAAAAAGCATTCATATTAATCGTGGACATGATGAAATTGAAATGATGTATCAGTGTGTGTATACAAAGAAGAAAAACAGAGGCCCTTTGAATTATATAAATATATGTATCAGTGTTTGTATTTGGATTGAATCTTATTTAATATCACATTATTAATATAGTGTATTAGATTTTATTAACTTCAAATATTATTGTATTTAACAATCATACTAATTAGTTGAATAATTATTCATTTTTTGTCAATATCAAATATATTACAATTTAATATCATATCAATCAATTACTATTCCATATTTGTTGATGATTAACATAACCATAGGAAATTGTTTTTTCACAACCTTGAATCGTTTTTACTAAAAAGAATAATTAATTCCTTTTTTTTTTACCAAACCCCACAAATTTCGAATGAGATGGATTAAACAACAATATATTATTCCTTGAATCGTTAAATATTGTTCAATATTTCTTAAGTAATGATACAGAATTAGAAATATAGGGACACAATACCCGTATGCATTGTAAATTGACATCCCAGAGGATTTATTGTTGTTAGATGATGGTGACCCTATTGCATCAATTGTGGCCAGCACTTATCCACAATTTAGAACGAATGCTGAATGTTCTGCTTATTTGGATGGCCTAGCTATTCTTGCAACAACACTTGATGTAGTCAATTTAATCAATGAGTATATAACTTCATTGAATGAAGGGGAATGTAAGATATATTTAAGCTCAGATAGTGCCTACAAATCTGATTCAAATATTGACATTTTGCAAGATGTCCACTCACCCAAGTTTTTAAATACAATTAAGTGTTCAGGGTTGCCGAATCATGAGCTACGATTGAATGTTTATACTCCAATAATGTTGTTGAGAAATATTGATCATTCACTTGGTTTGTGCAATGGAACTCGATTGGTAGTTATGAAACTGGGTGATCATGTTTTGGAGACAACGGTTCTCCAAGGAAGTAACGCCGGTGAATCAGCACTCATCCCAAAAATGACCGTAACACCATCGGATCCTAGGTTGCCGTTTAAGCTTCAACGAAGCAATTTTGGATTATTCTGTCATATGCAATGACAATTAACTTTTCTTGAAAAACCCTATTTCCAGTCATGGTCAATTGTATTTTGCAATATCAAGGGTGGCCAACCGAATAAGTTTAAAAATCTTGATTTGCAATGATGAAAATAAATGTAGAAAAAAAAACTACGAATGTTGTGTACAAGGAAATATTTCATAATTTGTAAACTACAATTTTCTGATTAATAATAATTTTGTTAACCATGCTCTATATAATGTTTAATTCTTCAATATATTGTTTTAATTTTTATCTTATTCTACTTTTGTTTAAATTATTATAACCGTTTATTTATTATATTATTAACATAAAAATAATATTAAATATTTGACAAATTAAACCTTATAATTATTCCCCCGTGTATCACACAGGTGTAATACTAGTATAAATATATGTATCAGTGTTTGTATTTGAATTGAATCTTATTATTTCAGGGAAGAATGGAAGGTGATGAACTTTGAGAGCAATAACAGGTGTGATGAAAGTCAATGTTGTGATAAACATTATTGTAAATCACCGGATTATGTGGTGACCTTTGTCTTTTTCTATTTTTATTTTAAAAGACAACCATTCAATCATACTTCTGCATAATGACAAGTACTTTCCAATTTTTTAAAAAACAAGCATTGCAAAGGATTTATATTCAAAGTAATGTTTCTAATATATAATCATGATGTTTAATTTTAAAAATGATGTTTGGTTCACATATTTTAGATTGATGCAAATGCAACAAATCATTATTATAATTAGCCATACTTTAGAAATTAAGAATATAATTATCACAAGAATTTTCTTAATTTTTCTACACGTATAAAGTCTCCGATTTATTATAAACTATCAACATTAAGTTAAATTAAAATCAAATTCACTTTCATAAAAAAAGATTTAATAACCAATTAAATCAATTAATCAAAAAACATCATCATGTTAAAAAGTCAAACATAACAAACTTAGAGTAATTACCTATAATTAGATTTAATTGAAAACGTCTATTTTTTTTACCTATAAATGGAAAAACGTATTAAACACAATTAATTGTGTTACCAAATATATAATTAGTAAGAATAAAATTATCAAAGATTTGTTTCTTGATTATTTCTTAATTAATATACTTAAACTAAAAAATTATAACAAATATATACTAATTCAAAAAATCATGATCCTATTATCACATTTCTATTTATAATTTGACATTCTATTTTAATTATTTTATTTGCATTAAAATATATATACTTGATTTCCTCACATGATATATTATATTAAATGAACCCACACAATCTACATAATCTTATAAATATTATTGTATTCATATACATATATACGCTTTTATATATATATATACACACGTATAAATGGAAATGCTTATCAAACATAATTAATTATGTTACCAAATATATGATTAGTAAGAATAGAATTCTCGCACATTGTTTCTTAATTATTCCATATACATATATAAGAATTACTACACATTTGGTAATTGAAGTATATATGGAAAAATATATTAAACATAATAAATAACTGTTTGTTTGATTGATTGATAAATTGAGGGTATAAATTCGTATTTAGTTATGAAACCGATTTCAACTAAATATCTCCATTAATCACGTTACCATTATTAAGTTATTCAAAACTATATTATACAACTAATTACATATCAAATCACACTACCCTCATAATTACTACACATTTGGTAATTGAAGTATAAATGGAAAAATATATTTAACATAATAAATAACTGTTTGTTTGTTTGTTTGATAAATTGAGGGTATAAATTCGTTTATATTCTCTCACCAATTTTCTCATATGTATCACGAGAGATAATCTTTCTATTTAATCACCAAAAACTCACGGTCAACCTATTAATAATATCCTTACAATAATTATACGCATAAATTGGTATTAATATTAATATTTTGATTTATTAGTATTCTTTACGAAGATAGTTTTACCAATCTTTGTCAATTTCGAAATCATTATTTTTAATTTTATGATAATTATATTTTCGAACTTATATATTCTAAATATTTTCTATAATTAAGTTGAATAAATGAAAAACCGTATGCCCAAATATATGGAGTGCTAAATATATGAAACTGATTTTAACTAAATATCTCAATTGATCACGTTACCATGATTTAAAAAAATATAACAAAATAATTAAGAAGACTTATATTATCAATATACATATATCGTGTGTATATATTTAGTTATGAAACTGATTTCAACTAAATATCTCCATTAATCACGTTACCATTACTAAGTTATTCAAAACTATATTATACAACTAATTACATATCAAATCACACTACCCTCATAATTACTACACATTTGGTAATTGAATTATAAATGGAAAAATATATTTAACATAATTAATTATTGTATCAAATATATAATTTGTAAGAATAAAATTATCACATATTTGTTTCGTAATTATTTCTCGTATTAATAAGTTATATACTTAAACTAAAATATTATACCAAATATATACTAATCCGTAAAATCAAAGATTTATAATACTTATAGGGTTAAACAACATATATATTTTTAGAACGACATAGTATTTCGGTCTTAATTATATTTTTGGAATTTACATTAATTTACAATAATCCTCATAATTTGGAATTTACAATAATTTTGGTCTTAATTATATTTTCCATCTCTCGAATGAATATGATAACCTTATAAAATATATATTTGATATCCCTCAAGGGGTCCTTAATATTTTCACAATTTCGGTTTTATTTGGGTTTGATCATCACATTAAGGGTAATTTGCTATATTTAATAACTAATCCCGTTGATTGCATGTATAAATACACCCGAACATTATTTATTATGAAAATGGTGTAATGTAAATATAAATATCCCAGAACTTGAACTATTTTTATATTGGAACAAGACACAATATAAGTTTAAAATACAATCATACTTTAAAATTTTTTATTTTATTTTTATAGCTATCACAAATCATTCAAAAGTGTCATTATAAAACTAACGTGCACAAGTCATCTTTATTTCATAATATTGATAGTTAAGAGCATAAATGGTTGAAAATTCTTTGTTGCGACGAAAATGATATCATTATAAACAATGATATCATTATAAATAAATCAACTAATGTAGCATAAAAGAATTCAAATTTAAAGTGAACAACATTTTTTTTTTCTTTTTGATATAATAATTCACATTCTTAATTATTTTTTGAAAATAATTTCATTTTTTTAATCATTTTTTATATTTGCCCGCGAAAATCGCGGCTTCACACTAGTATATATATATATATATATGAGAATTTTTTTACCTCCTGAACTATGGCCATTTTGACACTTTGCCTCTTAAACTTTTTTTCCGTGCAAATTACCTCCTAAACTGTACGAGTTTTACACTTAACCTCCTGAAATCGCGTTTTTGGTGGAACTTTTGATCGGAGATCACTCGTGTGACATGCATGCTTATATATAAGGGGTAAAATTGACTTTTCATCTCTTACTTATGACTTCTACTCAAAAAAATGGCACGCGAGCACTCGTGTGACCTGTTAAAATAATGTTCACATTAATAATATGTATACACGTAGGATTTGGAACCTACGTAGTGCTCACGTGCCATTATTTTGAGCGGGAGTCATAAGGAGGAGATGGAAAGTCAATTTTACCCCTTATATGTTAGCGTGCATGTCACACGAGTGTGATCCGACTAGAGTTTCCACAAAAAATGGGAGTTCAGGAGGTGCTGGAGGTTAAGTGCAAAATAAGTACAGTTTAGGAGGTAATTTGCACGAAAAAAAAGTTTAAGAGGCAAAGTGTCAAAATGTCCATAGTTCAGGAGGTAAATTCTTTTTTTTTTTTTCTCTCTCTCTCTTTATATAGGTGTGAGATCTTGTGGGAACCAACCAATCCCAACCATTGATAATTTTGATCCCAAGACCCTTGTTTGTGGCAGTATAAATTGTAAGTGTTAATTATTTCCTGCCATTGGCTTAATTTAAAATCTTTAGAAGGGCATCTTGGTAATTTTCAATTTCTCCCAATTCACAGAACCCAAAACACGGCCATTTCTAAATCCGTAACCAAAGTTATTCTTGTTTCTTCCCCAAATCAGAATCGAAAAAATCTTGGTTCTCAACTCGCAGATTTACAGAAACCTCACATTCCAAACACAAAAATCGACTAGAAATATCTAGAAAACTCAAAATCATTCGTGATTTTAGACATTCTAATGCCTTGTTTGGTGTAAGACTGCAAATACCAGGATTGAGATTCTAAATCTCAATTCTCATTTGTTCTACGACTCAAATTTTCAACCCACAACCAACAATTTATTAAGCTTAACCCACACTCATCTCTTTTATCACATCAACATTATATTTAAAAAAAACTAAATATAATATAATAATACATTATCATCCACTTTTCGGATATGATTTAACATCAAATACAATATAAAAATACATTATCATCCATTTTCCAGACATGATTTGACATTTACAGTAAAAAGTAAATGATCCTAAATACTATAACAAACAAAGATTCTTACTATTTACAAAATTCTGAATACTCAAGATTTTGAATACCAGAATTCAGAATCCCAACGAAACCTAGTCCAAACAACCCCTAAAGAATTCAATTGTGTGTGTAGTCGCCGTCATGGGGAATTCGGCGATGGGGAATGATCCTCTCGGGTGTGCTTGTAAGCATCACGGTGAAGGTAAGTTCATATACTTTTTTCTTTCCTTTCGATTGTAGTGTGTGCATGCATATTAACTGATGCTGTTTAAAAACTTTGTTGTTGAATTCACCATTAATTGGCTTCCAAATTAGAGTTTTTTTGCTTTTGTTATATGGGTTAAAAATTAAGTATTTTTTTTCTTTTTGTTTGTTTATGCAAATTAGGGCTTCTTTTGCTTGTTAAGTGATGCTAATTCTCTTGTTAAGTGATGTTTATTTTGTTTGGAGCTGTTGTATAAAGTTCTTTTAAGCTTTGGTGTTCGATATTTATTTTCAGTCTGTATAGTGTGTTTTGTTTCTTTAACAAATTTAATCTGACTTTTTTATGCCTATCTGTTGCTGCATCTTTTGTTTGAGTTGTAATTTAAAGAACTCCAAATTGAATCCATGTATTTTGAGACTACAGTTGTGTGTGTGCAATTTTTTTGTATCAGTGCATTTGCAATTTTTAATTTATGGTTTGCTAATTTTATGAAAAAATGTTATTATGGTTTTATAAATGAATGATGCTAATTTATACTTTGCTAATTTATATTTTGAAAAAATTAATGATGCTTCAATAGAAAATGAATGATGATTAAATAGAAATGAATGATGCTAATTTGTAGTTTGCTAATAGAAATGTATCAGTCTGTAAATGCTTCAATAGAAATGTATCAGTCTGTAAATAAATGATGCTAATTTATATTTTGAAAAATGAATGATGCTTCAATAGAAAATGAGAGATTGCTCATTATATATTGGAACGTTGCTGAGTATATTCAAGTTGCTGATATTACGTAACAGCAAAAATAGTTATAAACAAAAAAAGTTAGAGTGTGCTGGGAAACATAATCCCCATGTATGCTAATTATAGGGGGCGTATGTCAAACTTATGAGATGTATGGTAATTGTAGAAGATTTCTGCTTTACAGTGGCTAATTATATGGATTAAACTTGCTGACTTTAATGAGGCTGCTCATATAACCTTACTGACATGCTCATTATATGTATTAAACTTAAAAATGATTTCTAATTATATGTATTAAACTTGCTGACTTTGTTGAGGTTGCTTATATAACCTTATTGCCATGCTAAAATGAATGAGGATGCAAATGATACGGACCAAAATATCCATACGTAATATTATTTGATATATGAGGGTATTTGTGGTAAGCTACCTCATTTCCTGGAAAGGGTGTTCTTCCTGGAGGTGAGCGAGCTGAATGGTTTCTTTGGAGAAGTGGGCGAACTGGTTAATAGAGTAGCGACCTGGAGTATGAGGATAAGTTCTCATATAGGATCGCAACCTCTTATGTTTTGTGTAGTGTTTGAGCTCGGTTATGGGCTTTGTGAATATCAAGCATGTGGGCTTAATGTGAATGGTTTATGGAGTCCTGGTGGACCATATGGAAAGAATAATAGGCCCAGGCCTATTACGGTAAGAGATTTATTGTTTATAGGAACTTAGCATATAGGAGGAATCCTAATTCTGAGTCGGTTGTAGTGTTATAGTATTTATGGAATTATGATGGGAGAAGGAAACCCTTGGCTTGAGGGATACTTCTCTTATCTCTATAAAAGGGGTGCATACCTCTCTTTATTTTCTAAGTTGAAGTTGTTGAAGTTGTGTGTGCGTGTCGTATTTTGTCTTGGTTGTACTTGAAGTATTTCTTTGAGCTACAACTTGCGTTTGACTTAAGCATCGGAGGGCCTTCGTGGGTCTGAACTCCGACCTGCTTGAAGGTGTTATTTTGCAGGACCAGCTAGGTCGCCAGGAGGATATTCGGAGGCTTAGCAGATCGCTGTGATGTATACGTTAGCTGTTTCAGGTCGCTGATCTCATATTTTGAGGTTAGTACCCATATTCTTGGTAACCAATCGATTTGGATTTATCAAGTGATGCCATCTGTGGGAAAGAGGGACATCGAGTCCTTGAGCGAAAGGCGTGAGAGATTTCACAAACGAAGCATGAAGGATAGCAACATAATACCCAGAACCCTACACTATGGTTCTGGACCGAACAAACCTAAAAAGAAGAACAGAGCGGAGGACATCAATGAGTAGGATGTGACAAAAGATGGGCGAACACCTTCTCAGGCGGACCCAGCGATTCAGGGTATGGGTGGAACACCGCCGCCCTCTCCAAAGAGGCATGATGGGAAGGTACCGGCGGAAGATTTGGAGGCGAAGACGCCAGAGGTTGTAGCGCAGAAAGTGATTCATATAGGAACAAAGGAATGGACGGATATGCCCAAGGATAAGCCGTGCCAAATCAAAAAAGGATTTTTAGAGGGGCTTATGGATTTCGTACCTTTGGAGCTGGGTACTCTAAAGGAGAAGGGTGATGGACCAGATAGCGAGCAAGAAGAGGGGTCGGCAACCAGGAAGGAAAAACAAAACGAGAGGTCTCCGGCTAAGAGACCTTCTCAAGGAAGGAAAGGTCGGAGTAGGCGAAAGTATGTGGACACTGCCAGTTCTACCTCATCCATACATTCTGATACTCATAAGCAGAGAGGGAAGGGAGTGAAGGTGAAGAGGAGCCATTACAGGCGCAGAGGTCGCCGACACGGCAAGCATACTAGTGAGAGCGGAACCCAGACCTCAAGTATAGATGGTGAATCTCGAGATAAAACCGGAAGAGTCGTAGTGGGTACAATGAAGGAAATAGTGAGAACGAGGTGAGGCTAGGGAATAGGCTTTTAGAGATTTGCAGGAGGACATGCTAAAATTATAAAAGAGAGTAGATGGAGAGAAACTCGACGGAGATGAAGGACATCCCTTCTCAGATGATATGTTGCATGACGCAGTGCCTAAGGGGTATAAGGCGCTAGAATTTTAATATCGGGGAACGACGGATCCAGTCGAGCCTTGCAGCTCTTCGACAATGCAAGGATGTTACACAATTACACGGATGTTGTGGCGTGTCGGGCCTTTGTATCCACTTTGAGAGGAATCGCACTAAACTGGTTCTATCAGTTGCCACGGGGAAGAATTACCAGTTATCAGGTGTTGCAAGCTGCTTTTTTGAAGCAGTTTTCCAGCGTGAGGCAGAGTGTGAAGATGGCACAGTCGCTTTTTACTATGGTACAAAGACCTAATGAGACACTGAAACAATATGATAACAGGTTTACCAACGCCACTCTGGAGGTACCTGTTGCTATTGATGAGATGAAGGCTGGAGCTCTGCATTAGGGACTAAGGAGGGAGGACTTACGTAAGTCCTTGGTCAAAAAGGAGGCGCGGACATATGATGAGGTTTTGGCAAGATGCCATAAGTACATACAGGTGGAGGAAGCTGAGGAAGAACATCAGGCACGTTTTGGCAGGGAGGTTGCGGATACAGGAGATAATATGTCCAGACGGGAGTTAAGGAGAGAACCAAGAAGGATAGTGCGCGGGCTCTTGACTCCGAGTCCTTTGGTTAGTAAAGAACTGGAGGTAGATATGTGAGATTGGGGGAGTGAAGATTTTACACCATTGGCCTACCCGCGAGCTAAGGTGTTCATTATTATGGAGCGCTTGATACCTAATGCTATAAAATGGCCAGAAGATCGTACACCGATTCCTACTCACACCAAGACTAACTCCTTTTGTTTATTTCATAACAATTATGGACATTTTACTGAGAGTTGGAGGCATCTCAAGGAGGAGATAGAAAGACTCATACAGGCTGGGCATCTGAAGGAAGTAATTTACAAGGATAGGGAACCGAAGGAACAGGGGCGACCATTGCCTCCACCACCACCAAGAGATCCACCCCAGGATCAGGTCACGAGACAACTGCAGCAGGGAAATAAGGGACATAATGGCCCGCGAAGAAACAAAGGGAAGATAAGTATGATCTCGGGTGGACCAACAGATGGGGACTCTAATCATGCCCGGAAAAGACATGCTAAGTCAGCTCTCCAAGGCACGTGGGAAGTTGCTAGTGTTAGCCGGCGAACCCAGATGGTTGGACCAGTTATCTCTTTTGCTCCTAATGATCATCATGGTTTGTAGGATGATCACAATGATGCATTGGTGATTGAAGCTGAGTTGGCAGGGTACGAGGTCAACAGAATTTTTTTGGATAATGGGAGCTCGGTAAATACAATCTACACAGATCGTCTTGAGAAAATGGAACTGGAAAACAAGGTGCGACCTGTGAACACACCCATATATGCGTTTAATGGGACACAGGTGATTACAGTAGGAGAGGTGATGCTAACAGTGGTGTTGGGGAAGGATGAGTTACGAGCAAAAAGGAGTTTGAAATTTCTGATAGTTCAGGGGAGGTCAGCATATAACGCCATAGTAGGGCGGCCAACCCTTAATGAATTTCAAGTAGTAACGTCGACCTACCATATGAGTATCAAATATCCAATGGGAGACAGAGTAGGGAAAATTATTTCGGAACAGCAGGTCGCGAGATCGTGTTATCAGATAACTGTCAGGAGAGGATTAACTGAAAACAAAAGGGAAAGGAGTGATGAGCAGCCAAAAGGAGTACTTAATGTGAAAAGGAAGAAGGAACCAGAGAACTCTGTTCGATCGAATGAAGAGCTGATGAAAATTTTGTTAGAGGAAGGTCGCCAAGAGTATACTACGAGGGTGGGGACCTTAATACCTGAAATATTGAGGGATGAGCTGGTGAAGTTACTAATAGAATTTCGGGATGTATTTGCATTTGGGGATGGAGAATTAACAGGGGTGTCCCCAGAGGTCGCGCAACATCATTTGAATGCGGACCCAGAGGCAAAGTCGGTGAAGCAAAAGAGGAGGCATTTTGGGCCAGAGTTGGATAAAGTAATTGAAGTAGAAGTGCAAAAATTGCTGAAGGCGGGTCATATAAGGGAAATCCAATTCCCTGAGTATTGTTTAATATTGTGATGGTGCCAAAACCGGCCCAAAAATGGAGGATGTGTGTAGATTTTCACGATCAAAATAAAGCTCGTCCAAAGTATCATTATCCTTTACCGCGAATTGATCAGCTAGTGGATTCAACTTCAGGATGCGAGATATTGAGCATGTTGGACGCTTCATAGGGGTATCACCAAATACCCCTTGCAAAGTAGGATCAACCCAAGGTGAGTTTCGTCACTTCGACAGGGACGTACTGTTTTGTGTCCATGCCCTTTGGGCTGAAGAATGCTGGAGCAACCTATCAGAGATTGGTGGATCGGATGTTCAAGGATCTGTTGGGGACCATTATGGAGGTTTATGTGGATGATATGCTGGTCAAGAGTAAGAAAGCTGAATCCCATGTGGAATACCTAAGAAAAACATTTTTTATACTAAGGCAATTGATCGACGAATTCTCGAAGCGCTATTTTGAGAATCCGTCTCTGCAAGAGTACGAAGCCGGTTGTAGGGCGGAGAGTTCTTCCCGAGTCGTGTCTCTCGAGGATGGATGTTATCGGCTTATCGGTTTCTTATTTGCTCTTATCGTCGCTTCAAATTAAACTAATCTAAACTAGGAAAGCAATAGTCATTGATTTGGTTTTGGTTTTTATAACTAAACTTAAATTGAAATAGGAGTTTTGAAAGCATTAAAATATGAAAAGGAAGTTAAAGCTTATGTTAAAAATGATTAATCTAAACTTAGTTAACTAAGAAAGCTTATAATTTAAATTAAGGAAAATGGAGGAAAAATTAATGTCATGCTTATTTGAAAAAGTCAACATTAATTTAACAAAAATCAAAGTTTTAAATAGGGGAAGATTTATAAAACTTCTAAAAACTTAGAAATTGATCTAAACAACTTAACAACTTAAAAGCATAAGTTCAAAAGCTAGAAAGCTATAAAATGAAAATGGAAGTTTTAATAACCAAAATAACAACTAAACAATGATCCAAGCATCACACAAGATTAAAAGAAATAACATGAAAATAAAACTAGATTAATAGAAAGATATTACCAAATGTATATTTCCACAAAAAGCTTGAAGAGGAAATCTTGAAATCTTAACAATGGAGATGGCAAACCAAAGCTTGAACAGCTAGTTAATAGAGATCTAACACTTAACTAAACTAAAGCTAATTAACTACTTACTAGAATTTTAAATCGCTAAAAAGCAAAGGGAAATATTGGCTATGTGTTGAAGGAGCTCTCCTGGAGTGGAAAGGCCCTTGCTGCAAGTTGCCTATATGAAATGATGTCTCTGGTTCTTTATCCTTCATAAAGGGGCAAATTCGTCCAAAAGTGGCGAAAAATCTGCTTTTCAGTCGATCGACTGTAAAGCAGTCGATCGACTGGTAGTCGATCGGTCAAGTCGCCTGTCGATCGACTGCGCTGTCAAAACGGCCAAAAGTCCCTGGAATCCAGTCGATCTTGGGGGGCTACCGTCGATCGACTGCAGTCGATCGGCCACGTCGGCAGTCGAATGACTGCGTCGTCCAAAATGGCCAAAAGTCCCTGCAATTTAGTCAATTTTGGGAGTCCAGTCGACCGACTAGAAAGGCAGTCGATCGACTGCACTTCCAGTCGGTCAACTGGATTGCTGCACCGGCTCGGTTTCTCGTTCTTTCTACGTCCGCCAATTTATTGAGCCTCGTCCGTTGCGCTTCCTTGCTTGTCCGTCTATTCCCGAGTCGAGTGAAAATGATCCCAAATGAGCGCGGGCCCCGCTTGGACGTCCTACGGCCAAGAAAAATGAAAGAGTGAAAAGAAACTACAAAAACTAATAAAACACGTACAAAAACTACGAAAACCTAGAAATAACGAGAAACGGCCAACTCGACTCCTAAACACCTAAAAGCAAGCAAAACACACGCAACGTGATACAAAAATGGTAAGAAAAATATGTACAAAAACGTGCAAATCAACCACCCCACACTTAGAATGGTTTCTTGTCCTCAAGCAAAACTAACGTAAAATTACAAGACTACCCCCGACCAATCCTAACTAATGCACAAAATAATTCGTGACGTCGTACGCTACGTTGCTTGTTAGGTTTGGCTAAAAGGACGTCAATGTGCGTTGTTAAGGAAATTTAGATCGACTCATGAAACCTATAAGGACTTAAACAATCCACTAAGTCGGTCTCCCCGTCCTTGCCCCGGCTAGGTCTATCCACGCTCGAACCGTTAATCGGCTCCCTACTAGCCAAAATCATCTACGCCTCTCTTTAACAAATATATACTAAAAATCGAAAAAAAGGAAAAACGTGCTACTCAACAACTTCAAGGATTTATAACGTATCCTTGTTTATTCGTCTCTTTTTTTATTTTTCTTTTTCTTTTTTTGGTATCATAGACGTTAGGTACTTAAATAGTAAATAAAGATGAAAATAYGAAGCTTTCAACGACTCCGATCATTCGTTGCTACTAGCAACTTCCAAAATTCTCGATCGAGCACGTGGAGCAATTGACGACTCCATATTACAAAAAAAAAACCTATAGAGAGCGTTTGATGACGATGGCTAGTCGAGGCACTAGTTCTAAACAAGCACAAGGATAGCACGAAGCTAAAACCGAACGGAGATCCTAACAAGATAAACCACCTAAGTCCACTATATTCGATCGAAAATCTAAACACCCTAACAAATCATCAAAACCGCGTCACTTCGCCAAGGGTCCAAGCAATAATAGCACACACATTACTCAAATTAACACAAGCAAGCATACGACGAAATTAAAATCCTAGGACGAACTCTAACCACCCCACACTTAAAACCTAGCAATGTCCTCATTGCGTATTTAAGCTAAGAAAAGCAGTAAAAAGGTGTAGGGAAAAGAGAACGCCCCTATGTCCGAGCTTGTGTCGTCGTGGTTGTGAAAAAGTCGTCGCCGGGAGCCGAGACAAGCAACAAGCTATCTACATGGTAAGGCAAGGTGGGAATTTTGCACAAAAACAACCTATTTACAAAAACGAAAATATTTTTGAGTTTTTTTGTTAATTTTCGAATTTGTTTGGATTTTATTTTTTTCAAATTTTTTTTTTTGTATTTTGAGAATATATTCAAACGAAATGAAATTAAACTATATACAAAAGCGAAAGCAATTAAAAGAATTTTTTTTTGTTTTTATTATTTTATTTTTTTTATATTTTATATTTTTTATTTTTACAAGAGTCGAGATGAGAAATAAAAGAACATAATCGAAAGATAAACAAAATAACACACAAAAACAATAAACAAATAAAATAAACAAAGGATAATCTAGGAGATTTAACGACGTCTCCTAGGTCGGGTACGGAGGGTCGCGTCCTCGTCTTCCTCCTCCTCCTCGTCGTCGCCGTTTCTGCCCTCGCCGCCCGTCATCGTCTTCGTGTCGTCGTCCCGACGCATCCGACTCTCGACCAAAAGGAGCCGGCTATGGAGGCCGCGGAAAGCTCGGTCGTTTCTTGCCTGCCCCTCGTCGAGCCGGTCGAAACGGGTGTTGAGCTGGTCGAAACGGGAAAACACGGCCTGTTGGAAATCGTTCCAACCCATCTCGGGACCCGAGCCGGTGCTCGGACCTCCGTACTGCGGGAATGCCGCTTGGCTCGTGCCTCGCTCCGTGATGCGCGCCCGAACCGGTGTTCGGGACGTCGCCGGCCTCGCCTTGTTCATTCTCCCGGTGGCGTTGGCGTCTAGGATTTGGGTTTG
>BMAC01000236.1:150325-168597 GCA_014905375.1 Phtheirospermum japonicum
TTGATCAAATGAAAAAGAAAAGATTTGGTTCTGTGTTGGAGGAGCTTCCTGGGAGGAAAAATCCTCAGCTGCAAGTTGATTTGTGCTGAAATGACATTCCTTGATTAATACATCATGCAGGGGCAAAATCGTCCAAAAGTGGCGAAAAATCTGCTTTTCAGTCGATCGACTGTAAAGCAGTAGATCAACTGGCAGTCGATCGGTCAAGTCACCTGTCGATCGACTGCGATGTCAAAACGGCAAGAAGCCCTGGAATCCAGTCGATCTTGGGGGGTTCCAGTCGATCGACTGCAGTCGATCGGCCGCGTCGGCAGTCGATCGACTCCGTCATCCAAAATGGCCAAAAGTCCCTGGAATGCAGTCGATTTTGGAGTTCCAGTCGATCGACTAGAAGGGCAGTCGATCCACTGAACTTCCAGTCGGTCGACTGGATTGCTGCACCCGGCTCGATTCCTCGTTTTTTTCAAATCCGCCGGTTTATCGAACCTCGTCTGTTGCGCTTCCTTGCTAGTCCGTCCATTCCCGAGTCGAGTGAAAAATGATCCCAAATGAGCGTGGGCCCCGCTTGGACGTCCTACGGCCAAGAGAAAAATGAAAGAGTGAAAAACTATAAAAACTAATAAAAAACGTACAAAAACTAAGAAAACCTAGAAATAACAAAAAAAAGGCAAACTCGACTCCTAAAACACCTAAAAGCAAGTAAAACACACGCAACGTGATACAAAAATGGTAAGAAAAATATGTACGAAAACGTGCAAATCAATCCATTTTTCAGGGCACTTCGGAAGGGATCCAAGTTCGAGTGGATGAAAGAAGCTGCGGATGCGTTTGAGGAGCTAAAGAAGTACTTGGCTGAGATGCCACTTTTGACTAAGCCAATGCCTGGAGAGGACCTGTTCCTATACATATCGTTGGGAGAGGTCGCAGTGAGTTCGGTGCTGATCAGAGAAGAGGCGGGCACACAAAGACCTATCTATTATATTAGCAGGATGTTACGGGGAGCTGAATTGAAATGTTCCGAGCTGGAAAAAGGTGGTTTTTGCATTGATTTGTACAGCGAGGAAATTGAGGCCGTATTTTTTGAGTCACAGGGTGAAGGTGCGTACTAATTTAGCTGTTAAGTAGGTTTTGAGTAACCCGAATGTATCCAGACGACTGGTGAAGTGGGCTGTAGAGCTGAGCGAGTACGATGTGGTTTATGAGTCAAGGGTGGCTATCAAGGCGCAAGTATTAGCATATTTTTTGCAGGAGATGGCGCATCCAGCTGATGTGGACACGGAGGTAAAGGCATGGGCACTATATACTGATGGTTCGACTATGTTGTCGGGAGCAGGGCTGGGTATTGTGTTAACTAGCCCGGAGGGCGAGAATTTGGAGTTCGCGATCAAGTTGGGATATAAAGCATCCAATAATGAGGTCGAGTACGAAGATGTGTTGTAGGGTATCAAAATGGAGAACTATTTGGGAGCACGAAAGTTGTGGCATACACGGACTCTCAGCTGATAGCCCGTCAGTTCGATGGTTCTTTTGAGGCTAAGGAAGAATGGATGGCGATTTATTTGAGTAAATTACGCGATGAGGCAGCACATTTTGAGGAGTTTAAACTGGAGCATTTACCGCGAGCCGAGAACACGCGTGCTGACCAGCTCACTCGGATAACAGGAGCACCGGGGACTTGTGATACTCGGAAAGTCACACTGATGGAATTGGGCCATAGTAGCGTGGAAAAAGGGAAAGAGGTTATGGAACTCGAGCGCACACCTATATGGGATGTCCTCGTCAAAGCAAAGGAGGGCGCAGAGAGACTAACAACAAAGGAATCTAGGACAACAGCTCGCTTTTGTGTGATACACGAAGAATTGTACAAAAGGTCACGTTTTGGACCTTTTCTGAAGTGTTTGGCTAAGGAGTAAGGATTGGAAGTGTTGAAGGAAATACATGAGGGATATTGTGGCGATCATGCGAAGGGAAAGGCGTTGGTGAGCATAACATTGCGGGCTGGTTTCTTTTGGCCAGGAATGAAGGATATGTCCAGCGAGCTCGTGAGAACTTGTAAGAAGTGCCAGATGCATGCTCCGGCTATTCATATACCGGCTGAGGAGATGAAGGTTATGAGCTCGCCGTGCCCATTTGCGCAGTGTGGAATTGATATTGTGGGTCCTTTTCCAATGACCCCAGGCAATAAGGAGCATTTGGTGGTGGCGATTGATTATTTTACGAAGTGGGTGGAGGCCGAAGCTATTACAGGCATAAGCGAGCAACACATGATGGATTTTATTTTTAACAATATATTTTGCAGGTTCAGTGTGCCGCGAGTGTTGGTGTCTGATAATGGAACCCAGTTTAATGAGAGAAAGACTCGAAAGTGGTGCAAAGAGATGGGGATGAAGCAGCGATTTGCTTCTAAGGCGCACCCCCAAACTAATGGACAAGTGGAGGTTACTAACCGTATAATTGTGCAGGGACTCAAGTTGCGATTGGAGAAAATAGGTGGGCTTTGGGAAGAGGAGCTCGCATCAGTCTTGTGGGCTTATCGAACAACTCCCCAAACTTCCACGGGAGAGTCGCCCTTCAGTTTGGTGTATGGTATGGACGCGGTTATTCCAGCAGAGATAGTTGGAGGCTCGAAACGTTTGGCAACATTTAATGCGGAAGCGAGTGAAAGGCTAGCTTGGGGAGCGATTGCAATGATTGATGAAATATGAGATAGGGCTGCAGCTCGGGTCGAGCACTATAAACAAAGGGTGCAAGCTGCTTTTAATAAAAGGGTCAAGTATCGTTGTTTTCAGGTAGGCGACCTGGTATGGAGGCGAGCTAATGCACTGCGTATGACTAAAAAGTTGGAGCCAAATTGGGTGGGTCCATTCAAGATGGTAAAAGTGTTGCAAGAGGGAGCTTATATACTTGAGGATATAAGTGGAAAAATCTTGCCTAGAAGTTGGAATGTGGGTCATTTGAAGAAGTATTATGCCTAGAGGGTGAAGATGGTGTGTTTGGGGGTGGGAGAGGGTAACTCTGGTTCGGAGGGCACCTCTCCCATAGTGAAAGTTGTTGTTTCAGTGGGCTGACGCTTCTTTTAGGTCGGCAATGTGGGGAGAGGGTAACTCTGGTTCGGAGGGCACCTCTCCCATAGTGAAAGTTGTTGTTTCAGTAGGTTGGCACTTCTTTTAGGTCGGCGATGTGGGGAGAGGGTAACTCTGGTTCGGAGGGCACCTCTATCATAGTGAAAGTTGTTGTTTCAGTGGGCTGACGCTTCTTTTAGGTCGACGATGTGGGGAGAGGGTAACTCTGGTTCGGAGGGCACCTCTCCCATAGTGAAATTTGTTGTTTTAGTGGGCTGACGCTTCTTTTAGGTCGCCAATGTGGGGAGAGGGTAACTCTGGTTCGGAGGGCACCTCTCCCATAGTGAAAGTTGTTGTTTCAGTAAGCTGACGATTCTTTTAGGTCGACGATGTGGGAGAGGGTAACTCTGGTTCGGAGGGCACCTCTCCCATAGTGAAAGTTGTTGTTTCAGTGGGCTGACGCTTCTTTTAGGTAAGCGATGTGGGGAGAGGGTAACTCTGGTTCGGAGGGCACCTCTCCCATAGTGAAAGTTGTTGTTTCAATGGGCTGATGCTTCTTTTAGGTTGGAGATGTGGGGAGAGGGTAACTCTGGTTCGGAGGGCACCTCTCCCATAGTGAAAGTTGTTGTTTCAGTGGGCTGACGCTTTATTTAGGTCGGCGATGTGGGAGAGGGTAACCCTTGTTTGAGGGGCACCTCTCCCATAGCGAGTTTGTTTTTCTGGGAGTATCTATGTATTTTGTGGAAGAAGTATCTTGATATATAATAAATAAATATTGGGAGAGCTATTTTGATGATTTTCTATGATTAAGTGGTTGTGATGTCTGACTTATCTGTTTTTCTCATGTTCTTATGAATGGTTGTTTATGTGAGTTAATATGACTTGAGTGCTGACTGCGGTGTCTACAAGTTATGGTTTAGTTGTTTAGAAGCTTGCGATCTCTCAGGATCTGTGTTAACTAAAGAGTTTGTTGTGTATATGGTTTACGATTTTTATATAAGTTCTAAGTGCAGGATTGTGCATGATGAGAATTAATAAGTCATGCAGATACTGAATAAATCAAAAATATTTATAGGGATAAGTAAATTATTTATATAAGTTATAAGTGTTTCAAACAGCCTTTTCAGCAACAGAAGTTGGCGGATTTTCGGTGACACTCGGTTCAGATAGAGGAATCAGGTCTTCCAGAGGCGCATCCAGCTCGGTGGATAATTAGGTAGACAGGATGGCTCGGCTCTGGCACGATTACCACCACTTCGCGGTAATGGCTGTGTCCAATCGCCTTTGAAGCTGTTGAAGGGGGTTAGTTTGTTGATGAGGGCTGGGACGTCAGGATCATAGGTCACATTCAGCACTGCGACCTGCTCTTTGATCATTCCAGCAGCTGTGAAAAGCCACTCCTGAGCACCAGCAGCCATCATGCCAAAGTAGATGGAGGACTTCTCGTATGCCTCTACGAGTTCCTTCCTATAAGCATCGAAGAACTTCCTACCAAACGCACTTGTGAGGAAGTTCGCCGACCTTCAGACACGCCCTCCTCGCGAGCTGTTTCTACCTGTTCTTGAAGTTTCTGGTTTTGCAATCTGAGCTTCTCAGTTTGTTTTTGTGCGTTTTTAAGCTCGTTGTCCATGCGAGCTGCATCGTCCTTCAAACTATTTGCTTGGCTCTTCAAGATTTATATTTCCTCCTCGCGAGCCTTCAACAGTTTGATCGCACCATCCATCTCTCCTTGTGTTAGCGATAGTTGCCGCGTTTGTTGTTCAGTCTAGGCGGTCAGCTCGTCGCACGTCTTTTGGAGTTCACTCTCCGCTGATCGAGCCATTAACTCCTCAGAAAGTTTTAAAACTAGGGGGCTCAGCTGCATTATAACATTCAGTAAGAATTAGCAAGTGTGAATTATGTTAGAGAGAGAGTTTTTTGAGGTCTACCTATTTGGCTATGCGTTCTTTGAGAAAGGCCTGGATCTCTGTCATAGATCGGGGAGAAATCACCAGAATTTCTGAAATTAGGTCACAAATGAAGAAGAAAGGAAAAGGAGCGAGCGAAATGGGAAGAGGGGCGACAGGTTAGATGTTGAAAGGGAGAAAGGAGCGGGTTGAAGGTCAACGGGTTCTGAAGACTGTTGGACCGGTTTGCATTTTTTGTGTCTAATGGGCTTTCGACCCAACCTCATTATTCAGGCCTTTTGCTTCTCCTATTTTGTTAGTCAAGAAGAAGGATAATACATGGAGGATGTGTGTGGACTACAGATACCTGAATAGCTTAACCATCAAACATGACTATCCCATTCCTATCATTGATGAGCTACTAGATGAATTTCAAGGGGCTGAATACTTTTCCAAAGTTGATTTGAGGTCAGGCTACTTTCAAATATTGATGAGGCCAGATGATAGATATCTTATAGCTTTTAATACACATCAGGGGCAGTATGAATTCCTAGTTATGCCTTTTGGGCTTTGTAATGCACCAGCCACCTTTCAGTCATTGATGAACCAGGTTTTTCAACCCATGCTCAGAAGATCAGTACTTGTGTTTTTTGATGACATTTTAATCTATAATAAGACAAAGGAAGCTCATTACCATGACTTGAGGGCAGTTTTGTCCTTACTAAGGGAGCAGATCTTATTTTCCAAGAAGAGTAAATGCATTTTTGGGTAGAAAAAGATTGAATATCTAGGCCACATTATATCAAAAGGGGGTGTAGTAACAGTCCCCACCAAGATAGCAAGCATGGTGAACTGGCCCACTCCTATTACCATGAAATAACTCAGGGGATTCCTAGGGCTCACAGGCTATTACAGGAGGTTCATCCAAGGCTATGGGCTTATTAGCAAACCTTTGACAAACTTTCTTAAGAAAGGGGGTTTCTCATGGAATACAGAAGCAGAATTAGCTTTTGAAAGACTTAAAGGATCTATGGTCACAACACCTGTGCTTGCATTATCATACTTCTCCAAATCTTTTGTGTTGGAAACAGATGCCAGTGGTACTGGAATAGGGGCTATACTAATGCAGGGAGGGAGACCTATTTCCTACATGAGCAAAACACTATGCAGCAGGAATCAGGCTTTGTCAATTTATGAGAGGGAGTTTCTTACCGTGCTAATGGCTATTCAAAAATGGAGGCACTACCTGTAGGGATACAAATTCATCATCAAGACATACCAACAGGCCCTAAAGCACCTGTTAGATCAGAAAATAGTGAATCCAATGCAGTAGAAATGGATCACCAAGTTATTGGGGTTTGACCATGAGGTTCATTACAAGAAAGGAGTTGAAAATAAGGTTGCTGATGCTTTGTCTAGGCAAATACCCATTTCTGAGTCTTGCCATGCTATTACAACCACCCTACCTACCTGGGTCCAACAAGTAGCTGCCAGCTACTCCACTGACCCATATTTTGCCAAGATATTAACAACAAAAACTGTGGACCCCAATTCATATCCCGACTTTACCTTACAAGGAGAGGTCATCAGTTACAAGGGGAAATTGGGGGTGGGAAATGATCCTAACCTCAGGAGAACTATATTGACAGAAAAATGCATAACTCAGCCTTTGGAGGCCATTCGGGTATTTTGGGTACCTACAGGAGAGCTAGTAGAACTTTTTATTGGCCACTTACGAGGAAGGAAGTAGAGGAATGGGTTAAACAATGTGAAGTGTGTGCAAAGTGAAAGAATGAAGGGGGTTTATATCCTGGTTTACTTCAACCTCTACCCATTCCCCAACAAACTTGGACCCACATTTCCATGGATCTCATTGAGGGGCTTCCCAAATCTTTTGGAAAGGATGTGGCCTTGGTAGTTATTGACATATTTACCAAGTATGGTCATTTTATTGCTCTAACACACCCCTACACTGCTACTACAGTTGCTAAACTGTTCCTATACAACATTTACAAATTGCATGGGCAACCCCTACACCTAGTCACTGATAGGGACAAAGTTTTTACTAGCTCTTTTTGGAAGGATCTATTCAAGGCAATAGGCACTAAATTGGATTTTAATTCTGCCTACCATCCCCAATATGATAGACAAACTGAAAGACTAAATCAATGCTTGGAGAGTTACCTCAGATGCATGACTCATCATAACTCTAAGCACTGGGTTAAGTGGCTCCCCCTAGCTGAGTTTTGGTATAACACAAACTACCACACAAGCCTAAAGTCTACACCTTTTCAAGCCCTATATGGTTATCAACCACCTACCTCTTTCATGGAGACACACATTATCACACATAATACAGATGTAGCAGATTTCATTCTAAAAAGGCAACAGTTAATACAGGACCTTAGAGAAAACCTAAAACAAGCACAGCATTGCATGAAATTTTATGCAGATCAACACAAAGCAGAAAAACAATTCAATGTGAGGGATTGGGTGTACCTAAAGATACAACCGTTCAAGTAAAATTCCATTGCACTCAAAAAAATCACAAACTTTCTGCCAGATTTTATGGGCCTTACAGAATCATAGAAAGGGTTGGGGAAGTGGCTTACCGATTAGAGCTGCCTGATGATGCAAAAGTCCACCCGGTTTTCCATGTCTCCCTTTTGAAGAAGAAGCTCAGTCCCACTCTGGTGCCGCATCCAAACACACCCCTCCCGGTGATGGATGATAATGGGGAACCCCAGGTTTCTCCCCTTGAATCGATCGGACAGAGGGTTGTTAGGAGAAAGAGAGGAGAGATTATTCAGTTCCTTATTCATTGGGAGAATGATAGTAAATTCAACGCAACTTGGGAGGATGAGGAGTATTTACACTGCATGTTTCCAAAGTTTGATCCTTAGAGACAAGGATCTTCGGAGGGGGGTGGTATTGTTATAGATCTGGGAGAAATCGCCGGAATTTTTGAAATTAGGTCACAAATGAAGAAGAAAGGAAAAGGAGCGAGCGAAATGGGGAAGAGGGGCGACGGATCAGATGTTTAAAGGGAGAAAGGAGCGGGTTGAAGGTCAACGGGTTCTGAAGACTATTGGACCGGTTCGCATTTGTTGTGTCTAATGGGCCTGCGGCCCAACCTCATTAATTTAGGCCTTTTTTATTGATTCCAGCCCGTTTTATTAGTTTTGGTTTTATTTAAGTTTGTTATGCTATTTACCAGATGTAAGGGATTAGGGGACATGTGTATTTGGTCCCCCCAACTTTAGGTTATATGTTGGACGAACGGAAATGAAGAGGTAAGCAAGTTATTACATTTTCTGCCTTATCTAATTCTCTCTCCTCCTCCCTTTCCCTTCAAGTTACTCTCATTATTCATATTCCATACAAACTTCTGAAATTCATCATTAAACCCAGAAAATACATATCAAATTAATATACAAAACCTAGTGGATACTACAATCTCCTTGGCGTTATCACATTGAACTAGGCCTTTTCTCAGGTCGGGCGAGCTGGCGGAAGTTGCACTATGGGTCTTTTGGAGGTGACAATGTTTTGGCCCAGGAGGGTTTGGACTCCTGGCAGCCGGCTTCAGGGGACGTTTCCCCTTCGCCTGTTGAAATATCTTTATTATTGGAATTTCCTCCACACCGTCGTCTTCGATGACGGTCCCGAAAGCCTGATGCAGTGCCTCATCTACATCGGCTGGAGAAGACACTGGGGCATCTGCGGGCTGTGGAGAAGGCTGTTTCTTGGTCATCTCGGTGCGTGATGCGGCACATATGTTGATAAATGCAACTGCAGTGGTAAAAAGAAAGTGTTATTATCCAGTTTTAAACAGTGAGGGGTGATGAAATATTGTAAGACTTGGGGAACCTACCGAACTCAGACTCGGTAAGGGAAAGATCTGGTTTGACTGGCAAGAGTCGATGCCCACATACTGGAAAACATCAGATCAGCTGGTGAGCAGCACCATGTCGAATGGGCACTTACTCCATTCCGCGAGCTGATCAGAATACTTTTTGTATAAAAGAGGAAGATATTTAGGGCTGGGAGTAGGGGATTTTTTTGGAGTGTGATATTGAAGTTCGGTCATAAAAGGCCATTTCTCAGTGTTGTGTATAAAGAAAAAATTTCTCTTCCACTTGGGCACTTTATTCGGAGGACTCACTAGGAAGCGAGCTCTTCCAGTACGGGTAGAGAGGTAGAAGGAATGACTCTGGTGCTTTATTAGAAAACAGAAATGGAAAAAATTTGGGTCGGGCTGCGTCTTATAATATTTACATAATATTAAATAGCTTGCTAGGTACTTCATGGAGTTGGGGGTCAGTTGTAAGAGGGGTATTTTGTACAAGAGAGAGGTTTTGATATAAAATGGATGGGCTGGGAACCTAAATCCTGCCCTAAGTAACTCGTCAAAAAGGGTTATGTGGTTTGGAGAGGGTTTTAGGGGATCTAGGTGTAGAATATCGGGTAAGATCAGTTCGGCGGTGCTGGGAAGGTTAAGGGATCGTTTGAACTCATCAAATTTTTCCGGGTCGGGGAGCAACCAATAATTATCTTTGATTTCTTTAGTTGTATGAGTTGAGGGAGGTAGTTCGTCATCTTTTATGGAGCGAGCTACGGTTACTGGGTTTTCTAAAAAATGCTCGCAAGGTTGTGGGCTTGTATATTTAATTACAGGAATACCCTCTGCAATGATCGTAAGGGCTAGAGGGGCAGTGGGAGGATCTTCAAAGATGTTCTCTAGAGAAGCCCGGGTGTCCATATGAACCCTGGTTTGGGTTTGTAATTCCGACCAATCGACGTCGCCTTCTGGCTCGTCGCGAAGGCCGGAGGGAGAAGGGGGCTATTTTCGTCTCCTGGTGAAAATGTATGGGTTTGTGGTAGGGTTTGAATCGGGGGAAAGGCTCGAATTTTGGGAATTGGGAGTAGAGGACGCTAATTTCATCATAAATCAAGCCAGTATAAAGGGGGGGGGGGGGGGGGGGGGGGAACATCGCAAACATACAACAACTCAGCATATGCAATATATTCATGACAGTGAAGATTAAATTTACTGAAAGGATGAAGATTTGGGGACTTACACATTTTCGGAGAACTGGAGGTCGGTGTAGAGTGGTACGCTGTTGAAATTTCTTTGAGAATTTGCTGGGTGATGAGTTTTGTTGCATAGGAAAAATGGCGTCCCTTTTTGCTTATAGTTGTGTGAAGTGACGACTGAGGGAAGAGAAAGGGGTTTTTGTGTAGGGCGGCGTAAAAGGTTGATGGGACGGATAGGAGCGGGAATGTGAGTAGGGCTTCAAGGAATGTTTTGGGCCATTTATTTTGGGCCCACTATGTTTATTATACTACGAGAAAGTGGGGGAGCGAACATGCCCGACACGGTATCAGTCTGCATTTAATGAAACTTAAAAGTGATGGGATGGATAAAGAGAGGCGTGTTTTGACTTTTGAGGCTGTTTATTATTGTATTTTTAAAATTATTGAATACGAATATGATTTCAGGTCAGTGGATAAAGTTATGTGGTTTCAGGTCATCGTATATACAGTTTGGGGCTTAGTCTGGGGACTTGTAGGTCGTCCCTCGCGAGATGACCGGGATATCTTAAAAGAAGCGAGCTCAGCGAGCTGAACTTTTGCAGGTCTCATATATACTTGGTAATTTACAGTGGGTTGATTGATATTATAGTTCGATTTGCCAAGCTATGTGATTCTGAAATACGGTTGGGTAAGGTGGAATAGTGATTTATTCATGTGTTTATACTTTGTTGTTATTTTTAGTGGTTGTGCTCTTTTGACTCTGTTTTACATGTCCTACCTGATTTCATACCTCAATCAGGTAGAACATGGGGGACTAGCTGATACGGACCAAAATGTCCATACGTAATATTATTTGATATATGAGGGTATTTGTGGTAAACGACCTCATTTCCTGGAAAGGGTGTTCTTCCTGAAGGTGAGCGAGCTGAATGATTTCTTTGGAGAAGTGGGCGAGTTGGTTAATAGAGTAGCGACATGTAGTATGAGGATAAGTTCTCATATAGGGTCGCGACCTCTTATGTTTTGTGTAGTGCTTGAACTCGTTTATGGGCTTTGTGAATATCAAGCCTGTGGGCTTAATGTGAATGGTTTATGGAGTCCTGGTGGACCATATGGAAAGAATAATAAGCTCAGGCCTATTACGGTAAGAAATTTATTATTTTGAGGAACTTAGCATATAGGAGGAATCCTAATTATGAGTCGGTTGTAGTGTTATAGTATTTATGGAATTATGATGGGAGAAGGAAACCCTTGACTTGGGGGATACTTCTCTTATCTCTATAAAAGGGGTGCATACCTCTCTTTATTTTCTAAGTTGAAGTTGTGTGTGCTTGTCGTATTTTGTCATGGTTGTACTTGAAGTATTTCTTTGAGCTACAACTTGCTTTTGACTTAAGTATCGGAGGGCCTTCGCGGGTCTGAACTCCGACCTGCTTGAAGGTGTTGTTTTCCGGGACCAGCTAGGTCGCCAGGAGGATATTCGGAGGTTTAGCAGATTGCTGTGACGTATACGTAAGCTTTTTCAGGTCGCTGATCTCATATTTTGAGGTTTGTACCCCATATTTTTGGTAACCAATCGATTTGGATTTATCAAAAAAATACATAATTAGCAGTGTGCTAATAACATAATTAGCAACATGCTAATTGTAGTTGAAGAATAAAATTTATTAGTTGTGTGCTAATAATAAGAGAGTGGTGTGCTAATAAGTGATATACAAGCATGCTAAAGTGTTATTCGAAGTGTTATACAAGCATGCTCCCATTATATTTTGTTTTTGGAACGTTTTTCTCTTGAACATATGATGTTAGAAAATGTGGGACATTTTCTTGTTGTGTTGGCATTCTGTTTTTTTTTTCCTCTCTCTAATCAAATTGCAACATTGCTATCAGAGAAAGGAAAAACAAGACGGCTTATTTCGGATATATGAGGAGGAAGGTAAATATGCAGCAAATAGAAAGGATTACGCATGAGCTGTAGAAATTTTCAGTGGGGTAATTTGCTCTTCTTGCCTAATCTGTATTAAGTTTAATACAAAGTTTTTTTTGCTCTGCTATTGTAATAATTCATGTGGTTGAATTTTCACAAGAAATGCTTTTTTATAATTACTATATATCTTGGATTATCAGTTTAATATCATTCAGTTTTTATCAATTTCTGATCCACATTGCATTGTAGGCACTTTGTCTTCAACCGGACAATGCAAGATTGCTATCGAATCGTAGTTTATGTTGGGCAAATTTGAATGAACCTAATTTCGTTTTATTATGTTGGACAATATGCTAAATAAACATATGCTAATAATCAATATGCTAACTGATTATTTAGCTGTAAATTCTAAGTAGATATAGCTGAATTTCTACAATAGTTGATTGGTGCTTTTGGACTACCAATCTTAGTAACACCTGATTCTGTGGCTTGCTGTTTATTTTTTATATTTCCTTTTATTTCCTTTTATATTTTTACAGCAAATGGATCACAATTACAGGTACCTAAGAGTTTCTAGTAGTTTCTAGTAGGATATTTTCTAGCAATTAGAACATAGGTTTTTCTAGCAATTAAATTTCATGTTATTTCTCATTGGGAATTGCAATTTTGGTTTAGCTTCTATCCTTAATTTGCTTTTATCTGATTTAGGTTGAAACTATCACATAATAAAGAGTGAGATTTCTTTTTTTAGTTTTTCTTCATGTTTTTTTTTAACATTTAATTTAATGATTGAAGGTGAAATGCTATGGTGGGCTTTAAGAATCGATACATGGTGATGGATTTTTTTCTGGATCCTAATAAGGATTTTTAGTGGATGAGCCCATAATAATCACCCAGTTCAATTTATCAAAAGCCATCAAAGATAGCATTCTCACAAACATTGGTGAATGTGGTCTAGCCTCATCTATGAACTCGTTTCAAGGTGAGATTATTACATTGCTAACTTGTTTCTTCATCTTTATGCTTGCGTTATTTATTTTGTTTCATTCCTGCAGTTTAGTATGTGTGTAGAATTAGAAGGTCTATGGTTTTAAAAATAAGGACCAGATTTGTGATGTTGTTAATCAATGTTAACAACACTGGTTAACAACATCAACTAAATAACACAAAGTTATGCAGCGGAAATTAAAAATAGATAACACGATTAAACAAATTCAGTTCACAAGTAAATACTTGTGAACTTGGGTGTACAAACCCGTAAACTATATTACTTTCAATTCACGTTCAATACACAATTATAAAGCAATATATGAAAACTAAATATCAAGAAACTTGATACTAAATACTTGTTGCCGGAATGGCAAGATCTTCTCCGTTGGTTACGCAACTTCAAAGATMTTGTTTATCGSGATCGTTGGCTCCAAGTAGTATGTCGTGTTCTTCCTTCCTTGTGCGTCTTCTTGCGTCGTGTGTTCTTCTCCTCAAGAAATCCGTGCGTAAATCTCTTTCTTCCTTCCAAAAATCCCGTCGATAAAAAGTGTYCTTCTCGAAAGATTGTGAATGTAAGAATATTGAAGGTGTCCTCTTCTCTTGGCTTTGTCTTGTCTTAAATAGAAGAGTCCTAGAGTCCTAAAATTGGTAGATTTCTAAAACCAAATCCTAAACACAATCTAGGAATAATTAAAGTCTTGTATACAAATTAGGAAACAAATATAGAGTCCTAATTTTAGTTCCCTAATATATTTTGGGCCCAAGAAAGGCAAATAACAAAATAAGAAATTATTCCCAAGAATTAATTCCTCAACAATGTGAATCCAATTACGAAAGTGTGCATTTTTAGAACTCCAAGAGAGGAATATCAAAAAGTACGGGCCGCGAATATTATGGTTAAGAGTGTAAGAAATTTTCCGGTGGTTGTCAACCTTCTTGAACTTAGTGGTAAGTTTTATAACTCCATTGGTTGTTTATCTTTGCTAAATTTGATGGGTATGTGTTAAGGAATGATATCATATATATTATATATATTAATTCATGCGTATATATACACTGATTCATGTGTATAAATGAATGATTTCATTCATTCAATTACTTTAAATGCATATATTCGGTCGTACAATTTGTAGCTACAATTTAGGATTTTGTTATGGGATTCTAATTGTGAATAATCCCTCTTGTACTATAAATATTGTAACCAATCAGACTAATAAAAATAACAATTCCTACAATTTCATTTATCTTATATGGTATCAATTTGAGCTCCTCTCTTACGAGATACGATCCTTGCCTACCATGGCCACCGATAGTCACCCCTCTGTTATTCCCATTTCGACCAATCACCACCTTCCGATCAAACTTACACAAACTAATTTTCCTTCTTGGCGCACACATCTTTGCACTCTTTTGAATGGATTCTCATTGATCGGCCACATCGATGGTTCCTCTCCATCACCGGATGTCGTCACTGCTCCGGATGCCTACTGTCATTTGTTCAAGAAAGATCAACTTCTCCTCGCGGCTATTCTTGGTTCTGTCTCGCCGGATATTCTACCCATTATCTCGGTTGCCACCACTGCCGCGGAGGTGTTTTCCACTTTTTCCAGTGCTTTACCAGCAAGTCCCGGGCTCATGTGATGTTTTTGAAGACATCCCCAACCAATGCCTCGTTGGAAGGTAAATCAATTTCAGATTATGTGAATCGTATAAAATCCTTGGCTGATGAACTGGGTCTCATTGATGGATGGTTAAGTCGGACGATCTCACTCTCTATATTGTAAATGGTCTCACCCCGGAATATAGAGATATTGTTAGTGCAGTACGTACCCGCGACACTCCATTTCGTTTTGAGGAATTACGGGACCGCCTAATTGAGCATGAGTTGTATCTTAAACAAATTGAGTCAAAAACTGCTTCCCTCGTGGCTACGGCTAATGTGGCACAGTCTGGTTCTTCTTCGTCCCAGCGTTCCGGTCACAAATATTCAAGTGGCGGACATGGACGTTCAGGTTCTCATCGAGGAAATGGTGGTCGTGGTAACCACTTCTCTCATGGTCGTGGTTCAAATCAGAATAATCAATGGCGGGGTGCTCGCGACTATTCCGTTGTGTGTCAACTTTGTGGTTTTAAAGGCCTTACTTCTCCTTTCTGTCGTCGCCTTCAAGCCTCTGTGAACTTTGCTCAGTCCTCGACTCATGGGTCACAATCTTCTTGGCTGATGGATTCTGGTGCATCTCACAATCTAACAAGTGACCTTGTCAATCTTTCGATTCATTCTGAGTACGATGGCACAGACGAAATTCAGATTGCTGATGGCTCAGGTTTATCTATTTCTCATACTGGTTCAACTCATATTCATACGCCTTCGCGGAACTATTTATTGTCTGATGTGTTGTGTGTGCCTAGTGTGGCTAAGAACCTTATTTCTGTGCATCAACTTACTAAAGCAAACTGTGTGTCTTTGGAATTTTTCCCTGGCTCGAGGGCCATGCAGTAATGGTGTCTATCGATTTCAACCCCAGATTACTAGTTCGATTGCTAAAGTTGCTGCTCTTGGTGTACGTACTACTGCTAGTCACTGGCATTCTCGTCTTGGTCACCCCTTTGGCCGAACGAGTTCATTTATCTTATCTGCTTATAACTTGCCTGTTTTGCAAACTTTGGCGCATGTGCCTGACACTTGTTTTTCTTGTAATGTAAGCAAGTCTCATAGACTACCTTTTTCGGACCATGGTTTTGTTGCGTCTCGTCCTTTGGAATATTTATATGCGGATGTTTGGGGTCCTGCGCCTATTTCTACTGATGGTTGTAAATATTTTCTGCTCATTGTGGACTTATTTAGTAGATATTGTTGGGTGTATTTATTGAATGCCAAGTCTCAGGTTCTCCCAATTTTTTGGCAATTTCGCACTCTCGTGGAGAAACAATTTTCCTCGCAAATTCCAAATTTATACATTGATAATAGGGGCGAGTTCTTGGCACTTAAGCCGTATCTATGTGAGTCCGGTCTTTCCTGGTTAACCACTGCCCCACACACCCCGCAACAAAATGGAATTTCCGAGCGTCCAAATCGCCATATTCTTGAGGTAACTCGAGCACTACTTCATCATGCTAGTCTACCTCAGAATTTCTTGTTCTTTGCCATACAAATAGCAACATATCTTATCAATCGTACACCATCTTCAGTTCATTCGTCCAATAGTCCGTTCGAGTTTTTGTTTCTTCGACCACCCAATTATCATAAGCTACGCACTTTTGGTTGAATCTTTTTTCCATGGCTACGCCCGTACAATATGGCCAAGCTTAATTTTCTGCCACAACCGTGCATCTTCGTCGTCTATTCCACAAGCCAGAGCGCTTATCGTTGCCTTGACCCAGCAATTGGACGTGTCTTTGTATCTCAACATGTCAAGTTCTCAAAATTCACCTTCTGGAATTTTTCCAGCCCGACTCCTGCTGATTCTCAACCCCATACTGCTGTTTTTCCGTTACTTAATGATCCTGCTGGTACTCCATCTCCATTGGCTGTACTGTATTCAGACCCCTCTTCTATTGTTCCGAGGACTCCATTGGCCGAACAATTGCCAAATTGCTCGCCAACTATACCACTTCCAGCAGCAACTCTTGACCAGCCTGCACAACTGCATGCTCCTGCCCGGACACATGCTATGCGTAAAAGAGCCCAGAATAATATATACAGGCCCAAGCATCTCTATGCTGCGACTAAACACCCATTGCCGCCTGATATTGAACCGTCGTGTGTCTAAACTGCCTTCGCCTCACTCCAATGGCGACAAGCCATGACCGAGGAATTTAATGCTCTTCAACGTCATGGTAATTGGTCCTTATTTGTTCCTCCATATCATGCCAATACCGTGGGTTGCAAGTGGTTTCTTCGTATTAAATGAAACCCCGACGGCTCAGTTGAGCATTACGAAGCCTGTCTTGTGGCTAAGGGTTTTCACCAACGCCCCGGTGTGGACTTCTTTGAGACATTCAGCCCCGTAGTTAAACCTGTCACAATTAGGACGGTTCTTACCTTGGCCTTCTAATTGGCCCCTTCGACAACTCGACATAAGAAATGCATTCCTACACTGTTCTTTGAAGGTTCCAATTTACATGTCGCAACCTCCAGGATTTGTTTATCCTTCACGTCCCTCCTCGGTCTGCTTGCTACATAAATCTTTGTATGGTCTTCGTCAAGCTCCTCGGGAATGGTACATTGCTCTCAGTTCTGCTCTCACCAATTTTGGCTTTGTGCAGTCCCGTACGGATCACTCTCTTTTCACCTACACTAAAAAGGATGTCCGACTTATTGTTCTTGTTTATGTGGATGATTTGATCATCATTGGGTCAAGTTCCGCCCTTATTCGGCGTCTTATTTCTCACTTGCAGACTTCCTTTGCTCTAAAAGATTTAGGTTCACTATCTTTCTTCTTAGGAGTTGAGGTTGCTCGTTGCAAGGAAGGGCTATCTTTGTCTCAACATAAGTACTTGGTTGATCTTCTTCGCTGTCACAACATGGATGGTGCCAAGCCACTTCACACACCTAGTAACCCAACTGCTGCGACTTCATCTTCATCTGTTGATGTGACTCACTATAGCAGTGCCATTGGTGGTCTTCAATATTTATCGTTCACACGCCCGGGATCTCCTTCACTGTGAACCGATGTCTACACCGTCTGGCTCTGATTGGTGTGAAGTGAAACGGCTATTTTGGTACCTTAAAAGTACTCTTCATCACGGTCTTCTTCTTCGTCGCCCGTCCACTCTTCGTCTCATTGCATACTCTGATTCAGATTTTGGAGGGGATCGCGCGGATTTTAAGTCGACATCCGCTTATATTTTGTATCTTGGTGAGAACCCGATCTCTTGGCATTCTCGTAAGTAAACGGGTGTTGCTCGCTCTTCCACTGAAGTTGAGTATCGCCCTCTTGCCTCTGCTGCATCAGAAGTTGCATGGGTTGTAAATTTGTTCAAGGAGCTAAGCATTCCGATTTCTACCACGCCTCGACTGCTTTGTGATAATATGGGGGCAACTCGTCTCGCCCTCCATCCAGTTCAACACTCTCGCATGAAGCACATTGCCATTGATGTGCATTTTGTACGTTATCTTACTTCAAAAGGGGTTCTCTCAGTCTCTTATGTCAGTGTTAAGGATAATTAGATTTACTATTCTAGTTTACTATCTTTCTGTTTGGTAATATCTTATGTACCTCATATTTCTATCCTTTTATATTTAGATTGTTATCTTCTTATATTAGGTTAGATATATTTAGCTTGGGGCTCTGTGGAGATTTAGAGAAACTGATAATTTATTATTAGGGACTCATCCCATTATATAGTACAAGGAGGAGACTCATGCGT